>OY728153.1:1297836579-1298351579 GCA_963277665.1 Viscum album
TTTCTTCATATTCTTTGGAATAAAAACATAATAAAGGGTGATCTCGGATGCTCAGTAAGGGTAAACAAGTGAGATATCAATAATTATTAAAGCATAACATGATTATAAGGGTATGAGAACATGATAATAACATTTGAAAACCATACCCAACATATCATAGATCATAATATTGAGTCATGGAATAAAACTTGGTAGTTCATAATACATGATTAATAAAGGAATAAAATAACGTGAGCTATGAAATCATAATATTTTTATAAGACATAAGTCTATGGCATACACATAAGCATGTAAAATTATTTCTTTAGTTAAGGCTCACTACCAAGACTATCATAGTTGATTAGTTTCACTCCCCATTCGATTATATATGTAATCAAGGTTCACTCCAAAGACTATTATAATGGATTGGGTTCACTCTTCATTACATCATGTCCTTAGTCAAGGTTCAATTCCAAGACTATCATATTGGACAAAGACCCTTATTGATCTCAGTTCACTCCTCATTAAAGTCTTAATTATCTCATGAGATATCCATATTTACCAAATTAATTGGAGGTATATATAATTCTAGTCCCACCCAAAACATAATTAAAATCATATATATACATTCCATAAGATCACAAAACATTCATCATATCATAACTGGTGAAAATTAAATGTGTTTTATAAACATTTCAACATTTTATCATAGTATAACCCATGGAAAATATATAGGTTTCATAAATATATTTTGATCATAGTCATAAACCATCCATATAAAGAATAAGTATGGTATAATTAGATTATATCCCCATTAAAGATTAATTAACATTAAAATATGTCATCTTAAATGAAAATTCCTTTAAAAGATCACTTGGAATGTTTCTTAGGTAAAATACCCTTTTCACTTTGAAATACCTCATTCAAAATCTAAAAATATAACAAATATTAAAGAAAAAATTTCATTTGAAGATAAACTTAGAAACTTTTAAAGTAAAATTCAAATCTTTAATTGATCATGATGGTGTGTAATTATGTTCATTATGTGTATATTAAAATAATGATTCCTTTCACATTTTTAGTAAAAAGTCAATCATACATTATTCAAAAAATGAAAAGAAGATTCCTTTGAAAAAAAATTATAAAAATTAAAACATGGGAAAAATAAATTTAAAAATAATATGAGAATATTAAAAAAATTATTAAAAACCATTTTTAAAAAACATAAACGTGTAATAAAAAGGATTTTTGACTGATAATAGAAATAAAGTTGATTTTCCTTAAAAATGTTCATTTGGTCTCTTAAGTACTTAAAAAGAGGAAAATGAAAGAAAAAATGCAATATCTAGAAATGAAAATATGAGAATTAAATTAAATGGGTTTAATATAAAATGATCATATAATTTCCTTTAATGTAAATTCAATCATAAATAATCCTGATTAAAATGAGAGTGAAACATAAATTCTTTACCTTGAGTTTGAATTTCTTTAAAAGAAATATAAAACCCTATATAATAAATTTAAATTTATTTTAATGTTATAAAATATTACTTAATATACTTACGATTCATTTATGATCAGATTATAATATTTTAATACCCATTTATTAATAATTCCTTATTAAAATCGTTGTTTTTTGGGTGTTATCTGTTTCATTTTTCAAGAGAATTTTCTTTTTCTAGTTATGATCCTTATGCTTTGATAATGGTAAAATAATATATATAATATTAATAATGATATAAATATAATATATTTTCACAATATATATATATATATATATATTTAAATCATCTAAAAAAGGTAGATATATACAAATAAATTACATTGTTCATAGAGATGGTAGGTCGTATGTATGCATTAACATTGTTTTCACTTTTAAATTGATATAATGAAATAAAGTTAATTAAAAAATCACATTTTTATAATAATTATTATATAATATATATCATATATATTCATTAAATATATCTTTATTACTATCCATTTAAGGAGTAAATGAAAAAAATATTGCATCTCTTCATGGAGGTGGTAGTCTGGACATGCACACAAGGGAAGTTTTTGTTTTCTAATGGATGGTAAGGTATAATATAGATGTTATATTATAATTATAAAATCATAATTATATTATAAATATCATATATGATCATTAAACCCATCATAATAACCATCCATGAAATATGATGATGAAAAAAGAATTGTATCGCTACGTGGAGGTAGTAGTCCACATGTATGCACGAGCATTGATTTCACTTCTCATTTGATGGAAAAGAATATGGATAATGGTAGTTCCATAATCATAATAAAATTTTAGTATAATTTAGAAACTTAATTTTTTATCTTATTATAAATACCATAAATTTATAGGAATTATAAGAAGAAATAAATTGAAATAGATTGGGTATGATGATTACCACTACTTCACCAGGCCTCCTTTAGTTCCATTTTTAAGGACCCTTGGAAAGGTATTTTAAGAATGAAAAACCTATAATTCATGTATATAGATATTTATAATATAATTGGGTAGTTTTTGTTCAATATATATGGCTCAAAGTGGTGTAATGAAAAGAAATAAGGGGTGTCCTTTTATAAGGTACGGAAAGGACACACCTGAAATTAGGAAAAAATATTTAAATATAATTAATTTTTTTCATGAGAATAATTCTTCCAAATAGAAATTAATTAAAATAAAAAGTTTAAATATCATAAAAATGAAATTTATTTAGGTTTTGGTGTCATTTTAAACCTTATATTTTGGTTTAACCCCTTAGTTAACTGATTTTAACCTTAACTGTGATAACCACTTTTTCAATATTAAAGGGTTATAATTTTACTTATAAATTAAAAAAAATCTCATAAATGGAAATGGGATGAAATTTTTGACCATTTATCATCCCACTTTCCCTATTTCAATATTTCTATGATTTTTAAATAATTTAATAAAATATTATTTAACATAAAATGTCATTAATATCATTTTTGACATTATTCATTTAATTTGACTTTAAAGAGAATATAAAAGGAAATTAATTTGAATATATAACTTACACACATTCCTAATATGTTAAATTTATCTATAAAATTAATTTAACACTACAAATTTCCCAAAAATTATTATTTTTTAAGTTTTTAAAATATTTTACTTGATTTTTCTACTGCTTGCACAAATACTATGTTAACCTTGCATAAGAATTTAAGGTAATTATTTCATCAATAAAAATTAAAAAAAATCCATGATAAAAAATCATTCATTTTTTAAATAAACATTTATAACCTAAAATAAGTTGTTTTTATTCCTACCATAAAATATTATAGATATTTAAAGCAAGAAAGTGATAGTTTTGACTTTATCATTTACTAAATATTATAAAGGTAAAAAATCAAAGTTAAATGGGAAAAGGTCATATTTTAAAATTTTGGATGATTCTGGATGAAATAAAAACATAAAATGAAATAAATTCAGGTTTTTTAATGAAATTTAAGCCTTGTCGCATTAGTTTTAACCCTAATTAACCCATTTTGTCTTTACCATGGTAACAAAGAATTACTATGGTACTATTTATATTGATAAAAAATAAAAGGGATCTATTTACTTAATTTGGATCTACTAGTTAAAAATATGGAATCAATTTTTCAAGATTCAATTTCTATAACTGTTATAAATTAATTTTAAAATTAACCTGCAAAACACGACAAAAATTAGTTTTCCAAAAAAATGTTTTTAAATTTATAAAAAGTTCTTATACCAAAATCAAAAAAAAAACCTAACAACCTTAATTATATTATTATTAATATAAATTAACTAATGTTACTTTTAAAATTATTTTAAAACTTAATGGAACTTTGTAAATTCTTTAAACAAAAATTTAGTTTTCAATAAAAAATAGAATTTTTCTCTATTAATCAGAAAATAAATATTTTTAGAAAATTATCAAAAATTCATTCTCAGATATTTTTGAAATTATAATTTCAAAAATGAAGTTAAGTTTTTCAAATAAATTATCTAAATGTGGAAATTTTTAATTATATTATTTTTCCAAAAAAATTAATAAAAAAAATAAAAAAAAAATATTTTTAAAGCATATAGAGACTATAAAAATTGAATATTTATTTATAAATATATTTTATTTATCTATAACTTTAATACATAATTTTAAAAATAAATATATTTTTATTCACCCCACCAATTTAATGGCTATGTTATAATGGTTTACTTTATTATGGTTCATTTAGACTTAGGTTTTCATGCATCAAAAGCAATTGAAGAAATTAAATTTATTTGAAGAGAAATATATCATAAAATCTCAGGGTGTTATGTAACTAGTTCTAGGGTATCAAAAATTATCTTTGGGAATGATTTCAATCTTGTTGATAATATAAAATAAACTGGTAGTGGAAACAAATAAGTAACGAACTTAACATGGAATAAGTAATAAACATCCATACAAAGATAAACAATGAAAATAAATACAAAGTGGAAGGAAATATGAACAAACATCCTAGTCTAAAAGGATGATACAATATGCCAAAAGGTATAAAAGAAGAAGAAACCTGAACAACTCCAACATCACCACCAATGACTCCTGTTCAATCATCACATCCCATCATCCATCTATGAACCAACCCAAACCAAAGGAATGGAATAAAATTGGGTACCTAAAATCTGTAACATATAGGCATGAACTAAACGGCCCAATTGGCCACCACCCACTGAGACTATGGAAATCCCTTAGTAATACAGTTCATAAAATTCTATTTTGAATATAATATATAAAATAGGGTTTTTCATATGATTCAAAAAATAAGTGCAATAAATTTCCATATATAATTTTATAAACCACTACCTTTATATAAAATAAAAATGAGGATGGTTAGAAATTTTAATTTAAGCATATCAACCTAAGTAAAGGGGGATTTTAAAACCATATAAAACATCCCAAATAACCATTTATCCTTCTTTCCAAAAATTTATTGAAAATTTTATTTTGATAAAACCTCATTTATGTTCATTTCTTAAAAACCATTTAAGAAATAACCAACCCATTTAATTTATTAAAACACACTTTCAACCCATTTAAAACTAATCATTTAAAATTAAACCAAAACACACTCAAGGTGATACAAAAATTACACATTGGAACAAATGTAATGAGAAAACATAATGTAATAAAATAACCAAAAAATAGTTCCATATAATCAAATAAACCAAGGTTGTATAAATAATCCAAGAAATGGAATCCACTAAATTATCCTGAGAAAGACCTAATCATCATGGTAAATATATTATGAATTGAGTAATAAATACTTTAACTAGATTCGGTTAACCTAGTATAACACTAATGAAATATTCATGTCCTCAATAGTCCTATATAACTATCTGGATATACTTACCACATGCACACCACTACCATGGGCCACAATAACTCTGACTACCCCTATCGATCATAATTAATCTGGATTCACTGGGAAAACTCTCCCTAGTTATAACATAGTTTTACTAAGGATATAACACATCCTGGTTATCTATAAATTCCCTAGGACTCCATGACATGTTAAACAATAGGGGAAAGTAACTGAAGAAATAGTATATCATCACATAAATTCAATTACAAATTAAACTTCACCTCACCTCTTTCACCCTCAAAATAAATGGACTATTTTTATCCTTGTATAAGTCTTTAAAAATAATATAAATCAATATAGATACTTTTTCTATGAGTTCAAAAGATACAAAGGATACAAATAACCCACACAGGGCCCAATAGAGGGTCTCACACCTCTATAAAACAACTTCTCTTAAAATTCTAACCGGGGTTTCATAAAAGTTATAAAGAAGAAAATCCATTTTCACACCATTTCAAAACTGCATTTCAAATTTCATATGAAAAAAATATTTATCAATATGCACTTGAAATCTCATTTTTAAAAACCAAACAATTTTATAAATCACTTTTCAAAATAATAAATAACTTTCCTTTCAGAAATAAATCGGTGACAAGTATACTTTTTATAAAACTCAAATTTCCTCTTTAAAACTTTTTAATTCATTATGAGACCCATGGTCTCAAACCTATTTAAATATTTAATTTTAAATCCCTTTATTTTACAAAACACATTTAAAACATCACACACCCACTTTAAAGGTAAACTATTTCCAAAAACCCCTTTCAAAACATTTAAATTCCTTTAGAAAAATCCACTTGTGTATTTAAATAAATACTTAGCATGCGACGTATGTCCATTCTGAGTCATTAAACCATTTTAAATAAATTTTAAAAACCAAAAATGGTATTCCATACACATTTAATTTCACTTGATCAATTTTACAGACACTTGTCATGCAACACATCCATGCTAAGTGAAAAATTAATTTTAAAACCATTTCAAGCCTATTAAGGGCCTATAATATTATTATAAATTCATAATAAATAATATAAATTTAACATGAATTATAAGTTAATTCCAAATAAACTCCTACCACATTCAACTGTAACTCAACTAAAAATCATCACCTTCGACAATTAATTCACAACCAAGCCAAGAGACATCCTCCTAAACCTTAAATAACCAAAATTACCATAATTATAACCTCCCTAAACCTAATCCAAACCCAAATAGTTTTTTGGTTCATGGATAAAAGGAGAATCAATAGAGAGATTAATGGAAGAAGAGAAAAGATGAACAGAGAAAGAAAGAGTGGCTTGCCCACTTGAAATCAAGAAGGAAATGGATTCAAATAAAATACAAGGAGAGTGAGTAGCTACTTTATGAATTCCCCACCATTGGATGAATGAGGGAGGGTAAACGAGGCCCCAAGACTTAAAATTCCAAGAGGGGAATTAGGAAAAATACTAATTTTTAAGTGATTAGGTAGGCTTTATGGTTTTCCAAACCATGATCCAACCATGTGGATAAAACTTCCTAAGCAAGAAAAAATCACATGATTTGATTACATAGTTTATAAACTATGTACCAATCATGAAAAACCAAACTTTCAAAACTATATACCTTATCGCACGGTTTCCACTGACCATGTTCAATCCATGTTTTAGTACCCATATGCACCAAGAGACTTGCACAGTTTCTCCTAGCCTCACATAGTTTGGTCTGAACCATAAACTACCTATTTTTACTAACCATGAACTATAAAAAATGAATTGAAAACACCACTGTGTAAGTGTATCTTCATGGTTTCACCTAAACTGTGCATGAAAATCGTATATAGGAGGGAAAATTCTATAACCTTACAAATTTAACCCATAATTCTACAAAACATAGTATTAACAAAGATCCAAGTAAAATAATATAAAATATAAGCTAAAATTGGCATGTGGGTGTCACATTACATCCCCCCTACACTTTTAAAACTCAAATTAAGTCATGAATATGAAAAGTTATCATAATGAAAGATATAGACCCTCTTGTTTTTCTACTTTTTATTTTTTATTTTTTCTCAAAATTTATACTTAAGAAAAGTCTCATATCCATCACCCAAACCCACATGATTTTCTCATGAAAATGTTTTCCATAGTTATAATAAGATCATTGGTCATGTAATGTTTATTTTTTACCCATCCAATATATGGCCCGTTTTTTGCCCAAATGTTTATATTTTTTTATTTTTCATTTTTTCATTTCTTTTCATTTTTTTCATGAGGGATAAAAATGGAATGCAATAATGATATAATCATAAACCATCCCACAACCTATGAACCCCCTCACATATACTTCTCTTTTACACTATATACAACCTCTCACCCATACTTATTCAATTCAATATCATTAAAAAATACAAATAGTGGGGTAAAAAAGGATAAAATAAGATTTTAATATAGGTCTTCCATAAGAAGTCCATTCATAGTTTATCCGGGCTAAAATAAGGATAAAAATGTCAAGTTAGTTCTCAAGGATAAATGGATTTTCATTAAAATGCTTCAATATTATTTAAGATATAGTTTTAAAATCATATATTTGACAATATACTAATGAAAGTTATAAAAGGTTCACATGCCTCAAGTATCTCTCAATAAAAATGATTAGAAATATTGGAAAATGTTAAGTCTAAAATCCTCTTGACAATGAAAACATATGATATTGGTTAATCACTCATGGAATACACAATAATAACAAACTAATGAACATTAATTTTAGAAAATAAAAGAAAAAAAATGTAATATAAGTTTAATCTACATTAATTAACAAGTCCCCCCAAATCATGATTCATCAAATTAATGCTCATATGTTTATCTCTACCCATCCATCCCTAGTATTACTCATTCAACATTAACTAAAATGATATCTAAAACATTTCCTCATGGGATTACTAAGTAATTCTTGTATCATAGATCAAAATTTGTAAAAATATAAGTTTGGTGCATTCATTTTTTAGTTAAAATTCAAAAAAAATCTGAGCAGGTAAAAATACATAATTTAAAGAAAAATTCCCATTTACTCATGAAAATCTTTCCCTCATTTTATTTTATTTTAATCTTATGTTATTACCATCATGGAATTTAAAAATAAAAAAACACATGAAACCATAAATTCCATGCATTTTTAATCTCAAAGATAAAAAAGGTTATTGACACTAATTTCTAAAAAAGATTCCAAAATTAAAATAAAATGAAATTCCTAGAAATCGGTGAAATAAAAATACTCAGTTTTCCTCCTGTAAAGTTATTTTTTTAAGGTTTTTAAGCTTTAAATTACCTATTTGGGTCATTTAATAATAGTATGGTATAAATATAACCATATAGTATTTACCTAATTCTAAATTTATTATGCATTTGAGTTTCTTCTTTTGTACCTACTCTTTAAAATCTCCTTAAAAATTTTAAGAGAGAACCAAGTAATGGATAAATTTGGAGTTTGAATAAGTAATTATTAGGTTGTCCACACTTTATGTTGCTCCTCATTTTCATCTTCTCTTTGTGTCAATTCATAAAATTATTCAATATTCTTCCATATTTCAATGGTCACTTCATCTTATTCATTATCATCTTATTTTATCAAATTTTCATGTCTTGTGATTTGTTCAGTGAAAAACTAATCCACCATAAGATTGATCATGTCTATCTAGATTTTAGAAATTTTCACCCATTTTTATTATTTCTTATACTCCTCATCTTCTTCCTCATAAGAGGATTGTTCTTATTTTACTTCCTCATCCAAACCTTTAGTAGTGAGGGAATCCTCTAAAGAAAATTTTTTAGCTTTGGTAATAAGAGTTACCTAAGAATTATCTTTGGATTCAACACCACTATCAAAAATCTCCTTAGGTACTACCTCAATCTTGACTTCCTCCTTAGAGATAAACTTTCAATCCTCATATTCCTTAACCATCTTTTATAAATCTTGATATTCCTATTTTAATGTTAACTCCAAACTTGAGAGTAATGTCTTGTCCTTAATTTGGTATGGTTGTCGGCTTATTCCTTTTTTACTATGGATCCTTTAAAGTTCTTTAAGTTGGTGTGAAAGTTCTATAATATGGATAATAAATTTTCCTTTCTCAGTCAATATGAATCAAATTCCTACCATCATAACCAAAAATATCAAGCATGTAAAAGTAATATAAAAATATAAAATAAATCTAATATGAAATAAGAAAACTAAAATAGGAGTGAAGTATTATCCTAAATATTGAATTGAATTTATACCTAGTCCTTGAAAATAGTTAAAAAAACATGACTGAGACCATGGGTTTCATTACTTTCCATGGACTCCAATTAGTTTAGAATTTATAAAAATAAAACCCCATATCCTTAAAACTATTAAGAAGTTATATAGGATATACAAGTCTAGATTTCAAACCCTTGAGGAATAGGAACTTAGAATTAAATAGGTATAATATTATCATGATTTTACTACAAATAAACATAACTAAACTAGTAGAGTAAATGAATTAATTGATAGTTTAGGTGACATAAAAAGGACAAAAAGAGGGAAACTAAATCCAATAATGGTTTCTCATTATTAAATATAACTCAACTTCACTTATGGAATAAATTAAAATATTAGCTACAATAATTCTTGGGGTATTTAGTCCTACCTCTCAACACAAACTAAAACTATATTGGTCAAAGATCCCTCTCTATAGATAATTTATAACCAAACTAGTCACATTAAAACAAATCACTAATCGAAAGGCTAAGTTAAGTCGACTCTCACTCTCCCACTCCTCTCTATCATATTGGGTATCATTCACTATCCACCCTCACTCTCACTAGAAAACTAGGGAATAATATTTGAAATAATATCAATGAAATACAAAATAATAAGAATATAATACAATATTAGAAGAATTAAAAACATGTGGTATGCATCACCTTCATCAATTCCTCCATCACTTATAATAGTTATACATTGATGATCGATTACCCATCAATATTAAATAAACCATGCGTTATAGAGAAGGGTATAGAAAATTTATAATAAAATAAAAGTTTTGAGTAAAGGTGAAACACTTACTTTATATTTCTTTTGAAAAAAATGCATGTATTTCATTATAACACAACTAAAAACAAAAAGGAAAACAAAAAAGTAAACTATGAATCCCTAAGTGGTTGATGTAGACCTCCTCCAACCACTCTCACTTCTATAATTGTAATTTCATCTTCCCCCCAGTTATTAATCCTCATCTATGTGCACAAATCCTCTTATTTATAGGAAAAACATCCATTTATCTCTCACATTAGTATCTTATCTATTATATATTTTAAATATTTTCTTTATATCTATCCCATGCATCTCTCCAAATCATTATCCATTAAAATCTCACTTGGAATGTATGGAATACATATGTTATAATTTACTTATATCTCCCATGAGATATATATTTTATCCACATATTTTATCTTTATATTTGTTTTGTATCTGCATTATATTTGTAGGTTGTATCTTCACTTAAATCTCTCACCTTATCTCCCCACTTGTCCTTAGGAATTTAATCCCTGCTTGATCTTCTTTAGATTCTCATGAAAACCCATGTGCATGATCTCCTCTTATCTCCCATGAAAATATATATTGCATGTGCATGGATAAAATATCGTTCAATTATATATTTATACAGATATATATTCTACAGTGTGGATAGTAGTACTAGGGTGTAATCCCATCATCATCAACCCAAATTTCACCATGGTCTTGAAAATACGGTGTAGGGTAACTCCTTATCCAAAATTTGATCCACTGTAAAATTCATCGCATCCGAAATGTAATTGAAACCCTTACAATACAACCCCCTTCAATATAAAATACTTCTTGATTTAATACCACACTTACATAGTGAAATGAGAAAAATATTGTACCAATTTCTCTCATGGTGTTTTAATGATCACAAATACTCAATTTTGTATCTAATGGTTTAATTTTAGTGCATAAAATATACTTTGTTAAGGTTCAATGTGATGATATTAATGAATCTTTTAAAGGAATCTTATTGAAGTTGGTTGCTTTTTTTGAAGACATTAAAGTTTCATTGGGGGTCTTTTTGAAGTCTAAGTGGATTAATTAAAGTCATTGAAGTATTTTTCAAATATTAATCAATGTAACGAACTAAGTGGAGGACGACCTTGGTGTGTTTAGATAGTATCAGGCTGCATCAGTTGGTCGGTGTAAGGAACTGGCCAATTGGTACCATGTGAGCAGATCTACTGATGTGAAGAAGACCCACCAGCTAACTGGTAGTGAATCCAAAAGAATACATGTCCTCTAAGAGTCCACCAGATATGATGTGGAGGATCACCGGCTAGGAGGTGATGGAATTCTAGTAACAATGTGTTCCAAAAGGTCCACTATCTAACCAGTGGAGGCTAATGCTTATCCAGTGTCGTCGAGGATACTCTTTCAAGATGGAATTTAATGTGGTCAAAAGGACCATAAATTCATTCTTATTTGGAATCAATTCCCTTATCAAATTTTGGATAGTTATTATCCATTTAGAGGATATAAATATAGGATCAAGGGAGTATTTGATCATATAATGAACTTTATAAACAACTCTATGATTGAATCAATAGTGAATATCTAGAATTATTTAAGTCCTATATCCAGATCCAAACTATTTCTCCTTTCTCAAAGGCTCTCAACCCTTTATCGTTATCTCTCTCTCTATTTTGTATCAATATTTCTAGAGAGATAAGTTACTAGATTTATAATAGATTTGAAATAAGAAAATATCTCTTTTATTGCATCATATTCTCAAAGAGTGCACACAACCACAAAGTGAGGGATGGGTGCTCATATCCATAAAATTTAGGGATCATACTCAATGAGTTTCTTACCACACCCTTGAAAAGTTAAGGGAGGATTGGTTTCTTGTTACTTCCATCAAAAATCAAGAGTGTAAATTGGTTTCTTAATCTCTATTAAAATAAATTGAATTATAAAAACCTCTCTACCTAATGGGAGGAGATGTAGGGGCTCACATCGATCTATTATTAAACCCCTTTATCAAACTATGTTTATCTTATCCTTCCTTTTATAAATTACATCATCTAATATCAATGTAAATAATTTCATAAATTCTATTAGTTAGTTTTTTTTGTACTTATTAAATTAATTAACTTTGATATTAACTTTTTATACAAATCAAATTTATCATTTATCTCTCTATTCATTTCATCGCTTTAACCACTTTATTATTTAAATATCATTTTGTTTTGAATTTTTCCCTTTTCATTTTTTAAAATTTTTTAAATCTAATTAACCCCCCTATCCTACACCAATTAATCATTGGTATCAAAAGATTATTTGTTTTTTTATTAAAAATATCTTTATTTTTAAAATTGTGTTTATTTTCTAGAATTTTTTTTTTAATCATAATCGATTTAAAAGTAAAATTTTATTATTGGACCAACCTATTACACTCATGGTCCTTTCTTTGATGGGAAAAAATTCACTTATTGTAAAAATCATATGTCAACCTTTCTAGGTATCATTATTTATCCTATTTAGAATATGGTTATGCATGAATATATTCCATCTAAAGAACCTAAAGATAATTGGAGTCCTGGTGATATTAAAAACTTTTAACTTGATATAAAAGTTATGAAATATCATCATTTTAGGCTTTATTAAAATGAATTTAATAACATATATACTTGAAAAAGCACCCATAAAATATATAAATTTCTTGAAGTCGCACATGAAGGCACAAATAAGGTTAAAGATGCTAGATTAGACATGTATCAGAAAGATATTGAAATCTTATCTATGAATCCAAATGAATCCATTACTAGTAGGTTTACACACTTTAATACCATTTCCAATGGTCAAAATACTCTTTTTGATGATTTTTCTATAGAAACTCTAGTGAAAAATATATTATGGGTCTTTCCAAGAAATTGGGAACCCAAAGTCACTATAATACAAGAAGAATGGGATGTGATGAAAATGGTGGTAGGAGAACTTATCATATCTTTAATTATGTAAAAAATCACCATGAAACATCAATCTAAAAAATAAGAAAAAAATTATTGAATCCATGGAATCCAAAAAAAATCTTTAAACACTATTGATGATGAACATTCATCTGATAATGAATCCTAGATTGATCACCTAATCAAGATATTGAAAATTTTGAACAAAAAAAGAAATCATTCTGAAATTATAAAAATAAAAATAAAATTGAAATGCTATAATTGACTTGATATAAATGTAACAATAAGGGAAATATTATATTATAATTCCCCATCTACAAAAATATGTTGAAATAAAATAATAACGCAAATAAATCCCTAAAATGTTCAACTTTGAGTGTGAGTGAGGATTCCCTTTCAACATATGAATTAAGAAACTAAAGTCTTAAATTCTCCATGGATCATATTGAGGAATGTGGATATGATATCTATCATATTTCTCACTCACCTTCTCATTAATCCACTTATTCTTTCTCTTATTATCAACAAAATAATCTTAAAAAAATTGTAAAGAGCTCCTTTCAAAATTTAGAGATCTTTATAAGAAATAGAAAAAAGGTTATTAATGAAAAAAGTAAACATTATAATTAAAAGGATCTTATTTCCAAATAAAAAAATTATTTGGTTTTAAAATTAAAATATTAACCAAATTTTGAGAATTTCGAATCCCAAATCAAAGATCTCAAAAAAACTCTCAATCAATTCACCCATGGTGTTAAATATCATGATATGATTATAGGTTCTCAACATCCTATAAAAAAATCATCATGGTTTTGGTTTTTAAAATAATAAAAATTAATCTAAATATACTACTTTTATAAAAGTAATTTCTTAAAATAAAATTTTAATTTTTTTTATATAACCAGGAATTTAATATATGAATGAAATTTTAAAAAAACTAGATATAGAAGACATAAATCTATTCACCTTTATTATAAAATTTATAAAATAAATTCTCATTATAAAAAAATTCATGAATCCTGATAGTAAAATATAAATAGACCCAGGATTTTTTGGCCATCTCAATCTTTATTATCTATAATTACCAAGCCTAAATCTAAATGGGTACCAAAAGGATCTTGCTTTTGAATTTTTAGAGGACTATTCCACTGAACTTATTTTTCTTATTGCATGTTGGATTCTCAATATAAATGGTGTCTTAGACTCTTTAAATGATTAATCAATACTTTCCATCTTGATATCTTTTTTAAATGTTCCCATTGAGTGGGGCTTAACTTTTTCTTTTCCAGTGAAGTATTGGGATGATCTACATAGAAGCAGGTTTTTCAATCTCTTTAATTTTAATTCCCTCTTGAACTTCATTTAAATATCTCTCCTCTATATCTCTCTATCATATATACTTTATTATTCTTATAATAGGAGATGTTATATTTTTAAACTTTTCTTTTAATTTTTTTTGTTTATTCTCACTTATTTTTTCAAAATTTGTTTTTGCTTTATTTTCAAATTCATTTTCAAATTCATTTTTAAAATCTTAAGATTAATCTTATTTTTTTATTTTAAATTTTAGCTTGAATTTAATTCCCTTCCCTTTTAATATAATGTGAACATCAATGTTATATATTTAATCCATCCTTTATGTTTTACTTATTTCTATATTATGTTTTTCTATGCTTTACATTCCTTATTTTCTTATTTGGGTTTTTAAGGTTATGGTGATCATTAGGGGGGGTATAATTTTAAAAATATTATTTTTTTTAAAATATTCTTATTTCCCTTCCTTGTTTTCCTTTTTTGTTGTCAAATAGGGGTAGAATTATATTATTAATTAGGGGACAAGTATTTTAATGATTAGGGGAGTAGTTTTTTATTTTTAAGAAAAAAAATTCAAAGGGGGAGATATGTTTTTGTTATTTAAAGGGGAGAATTTTTTAATATACCTTAATAATTTTGAATGAATTAATATTTAATATATTGAATTACTTTTAATACATGTGTTACTATTGATTTACTATTAATATATCATTTTATATTAAGTGTTTGTGGTCATTAAAAAGGGGGAAATTATTATAACTCTCTCTCTTATGGTGTTTTAATGATCACAAACACTAAATTTTGTATCTAATGGTTATATTTTAGTGGATTAAAATTAATTTGTTAAGGTTCCATGTGATGAGCCTAAGGAATATTTTGAAGGAGTCTTGTTAAAGTTGGTTGTTTTTGTTTAATACTTTGAAGTTTCATTATAGATATTTTTGAAGTCAAAGTGGATGAGTTGAATACATGAAAGGATTATTCAATGTTTAATCAGGGACTTAAAGGACGTTGAGGAGGCCCTTGGTGTGTTTAGATATTATTAGGATACACCACTAATCAGTACCATGTGGGGAAATCTCTTGATGTACAGAAGACCTGCTAACCAGCCAATGGAGTGTCATCGACCAACAGATGGTAAAGGAGGAAGAATCCTCATCCTCTAGGAGTTCACCAGCCAACTAGTGGAGGATCACTTATTATCCATAGGAGGAATTAAAATAATATTGCATTCCAAGTGGTCCATGGGAAACCTAGTGGAGGCTACCATGTATCTGGTGGAATCGAGGTTACTATTCCAAGATAGAATTTAATGTGGTAAAAAAGGTAATAAATTCAATCTTATTCAGAATCAATTACCTTATTCAATTATAGAAGGTTATAATTCCTTTTAAAGGAAATAAATAGAGGATCAAGGTATGCATGTATCATAGAAAAAACTTCTAAAACAACTCTCTAATTTAATTTATGGAGAATATCTAGAATTCTATAAGTCCTATCTCAAGAGACAAACTCTTTTAACATTCTCAAAGGCTATCAAACCATTTTCCCCCTCTCTATAAATATATATTTCTATTTTGTATCAATATTTATAGAGATATAAGAGATCAACTTTATAAAGTATTTGTGCTTAGAAAATCTCACTTTTCTCACTTCATCTTCTCAAAGGGTGTTCAAAACCATAAAGTGTCAGTTGGGTTCTCACAACTAGAAAAGTTAGGGATCTTATTAAATAGGTTTCTTTCCAAAACTATGAAAAATAAAGGTGGGAATGTTTTCTTTCTACTTCCATCAAAAATAAAGGGAGGATATTGGTTTCTTAATCTCCATTAAAATCAAGGGAATAAGAAAAAACTCTCAACCCAAGGGAAGGAGATGTATAGAATCACACTGAGCTATTTTCGAACTCCTTTATCAAACTATGTTAGTATTCTATTTCCTTTTATGAATTGTATCATTTGATATCTATATGAATAATTACATGAATTTTATTCTTCTATATCCTATTGTTCTTACTCGATTAATTAACATTAATATTAACTTTTTTATATGAATAATATTTATCATTTATCACTCGATTGATTGAATCAATTTAATATTTTTTATCATTTTAGTGTCATTTTGTTTTGAATTTTATCTTTTCATTTATTTTAATTTTTAAAAGTCAATTCACCCCCCCCCCCCCATATTCTACTCCGACCAACACACACTACACCGTAGCCTCCTTCCTTCATGTCGCTTCCATCACCTTTCCGTAAATCATCCTATAGTTTAAAACTTTAGGCTATATCACAATATTAACACAATTACCCATTTTTTCTTCTAAAATAATTACATGTATTTCCTTCTATGTTGCAAAGTATAGGTTTTGGTGTAGCCACATGAGCTCCTCCTATTCTTCCAAATTAGATTATAATGAAGCTATATAGTGTACGATACATACCAATAACCTTATTTGTGACCTCCCTCCCCATTAATTTTCTCCCTAAACTTCTCAGTGGATTCCTAAACTTCACATAGTATATCACAAGCTGCAGATATTCATAAACTTCAAACCAAGATCATGCATGGTGTAACAGATTCACAATAGATTTTACGAGCTCAAATTTATTTTTATGGTGGTTCCCAATGCTCACAGGCTCATGCAATATAAGTCCAAGCTTCACAGATGATGGTAATGGTTGATATTTGATGAGAAGACATGGGTGGATAGCAGTACTTATAGGAGAGTAATAGAAAAACCTATCCAAGGTGAGGGTGATGTGATTGTACTGGGATAGAGATGTTTTTAAAATAATGCATGGTACATATGGTGCATGAGTCCCACATTGGTACATGGAAAGGTATATCTCTGCTTCAAATATCAAATTGCAACATCATAAGATCAGTTGGAAACGTCTGAGCCATCATCTGAGATACTCCTACCCAACTCTTTCTCGAGTTGAGCCCGTGTCTTTGACACTTGAAAATGGTTAGTTTAGTTCCTCCATGTGCTTGACCCTTTTGTGTATGATTTTTTATATTGGCTCCTTTAAACAACTCATTTTTCTGATTATTTGATTCATTTTAAACCTTATAAACAAATATTTTTTATAACACCCCAATCTTCCACGATACGCTTCTCTTTCAATAATGCAATAGCTTACATTGTACGCAAGTTCGAGATTCTAACACACCGCGACCAATCAAAATAGCTGTTATGAATAGTAATACCCACTTTTTGAAATTATATAAATTTTTTATTTCAAAATGGACTTCATTTTTCGATTCATAATATCAAAATTATCCTATGTTGAATTTTTGGTATTTTTCTGAGAACTTCCATTTTTCGATGAATAGTGAAAAATACTAAAAACAACTTTTTTAATCAAAATAATTTATAGTGATAAATTATAAGATTTAGTGGTTTTAAAGTATAATTAGAATATATTTTAACCATTTTATCCAATGGTGGTCATTAGAATTAATTTCACTTTGAAATTGGACATAAACAATTGTCAATCTTTTGATATATATTGTTTCTTAAAAACACGCTATTTGTTGTGACAGCGGGAATTAATTATTAAATTAATTAATTCAATATATATGTTTTGAATTTTGTAAAATAGACATAATTTTTGAATTAGGAATATTAAATATAGCTTAGGGTTAATTTTTGGCATTTTTCTGAAAAACTTCAATTTTTGATGAATAGTGAAACCACTAAGTGGTAGTTAAAAAAATTAATTTTTCGTTTAAATGAAACTTTACCACTTATATGAATTGAATTTCAAAAATCTGACACACATGGTTATAATTATTAAGTAAAATGTGGTTCAATTGGATGAAAATAATTTTTGGTGAATAGTAACTTTTGAGTTTTATTAACCGCGATTAGAGGTAATTAGAGTAATTTAAGGTAAAAATAATGTTATAATAATATGAAATTACCTTGACACATGTCCTACTCTTATTGGATGAGTCATGGCCGAACAAGACAATACATGGGTTAACTTGGGGACCCCATGGAGCCACTTGGGTAATAAAATGACATTAATAACTTTTTATTTAAAGTAAAAATAAAATTGTCACAAACATGTGTTGTTTTATTAAAACAATTATTACATGGGGTTATATGAGTTAAAATTTAGACTATAAATATTCATTGGAAATATAAAAATATTTCCTACATCAGGGTAATTTTTTTATAATTTTTAGGCATTAAATAAATAAATTAATTTATGACACCATGATGATGCAGCGATTACCTCATTAATGAACAATTTAAATAAAATGAAAAGATAAGGTAAAATATAAGACTTAAACTTGTACAAAACCTATTGGATGGGTATATTTAGAACCCTTATCATCTTATCCTCGAAATATATAATTTTGGGACCTTTAAAATTCAAAAATCATTTCATAATAAAGTAACATTTCATGACTTTCCAAGAGTGCCCCTCCTCTCCTCTTATAAAAGGCCCCCAACTCTACCACCTTATTCACACCTTCAAAGCCATTTGGATCAGCCAAAATCTGCCCAAATACTCTCTAAACTTCCCTCTATTACTCCTAGAAGCCTCACCTTGGGTATAAGTCTTCCCAAGGAAGCCTTTGGCTCAAATCAAAAAGAGTTACCCGATTTTAAGGTAATGTCTTCTCTTATGGTATTTTGTTTTATTTTGCTTCTCCAACCCCTTAAACTCTTTTTATTACTTTATTTTGTAAAAACACCAGTATATTTAATATACTAGGATGTTTTTATTATAAGTATTTTATTTACACTTACACACACCTTCGTCTAATGGTTAAAGAACATACTGTTTTTGTGGGTGGCGAATTATTGCATCACGAAACGATGATTATTCAATCTTCTTTTAACACCTCTCATGGTGGCCATTATGATGAAACTATTTCTATATATGATATATATTATGTTTATGTTTTCTTTATGCTTCTTTATTTTTCATTTATGTCATACCTTTATGATTTCCATTATGGGTAAACGCGATAATTTCATTTTAGGAAGTGCGGACTACCGCCCCCTCAAAGTGATTTGAATCGTTATTGCCATATGTGGGACGTATAAAGGATGGATTAAATTATATTATATATTATATTATACTGTAATTATAATATACCTTTATAGAATTATGATTTCATTGCATTAAATACGAAATAGAAATGAAATTAGCAGTCATGCGTACGTACGGCTTACCGTCTCCATGAACGGTGCATTTCATTTCTTACCTCTAAATGTTATGTAATATTATAAATGCATTTATATACTGGATATATATGATATATATGATATCTACATCATGAATATAATTCTGGATGTAATGGATATTTTACCACATGAACAACTTGTAATTATAAGAAGTTTATTTTTGACTCAAGTACCAAAGATCGACAAAACGGCCGTTATTAACTTAAATAATTACATAATTTTCATAACATGGTAATAAGTGATATAAAAGGAATAATGGACTTGAAAAAGGTTCTTAAGCAAATATAAATTAACTCTATTTATTATTCAGTAGATTAAAAAACGATCGAGTCAAGTCGGACACGAGGTAAGGGACTTCATCTCAATCTCCTTTCATTGAGGCATATTTTGTTTTATACACAAATTTCATTTATACGGTGTATAAACCCCTTTGAATTTTACATTTATTCAAAAGGAATCTTTTTTATATGAAGCGTTTTACTAAACTACAAAAGGGAATGTTTTTTTTATCGTACGTATGCGGCGACAACGACTTCTCTGCCGTCGTGACCATTATTTGAGTTTTGGCTTCCTCTACAAGCCATAACTTTTTTTTAAATGAAAAATAAATACCAAGTTTTACTTTTCTTTTATTTTGGTATTGAAAATGGTTTTATTATATCAATGTGTTGTATTGATATCTTGTGATTGAAATGTGGAAATGTTATGTTTCCTTTATGCATGTTTTATGTGATACGATTATGTTATAGTTTATGATATGTTTAAACCTTTTCATATAAGGAATGCATTGGAATTAGTATGTGATGGGTGGAGCGCGCTATAGCTCATAGATGCATCGGTAGGTCTCATGAGACAAACTAGTGTCTTGTCACAAGGTCTTGACAAAATCGTATTTTTAGTCTTGGCATAAGGCCTTGACTATGTGGTTATGATAGTCTGGCATTATGCATTCCATCATTATGAAAGTGGTTATTGATATTGCATGTGATTATTCAACTAGTATAATATCCATGTGAATAAGTAAATGGAATTATTTCATTTTATTTTTTCCATATTATACTGAAGTTCAAGTTTAAAAGGCTTTTGTTTTAGTTATACATTGCCTTAATTGCTTATGTTTATTTATGAAAGTTTCCGATATATTGTTATCCTTACTGAGCATCTGAGCTCACCCCTTTCTATGTTTTATTTTTTCCAGGATGTGAAGAAATATTTTATGACTGACCTGCAGGGATATTCTGAAGGGGATATGAGTTTGGACTATGGAGACCGTGTTATTGTAGTTTTTCACTTTATGATGTAATGTAACATTTATGAATGTATCTAGTGTTTCCAAGGCTACTAAACTAATCGGACTTTCAAGACTTGATCTTTTGTGATCATTCCAATGTTACGTAATAATGCACCGACTCTGGGTAACTGGGGTCGGGGCATTACAGTTGGTATTAGAGGCACTTTAGTACTAACCTTGGAAGCTAGATTTAGAAAAACTCTGATTAGAGCACATATCCCTAAGATAGACTTTGAGGATTAGTATAAAAGAACTTCCTAGAATTTTGGTATTATAGAGATTTTGTGAGTTTTATGAGAAATACATCCATGTCTGGATATGAGCAGGTAGAGGCGGCTCTTGCACAGATGTACCTAGAGGTAAAACCCGAAAACACCGCTTTGAGCTAGACTCGAATGGGAACTGGTGCACGACAACGGGCCTTGGTGCACTCTTAGTTACGACACTCCCGGGGTATATGCTTAGGATAATTCCCATTTTCTTTACAAACCATTATAAAGGGTTTATGAGTATATACTTCCTCAAAGAAAACATTTTTATGATTATGGATTATATTCATAAACTGTTCAGTTTATGTTAAGTGTTTTACAAGTATGGAATTATGTATTTTGATTCATAAACTGATCTAGTTTATTCCATTGTTTAGAAATGGAGCCTAGTGGAAGGAATGGAAACTATATCAATGCACGCACTCCGTGTAGGGATTACCCTCCTGCTCAAGATAATTATAGTGGAGCTGGTGATACAACTAGTGCTGATCAACTTATCACCATACTGGGACAACTCACTCAGGTTGTGAATAATAACCTTACTCGTATGGAGCACCCTGATCCGCAATGTGGAGGATCAATGTTAGACCACTTTATGAGGCAAAAACCACCAACATTCAATGGGAGTACAAATCCCTTAGTATCTGAGCAATGGATAAATTCCTTAGAGAAAATATTTCATGCCTTGGGGAGTAGTGAAAGGTAAAAGGTTATCATGGCAGTTTACCGCCTCACTGGAGATATTGATCAATGGTGGCCATTCATTCAAAACACAAAGGAATATGATGAAGTATAAAATATGTAATGGAGGGAGTTCAAAGATCTTTTCTTAGAAAAATACTTTCCTCATGACCATCGAGCGGATATGGAAAGACAATTTCTGAGTCTGAGGCAAAAGGAGGACGAGAATGTTGCAAAGTATGAGTCTAACTTTACAAGGTTAGAGAGTCAAGCTATAGATTATATACGTAACCCAAGAAGTAAGATTGATCATTTCTTTGATGGGTTAAAACCATTTCTCCATCGAGCATTAGTATCACAATCTTTCTCAACATACGAAGATATAGTCTCGTGTGCTATCAAGACAGAAAACGAATTCTCTAAGTCTTATGACAACAAAGTAAAGCAAGAGAATAAGAGAACGGTGGAACAAGAGGCAGATAAAGGGAAAAATGGCAATAAGGATTTTCCATTATGTGATAATTGTGGGAATAATCACCCTGGTACTTTCCTAAAGGGAATGGGATTTTGTTACAAATGTGGAGAAAAAGGTCACCAGGCTCGTGATTATAAGGGAAAGAAAGAGGCTATCAATGTTGAATGCTATAATTGTAGAGAAATGGGGAATTATGAAAATGAATTCCCTAAGTGCCAAGGAAACTTACCTCAGAAAAGGCCAAGGGATCAAGGCCAAGCTTATGTTGTTACTACATATGAAGTTGAATAATTATTTTATTTGTGTTTTTGGACTCAAGAACTATATTATGGTTATAAGAATAATGTGATATATATAAGTATTTTACTGTAGTACTTGTTGTTTTCATTAAGGTTTTAATATGATGAAGGTAATAATATTTATAGTATGTGATAATAAGAGGAACCTTACTTTGTTTGGAGAATCTGATGTTACAATTGATTTTGGAATTTAGAGACCTTTTAGAGAAAGTCTGGACAGAGGTATTTTGGATAAATATAAAGGTTGGAATGGATTAAGTTTAACTTTGGATAGTTTTGTTTAAGGTTAAAACATTTCTGAAGATTATTTTGGGAATATTATAATACTATAGTTTTAGGAAAAGGACAACCTGCAGGTCGGGGGATAACCCGTCGCGTCGGACAAAGCTGTAGGAATCGAACCCACAACCACAGTGCGACAGGACTTTATTACCTACTACTATCCTACAGGAAATCCCTGGTTATTACAAAATAGTTTTCCTAATCTAAATGGTATGTGTTAATATTTGGAACCTTGTACGATTAGGATAAATATAATATTTTTTAGTTCTATTATCTTTTTGAGCGAAAGATGGGTTTGTGGTAAAAATTTATTAAAGAATGAAAGTCTACATGAAAAGTATGTATATTTCCTTACGTTATTAGTAAATCTCCTAAATAAATTCCTCAACTTTATGAAAGGTAACTTAAAACAAAAACGTTGTCGGTTAACTTTTCCTATTGGGGAATCAATGATCATTTAACCAATCACAAGTTTGTGATTTTCTTGTAGTTAACTTTCTCTTAATCCTATTTTCTACAACACTCCATCATACCTTGGATGGATTATTGTGTCAAATGTCATCGTCTTGGGCATTCGGAAATGGAATGCCGAAGGGAAAATGGGACTGGACTTCTGCAAGCGGTGAAGTTGGGTTCTGGTCACTCCGGCAACAACGATATGAATCAACTGCCCAAGGGGGTTCATTCTGAGCAGCCTCAGTGCGGGCGTACTGATAACAACATACATGAGGAGGTTCATTCTGGGCAGCATTTGGGTGGGCGTACTGATAACAGTATTCGTGAGGGGAAGGACCGATCGTCCGAGGCCATGAAGTTTGTTGGGGGGATGACATCGTGTGAGCAGGGTGGGAAGGGTAAGGAGCAGCCGCAGCCAGCAGTGGAGTCTACGGTGCTGGCTGCTGCAGTAAAGATAGTGCCAAATGTGCTTGGCACTCCGCAAATGGTGTTTTCAGGACCCAGTGGTTATGGGCTTGTGCTCTCCGGTGAGAAAGGAATGAAGGATGATGGGCATGATTGTCCGTCTCCTGAAGGTGAGGCCTCACAATTCATGGAGGTTACAGTAAGGAAAAAGGCAGGTTCATCTGAGTTGAATCCCACCGTGAAACAAGTATTTGAAACTTTGAAATCGGACCTCGGTGGCCGGAAGCGAACCCTGCCTGCGCTGAAGGTTAACAGCCGATCGCAGGTGGCTTTTGTCATCATTCAGAATCATTTTTCGGTCTTGGAGGATGAGGGGAACCCTCTTGCACAGGAGGATGTGAATAGGCTTGAGTCTGGAAATTTGCAGATTGTTCCTTACTCTCAGCCTGCTATGACAGAGGATGGACAGGGGTCCCCTCCTATCTGCGTCAGTGACCTTCCACTTCAGTGCCTCAACACGGTTGATGTGCATTCACAGTTGGTGGGAGGGGGTTCTTTGTCTGCTCCAGCGGATATGATGAGTGGAGGAAAGAATGGTCATGAAAATTCTGGCTCAATGCACATAATTGGAAAATGGGGGAATGTATCTGATAGTGACAAAGAGAATCTTAATGAGGCTGCCAGAATATCCTATAGTGATCTTGCCCAAAGTGGAAAGATTAATGCGCATGCATTGGAAGGTGAGTTGAATGCTTCAGCAAAAAGGAAACCGAGGAAAGATTACTCCTATCTACCGAATCCTATTACCACCAGATCATCTGCAAAGAAGGCGAACGCTTCGAGGGATGGTGTGAAGAAGGGAATGGTGTCTCCCAGAGCGCTTCTCTCGTTAGAAAAGATGAATCTGAGAAGGAAGTATGCTAAAATCCTGAAGCATTATGAAAGTTCAGAGTGGGAATCAGCGACGGCGGACGAATCTTTTCATCACAAATATGGTGCTGGGGATGATTTCTATGATCTGTAGTTGTTTTCCATGTTGTGTTTTTATTGCTCTGTGTACTTTTTCTTTTTCTTTTGTTTTTTAATAAATGGTCAGAGGTTCACCTCTGGCGGACCTTTTCTCCTAATTTTATAATAATATAAAATTACCTTGACACATGTACTACTCTTATTGGATGAGTCATGGACGACCAAGACAATCCATGGGTCAACTTGGGGACCCCATGGAGCCACTTGGGTAAGAAAATGACATTAATAACTTTTTATTTAAAGTAAAAATAAAATTGTCACGAACATGTGTTGTTTTACTAAAACAATTATTACATGGGGTTATATAAGTTAAATTTTAGACTATAAATATTAATTGGAAATATAAAAATATTTCCTACATCATGGTAATTTTTTTATAATTTTAAGTCATTAAATAAATAAATTTATTTATGACAACATGATGATGCAGCGATTACCTCATTAATGAACAATTTAAATAAAATGAAAAGATAAGGTAAAATATAAGATTTAAACTTGTATAAAACCTATTGTATGGGTATATTTCGAACCCTTATCACCTTATCCTCTAAATATATCATTGTGGGACCTTTAAAATCTGAAAATCATTTCATAATAAAGTAACATTTCATGACTTTCCAAGAGTGCCCCTCCTCTCCTCTTATAAAAGGCCCCCAACTCTACCACCTTATTCACATATTCAAATCCATTTGGCTCGGCCAACCTCTGCCCAAGTACTCTATAAACTTCTCTCTCTTATCCCTAGAAGCCTCACTTTGGTAATAACTCTTCCCAAGGAAGCCTTTTTCTCAAATCAAAAAGAGTTACCTGATTTTAAGGTAATGTCTTCTCTTGTGTTCTTTTGTTTTATTTTGCTTCTCCAACCCCTTAAACTCTTTTTATTCCTTTATTTTGTAAAAAAACCAGTATCTTCAATATACTATGATGTTGTTATGAGAATTATTTGATTTACACTTACACACACCTTCGTCAAATGGTTAAAGAACATACTGTTTCTATGGGTGGCGAATTACTGCCTCACGAAACGATGATTGTTCAATCTTATTTTAACACCTCTAATGGTGGCCATTATGATGACACTATTTCTATATATGATATATATTATGTTTATGTTTTCTTTATGCGTCTGTCTTTTTCATTTATGGCATACCTTTATGATTTCCATTATGGGTAAATGCGATAATTTCATTTTAGGAAGTGCGGACTACCGCCCCCTCAAAGTGATTTGAATCGTTAATGCCATATGTGGGATGTATAAAGGATGGAGTAAATGATATTATATATTATATTATAATGGAATTATAATATACCTTTATATCATTATGATTTCATTCCATTAAATATGAAATAGAAATGAAAGTAGCGTTCATGCGTATGTACGGCTTACCGTCTCCATGAACGGTGCATTTCATTTCTTACCTCTAAATATTATGTAATATTATAAATGCATTTATATACTATATATATATGATATATATGATATCTATATCATGAATATAATTATGGATATAATGGATATTTTACCACATGAATAACCTGTAATTATAAGAAGTTTATTTTTGACTCAAGTACCAAAGATCGACAAAATGGCCGTTATTAACTTAAATAATTACATAATTTTCATAACATGGTAATAATTGATATAAAAGGAATAATGAACTTGAAAAAGGTTATTAAGAAAGTAGAAATTAATTCTATTTTATTATTCAAGATATTAAATAACGATCGAGTCAAGTCGGACACGAGGTAAGGGACTTCGTCTCAATCTTCTTTCATTGAGGCATATTTTGTTTTATACACAACTTTCCTTTATACAGTGTATAAACCCCTTTTACTTTTACATTTATTCAAAAGGAATATTTTTTATATGAAGCGTTTTACTAAATGAAAAAAGGGAAAAAAAATTGTCGTACGTATGCGGCGACAATGACTTCTCCGCCGCCATGACCATTATTTGAGTTTCGACTTCCTCTATAAGCCATAACTTTTTTTTAAATGAAAAATAAATACCAAGTTTTACTTTTCTTTTATTTTGGCATTAAAAATGGTTTTATTATATCAATGTGTTGTATTGATATATTGTGATTGAAATGTGGAAATGTTATGTTTCCTTTATGCATGTTTTATGTGATACGATTATGTTATGGTTTATGATATGTTTAAACCTTTTCATATAAGGAATACATTGGACTTAGTATGTGAAAGGTGGAGCCCGCTATAGCTCCTAGATCCATCGGTAGGTCTCATGAGACAAACTAGTGTCTTGGTACAAGGCCTTGAAAAAATCTTATTTGTAGTCTTGGCATAAGGCCTTGACTATGTGGTTATGATAGTCTGGCATTATGCATTCCATCATTATGAAAGTGGTTATTGATATTGCATGTGATTATTAGACTAGTAGAATATCCATGTGAATAAGTAAATGGAATTATTTCATTTTATTTTTAACATATTATGCTGAAGTTCAAGTTTAAAAGGCTTTTGTTTTAGTTATACATTTCCTTAAATGCTTATGTTTATTTATGAAAGTTTCCGCTATATTGTTATCCTTACTGAGCATCTGATCTCACCCCTTTCTATGTTTTATTTTTCCTAGGATGTGAAGAAATATTTTTTGACTGACCTGTAGGGATAGTCTGAAGGGGATATGAGTGTGGACTATGGAGACCATGTTATTGTAGTTTTTCACTTTATGATGTAATGTAACATTTATAAATGTATCTAGTGTTTCCAGGGCTACTAAACTAATCGGTCTTTCGAGACTTGATCTTTTTTGATCATTCCAATGTTACGTAATAAAGCACCGACTCTGGGTAACTGGGGTCGGGGCGTTATATTTTCCCCTAATGAACTCTCAAAAAAACTATTTTTCTCATTTTTAAAATATTATTTGAAATTATAAATAAATATTTCTTTTTAATTTTTTTCCAAAATTTCATTTAAAATTTTAATTATCCAAATTTATAGTAAAAAAATTATTAGTTGGGAAAAATTAATCAATTTAATTAAAATTTTAATAAAACTAAATTCAAAATTTTATGCATAAAATATGGTCATCACTCATCCATACTGATATCTTATTAGGTGAAATCAATTCACTAGTATAAGTATATCAAATATGACCACAAATTATATATTTATATTCATGTTATACTATAAATTTTTAATTTTATAAATGAGAAATTAATTCTAAACATACATTATGTATAAGTTGTGAGACATTCTAAGTAGAAATTTAGGAAGGTGTGCCATGAAACGCCTAATTATGTCAATGAAGACCAAAATCGGTCTACATTCAATATATAAAATTATTAAAAAAATGAAATATTATACTTTTTTGTATATTCAAATCAATAGATTTTACCGTTTCCATCTCAATTGACTAAAATGAAACCAAATCTTGCCACTATATGGGAAGAACACCTGGCGAGACTTATTGTATGATGTCTAGAATACTTGAAAATGGTGATCAGTGATCTCACTCCACCATTAACTTATAATATTTATATAAAAAATTCCATTTATAAATTCACATTGGTTAAAACATATATATAAAGGATGTAAAATTATCTTATTTCAAAAAAAATCAGCAATGACTACAATAATAATAAAAATAATGTCATGAAAAATTAACTAATAATTTTACCTGAACCTCCCTATATAATATCCTAATAATATCATGTGAGGATTAAATATAATCATGAGTTGTCATAGGAAATATCTGGGGGTATCATATCATATTTCCTAGCTAATTAATAAATGCACTCACCCCCTCTCTAATCAGAAGGAAGATATCGTCAAATATTACATCCAATTGGGTACTAGAGTTCCAAGATCATACCCCTCTTCCAGGACCTCTACATCTACAAGAAAATTAAATAGATACTATTAAATATAAATTCATACTATGATAAAAAAAATTAATTATTTTTTAATTAAAAATATGAAACTGATAGGAGAACATAGTTATATCCAATTACAAGTAAATTTAAATAAAAAATGAAAACATACATACTAATAATGCCAAATGAAGCACCCTCAGCTTCCTATGATATATCTACATTTATAAATATAAAATAAAGTTAAATAGATAAAAAATAGAAATAATTCATTAATATTTTAAAAAATATTAGGAATTTTTATATGTAACTGGAAAAAAATGCATGAGATCTTTCATTATTCATGTAAATCTATCGCATCTACTTCAACAATTTTCACATCCCTTTGTATATATTTTTCCCATATAAATATAGTGTTTTAGTAAATTATTTTCTTCGGAAAGGTAGTAATATATGGCTCCTTTCATTAAATCAGAAAGACCCCCCTTTGGGACATTTTAACCACAACTTTACAATTCAAATTAGTACTTAAAAATTAAACATGATCTGCCTATGATGCCAGTATAAGTGGATTATTTCTTATTCAATCATCTTTATAAAATATATTGTTAAATTTTACCAATGTAAATTGGAAATGGTCCATTTTTTTCATGAATCAGATCGACCTAATCACTCTTAAATAATATATATTTTAATCCACAACCATAAATAACTTCAATAATGTTCCTCAACGGTTTATAGTAATACCATACATTAATATATAGGAAAAAAATACCATTGTTTTTAATTACTCGATTCATGTCAATATCACTAATGTGAATTCAAAATATATTGTAATTCAAAAACTTGTAATGATGAGCAGTAACAAATGGACTATCAGCTAGTTGGTTGAGTTATTCAATCCATATATGAGGACCTGATTCACATATCTTTTGAATCTGTAAATTTCACATAAATAAATAGATGGAGGTTTGTGAAAATGCACATCAGATATAATATAAAAAAATTAAATCAATTATATATATTTATATGACTCTTAAACCATTCATTAAATATGTTGAAATGAAGTTATTGAATATAATTATCATTGATATAGGGCCTTTACCATTTCAAATCAATGATATGCATCCTAAATTAAAACACAATAAAAGATAAGGAAAAATTAAATATAAAAATTTAAGACAAAATAGATTAACTATACAACTTATTGTATCAATGTAATAACTAATGGAGTGTTGAACAATACATGTCGATGAGCTTTAACCCACTCAATGTTGTCCATATCAAATGTTGTCCCTTTTGGGACTTTGTAAATCAATGAGGGTTTGTTTAAATTTTTTTCAACCTCCTCAATATATGAAACACAAAAATAGGTGTATTAATCCATTAAATAAACCTTGGTAATAAAATCTTCTAAACAAGATCTATTTCACACATAATATTTTAATGAATTCAAGTATCGTTCCATTGGATACATCCACCTAAATTGTGTGGGAATTCCAAGAATGACTTCACTAGTTAAATGTATGGTAAAGTGTACCATGACATCAAAAAAAGAAGGTGAAAATACTTTATAAAAGTGAAATAATGTAAGAAAAATCTTTTCCTATAGTTTTTTAAAATCACTCACGTGGAGATTTTTTTAATAGAGATATCTAAAAAATAGAAACTTTAATCGATGACTCAACAACATGGGTAGAAATATAATCAAGAACTATAATTGGGATTAAATATTAAAGTAGAATGTAATTATCATATATTTTTATCCCCTATAGTGTCATGCTTACCACATTGGCATACTTGGAAATATTAGAACAATAATCATTAGTCACCTTGACCATCCTCAAAATTGATATAAATTCCTCTTTATCTTTTTAACTAATCATTTACTATGCATCATGCATGTATCCCCTATTAACCCCACCCAACTATAAATGTAATGATTTTCTCAATCCCATTTCTTACAATTCACATCAAGTGTTAGCATTATCCTTTGATTTCCTCTTGATGCCTAAAATAGTGTATATCATATTATCACACACATTTTTCTCAGTGTGAATGAAATAAAAATTATTCTTTAAAATTTTATCTTTCCAATAGGGTAATTTTAAGAAAATAATTTTCTTATTATAATTATGATTATACTATCTATTTTTAGAAATAATTAATGACAATGCAGGAGACAATAAATCCTAAAAAAATTTATGTTGTGTAAATGTTTTCTTGGTCAAGTTGTGCTAAAATTTAAACCACATACATTATTTTTTGTGATGGTTCATGATCTTTATTTCAATCAAATGACACAATTCCTTTTTTGAACTTGTGTAGTGGAAGAAGAAGGAATATTTAACCAAGGTATTCCCACTTTCTATAGTGATTAAGGAATATTGGTTTCTTACTTTTATTATAACATGGGAATGTGAATTCTCCTTTTGTACTCCAACCTGTTAAGTTGGTATATGTTTTAAAGTCATTAATTTTCCTTAACAAAGTAACTTGATGTTTAAAAATTTAATTAGTTATCAAATCAGAAGTTATTACACCATCCACCCAAAAAAATTTCATCTCATGAATAAACAGTTGTATATAAACATCAATTTTATCTTTAGATCATCTTAGTCCATCAATATGAATGATAATTATCAAAAATAGTTGATTCATACATAACCATGGGGGAAGGTTATATAGAAACAACGCTATTAAACATGTATTATGTGTCTCACTAACCATATACCTGAATGGGTTAAAACCATTTATTGTCAAACCTAGCAAAACATTACAACTATTCAGGTAAAATTCTGAGTGTATCTGATAAAACACCTTCTATAGAATCCACTAAGTGATTTAAATTATCAGTCTCTTTTTCCTATTTGAATTCCACATCATCAGTTTAACAATTTTAGTTGACATAAAGAATCTCTTCAACCTCAATTTTAGTGGGAAGTAACACATATTCTTAGTGTCATTCTATTTTCAATGTTATAAGACACAACTAAGAGAATATGATGACCTTGATTAATCTCATGTCCTCCCAATTGGATGAGTAACAAACAATACATGAATTGAGTTTCATATTCCTTTTGTATGAATAATATACAATTTTTGTGGCATAAATAAATGGTCTCATATATGATACCATGGTTTCTGACCAACTTGTGATCATTATGGTACAATTATAAAATATTTACTCCAACATGGAGTATCTTTTTAAATAATAAAAACAACATATCTAAGGAGGTTTCTATCAACTAATTCAAGATCTTCAAGTGTAATATATTAATGATAATCAAAAATTTACTAAATCTCATGAATTCAGAATATAATCCAATGAATTCATCATTAATAATTTAAAAAAACAATACTTCTATATCTAAACCAAAACGAGGATTACTCCCCACAACATCATCATTAATGATGTTACTCTCTTCAATTTGAAACTAGTGTATCATGTTATTGATAATTTCATTCATCGAATCAATTATTATCGAATCAATATCCATATGAATAATTTTTTATTGGTGATAGGAAACAAATTATTCCCCATGAATTTTAAATATCTTATAGTTTTTAGAAAACTCATTCAGAAATAGATGTTCCATAACAATAGCTCATTTGAAGTGATATTTTTTTCACATTTTCTATAAGTACAGCTAATAAAATAATTTTTAAATCCACATATGAAATAAATAAATTGTTTAATCCTTTCAAAATATTCAATATAAAAGTTATTTTTTAGATCAATCCATCTCTTATCCATATCTTTATCTATATAAAAATAAATAATTTAAATATAAAAAAATTAGAAAAATCCTACATATATATAATAAACATGTTAATATGAAAACAATATAATATGATTTTTAAATATATTAGTAAATTGATATTACAATTTAATGTATTATGTAATTAAAATTAAGATAACAAGGATAAAATATTACATCTTTATAAACCATTATTTTGTTCAAAAATCAAATAATGTATAAAAAACTTCAACTCTATTCAAATCAATCAAATTTGAAGCTATTAACCAACAAATAAATTTCACAAAACCTACTAAAAAGGGGAAATAAATATTTCATATATTAAAATTAAATTTAACTTGATAATAAATAAATATTAAATTATTAAAAAATCCATATTAAATATTTTAATATACTATTTAAAATCAAATCATATAAATTATTAACATTTATTTAAATAACTAAATTGAGTGAAATTTTATTTCTCTAGACATTTAAAAATTTATAACTATAATATGTAACATATAAATGAATAAAACATGAAAATAGTTCCATGTAAATCCAAAATAAATAATTAAAATAAAATCTAAAATTAATTCATAACAATCATTTAAAAATATTTTACAAAAACATTTATAATTTCACCATCTAGTCATATACGCATAATTTATTAAAAAAATAATGTCACCAAAAATAAAATTAATAGTAAACAAGTCACTTAACATTGAATAAAATTTAATATATGTTAAATCATAAAAAAACATTTTGAAACTCCCAATAATCATGTATATATATACATCAATTTTGAAATCCAAATTACAACTCTAAACAACTTGATAAACTTTGAAAACTCAATTAATATAAAAAGTTTAGAAAAAACACTTCTTTTGTAATCTAGAGAGGGGGTTTGTAGTGGGAATAATCCAATAATATAATGTAGAATAGTAATGATAATCAAAATTTAAATCATTTATTTTTTAATGTTTTTTAATAACAAAACAAACAAAGAATGATTATTTAAAAATCATTAATGATAAAAGTTATTCATGTATAGATTTCATCAAAAATCCATTTCTCTATATAACATGTCATGCATCCCTAATTCTCTAATTACTGACAAAAACACTATTTCCCAAAAATTATTCAATTTAAATTGATATTTAAGATGAAATATTTAAGATCATGTCTAGATTTCATTGAAAATTTAATCAATAAGATGTGGTAGAACGAGAACCAATTAGAAAAGGGGGAAGGCATGATCGGTAGAAGGGAAAAGAATGTGTGGCACCACCAAACAGGAGAGAACTTGTAATAGTGAGGGATTTCAAGGGTTTATTTCATTGGAAAAGGTTCATTTGTGAAAGAGAGGGGGTTTAATGAGAAGTAATAGGGAGAGGGGGATTTCCATAGGGGAAATACATTAATGGGATCTATACGGTGAGAGGTACATTGACAATGAATAATTTGGGGGGTTATTGGTGGGGTAGGGGTTGGTGGAAGGAAATGAGAGTGGGTGAGTTTTTTGGGTGTTTTGTAAATAGCATGCCAATAGTCATTCGGAAGTCGTTATTAGGACCAATTCCATCCATCAAATGGTGATCACTCATTTTCCCCAACCATGAAAAGTATTTTTTTTCTAGTAATTTTTATCATTGATAAAGATCAACACTATTTTTTTTACAATTTTGTAGTAGTGTGACCATCTCAAATCCTTGAACATTTAAAAAATTACACACAATAAGATGGGTTAATATTAAATGGGGTAAATATAATAAAACTGATCTAAGTCCTGATTCATCCCACTCTCAAAACTCTCATCACAGTTTTGATCTTATTCATTGTAACCAATATATTTTTATCGACTCAGTCTAACACAATTCATCCATATAAATAATATTCAAAACCAAAACATATATAAGTTGTTATAAACATGGAAACCTTAATAATGAATTATTTTATAAATGAAATCAAACATAAAATAATATATAACATAGAGATATATGTGGTATGATAAAACCTCCATGTGCATGGAAGAATAATTTTACTATGTTAAATAAATGGAATTATAGAGCACTAATGAAGATATGAACTTTATCAGTAAGAAAAAAGGAAATTTTTAGTGCTAAAAAATTATTGATGTTATAAGAGAAACCAATCAATTTTTTATCATTACTAACAATAGTAATTATAAAATCCATGGGTTGCAGTAATGTGCTGCTACATTTATAGCACATTACAACAACTCATTCAAAATAATATTATAATTTAATTTCAATATAAAATATAAATTAAATTTATAAAAAAAACTTCATTAAAAACATTTCAATACACTAAAATCACATTGCTTTGTACAATTTATTAAACACATTGCATTTTCCAACAAATTCAAAAACACCATTGGTGGCCCTATATTCTTATATCTTTGGTACCACCTTTCAAAAAATCCTAATTGTGCTACCAATTTTTGAAAACACAACCTAATATTAAGAAAAAAATAAGAGTGTACCTATAATAAAAAACAATTATTATGTTAGTAATATTATAAAGAAATAAATGAAACATAAATATGATACAATGAATTAATAAAATGTTACTTTTAAACTAAAAACACACACTTTGAGTCATATCGGGCACATCGTCTGTCAAATTCATGTTTGGTTGATTCTTACACATCATGAATGATTTATGGATTGTTTCCTTAAAGTATCAAGATAATCCAATCATTTTTTATTGGTTTTTAATATGTGATGGGTGTTTTGATCTAAAATATTAATTTTAAATAAAAACATGCACCTTCAGTCATACTAGACACACCACATGTCAGATTGATATGCGTAAAATTAATTAATGTCAAAAATGAATTATGAATTTTTATCCCAAATTATCATGAAAATTTGATCATGTTTTCTCATTTTTTGATTATTTAAACTATGTTTTTCAATAAAATGTTGATTTTAAATAAAAAAACACATTTTTAGTCATACCAGTCACATTGTATGTTGGATTTATGTGTGGTTGATTCTTATACATAAAAAATGAATTATATATTATTTTATTAAATCGTTAAAACAATTCGAGTGTTTTTTCTCATTTTTTAATGAATGACATGCATTTTAAACAAAAATGTTGCTTTTAAATTGAAAACACGCACTTTGAATCACACCGAACACACCATGTGTCGAATTTATGAGAGGATAATTCATACACATCAAAAATGACTTATAAATAATTTTCCTAAAGTATTAATGTAATAAAAGTGGGTTTTCTTGGTTTTCAATGAGTGATGCATGTTTTGAACTAAAATGTCACTTTTAAATTAAAAACATGCACTTTGAGTTAGGCTAGGCACATCATGTGTTGGAATGACATGAACCTAATTCATACACATCAAAAATGAATTATTGATCATTTTTCTAAATTATCAATACAATACAATCATTTTTTCTTGGTTTTGAGCATGTGATATTTGTTTTTTACTCAATTATCAATTTTAAATAAAAACACACACTTTCATTCATACCAGACACATGGTGTTTCAGAGTGATGTGAGGATAGTTCTTATACATCAAAAATTAATTATGGGTTATTTTGCTAAATTATCAATATAATATTAATTTTTTTATCATTTTTCAGTAAGTAATGCTTGTTTTGAACTAAAATGTTACTTTTAAAATGAAAATGAAAACTTTGAGTTATATCGATCATACTATGTGTTGGACTGATGTGAAGATAATTGCTAAACATTGAAAATTGCATATGGATAATTGCAATAAATTATCAAGACATTATGAGTGGTTTTTCTTGATTTTCAATGAGTGGTGCATGTTTTGAACAAAAAGGTCACTTTTTAATTGAAAACATGCACTTTGAGTCATACTGAGCACACCATGTGTCAGACTGATGTGTGGTTTATTATTACATATCACAAATGACTTAAGTATCATTGTAATAAATTATCAAGACTATATGATCATGTTTTCATGGTTTTGAGTATATGATGTCGGTTTTGAACTAAAATATCAATTTTAAATAAAAACATATATTTTCAGTCATACCAGTCACAAAATGTGTTATAATAACATTTATGTTGATTATTACACGTCAAAATGTCTTATGGGTCATTTTTCTAAATTATCATGACAATATGGGTGTGTTTTATTATTTTTCAATGAGTGGTGTATGTTTTGAACTAAAATGTCACTTTTAAACTGAAAACATGGATTTTGAGTCCTATCAGGAACACCATGTGTTAGATTAATGTGTGGTTGATTCCTACACATCATAAATAAGTAATGGATAATTTTACTAAATTATCAATACAATATGAGTGTTTTTTCTTCTTTTTGAGGATATGACACATGTTTTAAATTAAAATGTTGATTTTAAAACAAAACATGCATGTTCAATCATACCAGGCACACCGTGTATCGAATTGATGTGTAGTTAATCCATTCATGTCACAAATTACTTATGTATAATTTTATAAAATTATCAATATAATCTAATTTTTTTTCTTGGTTTTCAGTTAGTGGTGTAAAATTTGAATAAAAATATCACTTTAAACTCAAAACATGCATTTTAAGTCATACCAAGAAAATCATGTGTCGAATTAATTAAAGTTTGATTATTACACATAAAAATGATTTATGGATAATTTTCCTAAATTATTGAGAAAATTTGAGCATGTTTTCTTAGTTTTGAGTATGTAAAGTGTGTTTTTAATTAAAATATAGTTTTTAAATCAAAACATGAACTTTGAATCATATCGAGTATATTTTGTATCGAATTGATGTAAGGTTAATTCCTATATGTAAAAAATGAATTGTGAATATTTTTCCTAAAGTAAAAAAAGAAAATATAAGTGTTTTTTATTGGTTTTAAATGATTTATTCATGTTTTGGACTAAAATTTCACTTTTAAACAAAAAACATACACTTTGAGTTATATTGGGCACATTTTGTGTTGGATTGGCATGCAGTTGATTCTTACCCATCAAAATGACTTATAGATAATTTTACTAAAGTTTTATCACATGAACATTATTAAAATTTATTGGATCAGAAAGATAATAAATCACATCACTACTGAACATAAAAAATCAAATAAAGAACTAATAGCTTTATAGTGAGAAAATTAAATAGTGCCTTATTACATCATACTTGTCAAAACCATCATCGAGAATTTAATTTTATCCAGGTATTTTGATCCTATAAAGAGAAAAAAATGACTATATATATATTCCATGGTCCTTCTTAAAATATTTTAGCTTTCAAGTACCATGAACTCTATATAGATCCCTTTGTGCTCTTTATAGGCACAAAATAATTATAGAAAAATAAATTTTAAATCACCACTTCCTAGAATCTATGAAAATTAACTAAATAAGCAGTAGATAAAAATGATAAGATAATTAACTTAATAAGTATAAGATAAAACGATAAGAAAAGTTACTAAATAAGCAGTAGATGAACCAACTCTTCCAGATCTCTATGGAAAAAATACAAATGTGATATGAATTTACCTATTTGTGATTTTTGAAAAAATTATAACACTATTTATTATTCTCACTCTTTTTTAAACAAATTTATTTCCACTTTTAAATATGCAGACTATCGATAATCCTGGTAGTATTGGAAAAATATAAACAAACAAATGATTAATAAATATTTTAAATAAAATTGAAATTTTCATTGGAAATAACCCTTAAACAATGCTAATTTTTTATAGAATCTGATGTTTTTCATAAATTTTCAAATGTAATAACAATAATCATTCTTATTTTTTTTCAAATACTGCATAAACATTGAGAAAAATAATTAATTTATTTTGAATGTTTTGATAGTGAAATACTATTATACATACCCTAATACTTATCCAATTGTAGAAATCAATAGGATTATTGTGCTCATGGACTGTCCTCATACTGTGATTCAAATAATATTTAAACACCTCCCTATCAAAATAAAATTTTCATTAAAACATATAAAGTTTATAAATTGAAGTTTATTTTTAAAATATTGAATATAGTGTATTAAAAATTAATAAAGGACATCATGTGTGGTTTATTTATTAGTAATTCGTGCTTTGAATGCAAAAAAAATCTTTTTAGTATCCAAATTGATTGCAATGAGCATCCAATTATTCCTAAAAAACAAAAATTAATAAGTAAAGAAAGAAATAAAAATATATTTTATATGATTAAATTATAGGATTTTACACCCTATATTGTGTGTATTAAGTAGATTTTTTCATATGTAAGTTTTTTTTCAAACATTGCATTTAGTTATGTCTATTATTAAATATCCATTTTCCTTTAATGACTTTTTTTATGTTTAAGTGATGTGAGGACTAATGAGTTCAAATTTTTGTTCTTAGGGTTTTCCCTTCACATAGTATTGATATATATTCCTGTAAAAAATATGAATAGTATTTAAATGTAATTAACATAGTAGATCATCTATTGGAAAAACAAATTACGAAAATACACCTAATGTATATATTTAAAATTGAGACTCTTAGTTATCCATTCTTAAGGATTTCATCTACATTATCAAAACTAGTATAGATTATAATAGGATCTTTATACATTTTTATTCAAAATCAATGAAGGCCGTATTATTATCTTTGAAATTTATTTTTATAGAAAATTCTAATATTAGTAAACATGGAAGTTGAACTAATGGGGTAAGGGTACTCTCTAAATGTCTTTTCAATTGATTGGTTGATCCTTTAGATTTCTTTGTTTTGACCTTCAATTTCCCCTTCATAAATTAATTATTCTTAATCAAAGTGGTTAACACATGTATTTCTAAGTAAAATATTACTAATCACAATATACCTAAAATGATTCCTCCTCACAATGGACAATAAATTCATTCTTGGTTTTTCATGTGTGTGTGTATATGTGGTGGAAGGGTGTTTACTTTTCCTTCAGCATATCTGAGATGATGCTTTATAATAATTGTTTAAAAGGCTCTATCCTCCTTTTTGGATACCATAATACAAATTTCATTCAATGTTTATCTAGTATAAATGCACTCTTCAATGGATAATGAAGAGAAAATTCACTTTTTATTTATTTGTTTTTTATTTTAAACAAGAAAGTATATCATAATGTTACCCTGATCTCTTCCTAAATTAGTTCCTTTGACATTGTCACAACATTGTTCCACGTGTCTACATCAATTGGTATATTCATTATGAAAGATATATTCCCTAAATCATTGTATATATATTTATATAATTAATATATATATATAATGAAAATAATCATTTTCAATCATAGGGTATATTATTATGCAATATGTGATGACATCAAAATGATAAATAGTTTTCATTTTATGTTTTACCCATGTAAGCTATAATTTATTATATCATTTCATGAGATGAAACATTTTAGAGTTACACATGCATTAGATGTTGGATTTGGATGAATTAATATTTATCCATGCATTATAAATGCATGAATAAATGAAAAATCCTTAGAAATGTTCTCTTTGATTTATATATATATTACAATCATACGATGGTTGTGTGTGTGGATTTAATCTTCTCTGTATCATTCAAATTTTATCATATGTCTCCGAAGAGACTGTGTGTGTGGATTTAGATTCTCATTCTTGGATGAAGTTCCCTGAACCTAATGATCTCTATTCTTCCTCCTTTGCATACAAGGTACTAGAATACTGTGGATAGAAGATATGATCTCGCTTGAACATCGATTGATTCATGTGAAACCCATGGATACACTATGGATTTGGGATGCCTATGATTTCTAATCATTTGATATTTATCAAATTAATATTAATTTTAAGATCAAAGGTTTTTTTGGATCTTCAGTGAATGGAATTCTTGGTTTTAAAGTGTTCTTTATTTCTTATTTTATCACAGGTTTCATATATCATGAATAGGTGATCCTCGAACAAGGTTTCTATTTGCCCCTAGTATGTTTAATAATTTTTATTATATTACTATGAAACCTAACAATGGTATCAGATAAAATCCATGATTTAGATGTGTGAAATATAGAATTAAAATAAAGAAGAATCTCAAAATAGAGTAGTGTTTTTAGGTTTTATGAAAATATGAAAAATTGGGTTTACCCTTTTGTAGTTGGGTTACATAAATATAACCAAGATCTTACCCTTATACAACTGAGATACATAAGGGTAGCTAAGGATTTATCCTTACGCATAGTGTTCTATGTATGGGTCATCATTCCTTACCCTTATGTTGATAGGTTGACATAACAGTCACTTAATTTTACCCTTATGGGAAATATTGGTATGTAAGGGTAATTAGTTTTTTAGAAGGACTACAAAAGGGTAATCTCACTTCGCTATGTAAGGGTAAGCGAATTTTTATAAAATCCATGTAAAGGTAACTGACTTCTTACCCTTATATTAAATAGTGCTATGTAAAGGTCATACCCTTAACATATAATGTCCACATAAGGGTAACCTCTTGATTACTTTTACACAAATATTTTGTGTGAAGGTAATACCCTTACACAGCAGTATCTGTAGGGTCCATAAAGGTAAATTTAACCTTACCTTTATGTGAAGAGTTCACATAAGGGTAATATTATTTATACCCATACATAGCATAAGGTTCATGGTAATCTACCCTTATGTAGACCATCTATATAAGGGTATAAGGAATATTACCTTTACGCATCAGTACTGCATAAGGTTCGTAGAGTTATACCCTTATGTATCGGCTCCAAAACTAGTTTACCTTTATGCATAGTGTCTACGTAAGGGTAAATGTAGTATACCCTTATGTAATAATTGTGTAACAACATTTTTTTCCTTTTAAAACTTTTAAATATTTTAAGTAATATTTTCAGAGTCAGACGCTGAGTCGGCGCAGGATTCCAGAGACCGGAGAGCCTCAGTACAGTGATGTTAAAAATATTAAAAATAGTATATCATGCACATGCAGTTTTTTATAAATAATTAAATATCTTCAAAATTTAATTTTGGATCATAAATATAATACCACCATTGAATCTAGAACATGGGATTTACCCTAGGCACAATATAACACCCCAATATCTTATGGTATGTTTCTTCTTAAATATTTTCAATTCATTAGATATCTTATTATGCATGCAACACTGAGTATCTACGAAAAAAATTTGTTATAGTATATAGTTATAATCTATCCGTTAAACTTAATTTTTCCACTTCTATGATTTGAATTTCGAAAAACTGACATACACGGTTGCGTTCAGTAAGGTATTTAAAGTCTAATAAGATCATCTTAATTTTTGGTGAATAGTAACATACCCTTATGAATAGTAATGTCACCCTTATGAATAGTAATTTAGCCATATGAATAGTAACCTCACTCATGAAAGTATAAATAAAATTTTGGTACCTTATAAATGAAAGTTAATATTTTAAAAATTAATGGTTAAGTGTTAGTATTTTTGTGAGCAATAAATATTTAATTACAATTTTATAATTAATAAATTTATTTAAAAGAAAAATCATTTTCATAAAATTTATTCCTAAATCAATATGTTATTTCCTATGATTTTAGGATAATCCAATGATACCATAGATAATTTTTCAGGGTGTTATAAAATTAGTATAATTTTAAAATGTGTATTTTTTGAGTAAATAATGATTTTAATTAAAAATTAAATTTATCATATTCAGAAAATTATTTTTATAAAATAGAGTCCATTTTTGAATTCTACACATTGAAAAATGGTTGGGGTAAATTTTGGGTATTTTTCTAAAATACTTGAATTTTTGGTGAACAGTGAAATTCGATAAGTTACAAAATATGCTAAATAAATAAATTTATGCATCATGCTTGAGTCATGTATTATGTAAATGGTCATTGGTTAGAAATAACTTAAACTTATTACTATTTTTATTCACAAGAATCAAGACTAATCATAGTCTTGAGCCAAAATAATAAAATAATGATTAAAATAATAGAAATCCCCTTCTCTCCTCCATTATAAAAAACCACCCCTCACTCCCTCTTATCTCACACCTCTAAGTCTTGAAGCTTCTCAAAGTTCTTACCAAATACTCTTTCCTATTCCCTCCCCACATCCAGGAGCATTTTTTCTTTCCAAAATACCAAAACCCTTTCCCTTAAGGAGGTTCTCAAGGAGGTTATTTAAAGAGGTAAATCCTATTCCTTTTTCATTTAATTTCATTTCAATTTATCTTCTTTTTTTATTATATCCTAACCTCCTCTATCTGATTGATCATGATAACTCCAATATCATATATATACTATAATTATATCATGTTAATTGAAGATACATCATCAATCTCCTTACTCTCCCTCTTTTATTTTATAAATGAATTCATCATCCAGGAGGTGCCAATTTACAACCTTCGTGGACGATGAAGTTTCATTCTTCAAATTTTTCTTCAAAGTTATTCATGAAACCATTTTAATACTTGAGATAGATTTTAAAATTTATAATATAACCATTTTTATTTTTTTTAATTAACATATTTTCATAATACTAAATGATAAAACAAAATGAGTTCATTATGATCAATAACTGTAGTAATAAGGTAAGGGGTTTCTCATCTCACTTTTATTTCCGTGAGATTTCCATTTTTTACCACTTATTACTTGTATGTGGTGTATGTATTCTGAAACTTGATATATAATATCATTATTCTATTTATATTCATGGTATTCAATTATCCATTTGATGATTATTAATTTTTGGATATGCGATTCGATTGATTACGATGTGGTAAGGGACTTCATCTCAATTTACATTTCTTTGAGACTTACCTAGTATTGTGCACCTAATAATTTTTATGTAGTGTATCTATTTCCCATTTTAGATTATTTTAATTTTAAATTTCATTCCTATTAAATATCCATATTCTTGTATAATTTATATGATTGTTTTCTTAGTCATATACCCTTTTATATATGGTGTTTATTTTAAACGTTATTTTAACTATGGAAATATTGATGAATCTATATCCTATATTGAATAAAAAAATTGATAAGTCATATTGTTCTAGAATTAAATATATGTATAAGAATTTTTTTTACTTTCAGTGATGGGCAGGGCCCACTATATCCCCTTGATTCATCGATAGGTCTCATGATACAAAACAGTTGGCGACAGACCCTTCGAGTTTGTTTCCAAAACATAATCAGATAGGTTTCTACCAATATACTTAAACTATCCCTACAGTATTATGTTTCATGTTCCAGATACATGACGTATAAATAATAATAATTCTCTTTATTCATAATTCAATTATTACTTTTAATTAGGTTTTCACTATGACAAAATCTATGGATTCATTTTTATTCTTAGTTTATTGATGGCATGTGTTTTTATTATTCATCATGCCATATTGATTATGTATAATTGATTATGATGAAATTATTATTGTTTCATGATTTAACTATATATAACCCTTACTGAGCATTTGATCTCACCCCTTTCATTTGTTTTCCTTCTCTAGGTTATAAATAAGAGATCATTTATTGAGTTTTCAAGGATGTAGTTTATTAGCTTTTGTTATGTACTATATGTTGTTTTCTTCTCCCAATGTAAAATGGGTTCCATTTATATATCTAGTTTCTTCAAGACTACTAAATTTATCGGTCCTTCGGGATTTGATTCCTCATAATAATTCCAATGTAATAAAATAATTCACCAGCTTTGGGTTTTTGGGGTCAGGGTGTTACAATTGATATCAAAGGAAGTTTAGTAAAAACCTTGCGAACTTGATTTAGAAAACTTATATTAGGGAGCACAGCACTAAGATAGAAATTAAGCATAAGTATAGAATAACATCCTATAATTTTGATAAGGTAGATATTATGTGGGTATTCCTAGCAATACATCCTTGTCTAGATATTACAAGTGGATGTGGTTCTAGCATAGATGTACCTAAGAGTAACAACCCTAACAAGGTGTTTTGGGATTGAATCAGGGTAACCTGGTACATGAAAATGGGTCTTACTACGCACTTGGTTTGACACTCTTGGGGCATATGCTTAGGATAATTTATATTTTATTTACAAAACATTATGAATGATTTAAAAGTAAATTGAAATCATATTTATGATTATGAGATTATATGTGCATAAATTTTCATATTATGTTAAGTGTTTCTCTAGTTTGAAATTTTGAATTGTGATTTATAACCTAATTTAGTGTATTCCAATGTTTATTGATAGAGCCTAATAGAATAAATGGAATAAATACTTATGGAAAATATAGGGATTTCCCCACTGAGAAAGTCAACAAAGTTAGTGTTAGAGCATATAAGGTCATGACTATATTTGGAAAACTTACTCAAGTTGTGAAGAATAACCATGCTACACCTATGTTGGATTGTTTAATGTGATAGAAGCCTTCTTATTTTAGTGGTACTACTAATCCATTGGTAGCTGAGTAGTGGATCAATTCCCTTGAAAAGATATTTCTAGAATTAAGATGCAATAAAAATGAAAAGGTAGTATTGGAAGTATATTGTCTCAAGGGTGATACTGATAAATGGTGGTCGTTGATCTAGAATACCATAGAGGAATATCAAATAGAAGATATAGAATGGATAACATTTAAGAAATTATTCTTTGACAAATATTTTCCTCATTATAAATGGACTGAAATGAATATAAAATCCCTTATCTTGAAAAAAAGGTAAGAAGAGAGTGTTGCAGAATATGAGGCTACTTTCACAAGACTATCCAGGTATACAATAGATTACATTCATGATTTAAAAGACAAGATTGATCATTTCTTTGAAGGTATTAAGCTAAGTCTTCGAAGGGTGCTGGATTCTAAAACATTTTCATCATATGATGAAATAGTATTAAGTTCCATCAAAATAGAGAAAGAATTTTCTAGATTGAATTTTTTCAAGGGAAATCAAGAGAAGAATAGGTCTTTTGATAATAATGGAAAAGGTTAATCATTAAAGAATAAGAAGGTAATGAAGAAATTCCCATTATGTGAGAATTGTGTAAATAACCATCTAGGAAAATTCTCGAAAGGCATGTGATTTTGTTATAAGTTCGGAGAAAAGGTTCATTGATCTAATGAATGCAAGGGGAAGAGACAAATAAATGATTTTCAATGCTATAATTATTGGGATATGGGACACTGTAAATTATTATCCTAAACATCAAGTAAATTTTCCTCATAAAAGACTGTGGGAGAAAGGGAAGGCTTATGCAATTGTAACTGCAGAGGTTGAAGTTCCTAATGATATGGTAGAATTTAATTTAATAATTTCCTAAAATTTAGCCAATGCTTTTTTTTGGATCATTGCATTCTTTTATATCTTCCCATAAAATTATACATTTACAATTTGATTTAATAAAGGATTTATTAGTAAAAACTCCTAAGGGAAGTATTATTGTAACAAAGATGTGTCATCCAGTCCCCTTTATGACACATAAATGTACTTTAGTTGTTGACATTATCATAATACCTATGATTAAATTTTATATAATTCTCAGTATGAATTGTCTTTAAAATTATAATGAGAAAATATATTTCAAGAAGAAGGAAGTTACAATTTTTTATAATGATGTAGAATACCTTATCTTTCGAGTAGAAACATCATCATCTAGATCTTATATAGATACACCTTTAGTGGGGTTGAAGAGAAAACATCATCTATGGATCTTTAAATTGAATATGTAACTATTGTGGAAGAATAAATTGATATATTTCAAAAGGATTTTTCAGGACATCCTCCAGAGTGGTAAGTTTAGTTCTTTATTGATTTAATTCTTCGTGAAAGACCTATATCAAAGACTCCTTGTATAATGGCCATTGTGGAATTGGTATATCTGAAGAAACAACTAGAGGAATTGAGCGAAAAGGGGTTTATTCACCCTAGTGGCAGCAAGTCACTGTAGCGGCGGCAGATCACTGTACCGGAAGCGGGTATTGTGTGGTACTATAGTAGGCGAGTACTATAGTATTACTATTCACAGAATGGGCCTTAGGCCAAAAATTTGGGCCTACGGGCTATGTAATGGGATAAATTCCCATTGGGCCTTCAGTCTATATAATGGGTCTCCCACTACCCAGTTAAAGAGTTTTTTGCTTTGCTTTAATAATAAATGAGGCTTCGGCCTCAACCTTTTAAAAAAAAGAAAGATGGATCCATTAGGCTATGCATTGATTATAGAGAAATAAATGCAATTAAAATAAACAACAAGTATCCTCTTCCTCTATTGATGATCTATTTGATCAAATTCATAGATCTCAATATTTTTCAAAGATTGACCTTTGGTATGGATATCATCAGTTGTGTATGAGAAAGTAATATATTCCAAAGACAACATTTCAAACTAGGTATGGGCATTATGAGATTATAGTAATGTCATTTGGACTAACTAATGCACCCTCTATTTTCATGGACCTAATGAATAGAGTATTTTAGGAATATCTTGATGATTTTGTTGTGGTATTTATTGATGACATATTGATATATTCCAAAAGATATGAGGACCATGAGATCCACTTGTGGATTATTCTGGAGACTCTTATAAGAAAAGATTTATATGGGAATTTTAGTAAATGTGAATTCTAGATTCAAGCAGACTCTTTTCTTGGCCATATTGTTTTTAATTATGGAATCTCGGTTGATCCTGATAAGATAAAGGCAATCCAAGAATGGACTACTCTAACGAACATAACCGAGGTACGTAGTTTTATTGGCTTAGCAGGTTACTATCAGTGTTTCATACATAATTTTTCCTGATTGGATAACCCATTAACCAATATTACACATAAAGGAGTTAAGTTCAAATGTATAAAAGAATCTATAGAATGTTTTGAAGAATTTAAAATAAGATTGTTCAATGCTCAAATTTTGACTTTTCCATCTGAAAATGATGGGTTTGTGATATATAGTGATGCATCAAAGAATGGATTGGGTTATGTCCTTATGAAAAATGATAAAGTTATTACTTATTAATCAAGGTAGTTTAAGACTCATAAACAAATTATCTAACTCATGATATTGAATTAGAAGTCATAATCTTTGCTCTGAAAATATGGAGATTCTATCTCTATGGTGAAAGATGTGAGATATATATGGATAAAAAGAGTTTGAAATACATTTTTACTCATAAATAACTCAACATAAAGAAAAGTAGATGGCTTGAGTTACTCAAATATTATGATTTTTCAATACACTACCACGCCAACGAGCCCGTACCTGAGTGGTAAGGGCTCCTTCTTGACATCCAAGAGACCCAGGTTCAAAACTGGGTGGAGGAAAATTTCTAGGGGGTACTGGAGCAGTACTGCAGTAGTACTGGAGCAGTACTGGAGTAGTACTGGAGCAGTACTGGAGCAGTACTGGAGTAGTATTTTCGTAGTATTGTAGCGGTACTATTTGGTATTGTAGCATCTGGAATTATTCACCTGATTTGGGTCTGCGGGCCACCGGTTTGGGCCTACGGGTCTCAAGGGCCTTCAGGACATCAAAGGCCTTAAGTCTATAGGGACTTCGGGCTATTGAGACCATGGAGTAGCCCAATTCATACAGAGAAGGCCCCAGAAGAGGATCAAACCAACAAGAATAGCAGTCACCAGAAGCAGAGCTAACCGGATTGGAAGAATGAGAGGGTATGGAAACTGCCATCGGGACCAGGCATCGTGTAGCTTTGTACGGGGAAATTATATCTGATCATCAATGCAAGGTGGGGAGCTAGGAAATCAATGATACAGAAGCTAGGGAGGGGCTGTTCTAGTGGGTTGGGCCTACGGGTCATGTATTGGGCATGGTATGCCTCTGGGCCTCCGGGTCATGTATTGCAAGTCATGTTGGGCCTTGGGCCTTGGGCTTAAGGGTCATGTACGGGTTCCCCTTCAACCCTTAAAAGGGGGATTATCCATAATAAAATAAAAATAAGGCCTTCGGGCCATTCGGGATCAATACACTACCACCCAATAAAGGAAAATAAGGTAGAAAATGCATTAAGTATGAAAGATCATGGACTTCTGACCCAAATGAGGATTGAGAGAGATCCTATGTTCATGGGTCTAGTAAAGATGTATATGGGAATTGTTAATGAAGGGGAAAAATCTTTCCTTTTTTAAATTATTGTTAAACCATATTGATTGGATAAGATAAAAAGATCTCAATTTGATGATGAGAACCTTCAAAAGAAAATTAAAGTTGTTAAGGATGGAAGATTGTAAGACTTCATGTGTGAGGATGGAGTTCTGAAATTTGGAAATAGTTTATGTGTTCCATCAGTACCTGGGCTAAAAATGGAACTATTATAGGATGATCATAGCTTAAATTTCTCTATACACCGTAGTATAACCAATATGTACAGAGATCTAAAGAAACATTTTTGGTGGGATAACATGAAGAGAGAAATTGTTGACTATGTGTTAAGGTGTCTAGTTTTTCAATAGGTGAAGGCCGAGAGAAAACATCCTAGAGGAGTCATACAACCTCTACCTATTCCTATATGGAAGTGGGATGAAGTTACGATGGACTTTTTCATAGGAATTTCAAGGACACCTAGATGGAATTATAAAATATGGGTAATTGTTTATCGCCTAACAAAATCGGCACATTTCCTTGGTATAAGAGAAGATTTACCACTTGAGTACCTAGAAATAATCTATATTAATGAAGTTTTAAGACTTTATGGTGAACCTCTATCGATTATGTCTGATCAAGATCCCCGATTTACATTGAAATTCTATAAAATTCTTCAAAATTCATTGGATAATGAGCTTCATATGAGTACTGCTTATCACCCCCAAACTGACAGACAGTATGAAAGGACTATTCAAACACTGGAAGACATGTTGAGATCATTCTCACTTGAATTTCAAGGTATGTGGGATTAATACTTACCTTTGGTGGAGTTTGATTATAATTGCAGTTTTCATTATAGTATTCAAATGGATCCATATGAATCATTATAGGGAAAGAGATGTTGAACTCCAACTTTTTGGGATGAAGTTGGTGAGAAGAAACTTATAGGCCCAATAATTATTGAAGAGACAACAATAATGGTAAAAACAATTCAGGCCCATATTAAAGCATCCCAAAGTAGGAAAAAGATTTATGTTGATATCCATAGAAAAGATTTGAAATTTCAAGTTGGAGATCATGTCTTTCTAAAATTGTATCCTTAGAAAGGTGTATTAAGGGTTGGTAAGAAATGGAAACTAATCCCTAGGTACATCAGACCATTTGAAATTATGAAAAGAATTGGAGTTGTAGTTTAACATTTAGGGATGCCCCTATGTCTATCCTTCATGATGTGTTCCACATTTCATTGTTAAATAAGTACATTCTAGACCCAACACATGTACTCACCTATAAAGAAATAGAACTTGAACCTGATTTGTCATATTGTGAAGAGCCTATCAAGATTCTCGACACAAGAGAGAAAGTATTGAGAAATCGAAAAACTTGACTAGTAAAGGTTCTTTAGAGAAACCATAAAATGGAGGAAGAAACATGGGAACCTAAGGATGTTATGAAGAGGAACTACCCACATCTTTTTAGAGGGCTATATTCATGAAAAAATTCAAGGATGAAATTTCTAAAGGGGGTAAGAATATAACACCCCGAGATTTTATGGTATGTTTCTTCTTAAATAATTTCAATTCGTTAGATAGCTTATTATTCATGAAACACTAATTATCTATGAAAAAAAACTTTTTTATAGGAGATAGTAATAACCTAGCTATTAAACTTAATTTTTCTACTTCTCTGATTTGAATTTCAAAAAACGGGCATACACGATTGCGTTTAGTAAGATATTTAGAGTCCAGTAGGATCGACTTAATTTTTTTGAATAGTAACATACCCTTATAAATAGTAATGTTACCCTTATGAATAGTAATGTACCCTTATTAATAGTAACATAACCCATGAAAGTATAAATAAAATTTATGCACCTTATAAATGAAAGTGAATATTTTAAAAATTAATAATTAAGTGTTGCTATTTTTGTGAGAAATAAATATTTAATTAGAATTTTATAATTAATAAATTTATTTAAAATAAAAATAATTTTCATAAATTTTATTCCTAAATCAATATTTTTTTGTCCTGTAATTTTAGGATAATCTAATGAGACCTTAGATAATTTTTCAGGGTGTTATAAAATCAGTTATAATTTTAAAATTTGTATTTTTCAAGTAAATATTGATTTTAATTAAAAATTAAATTTCTCATATTTAGAAAATTATTTTCATAAAATGGATTCCATTTTTTAATTCTATAAATCAAAAAATGGTTAGGGTAAATTTTTGGGATTTTTCTGAAATACTTGAATTATTGGTGAATAGTGAAATTTAATAATTTACGAAATATGCTTAATAAATGAATTTTTTCATAATGATTGAGTCATGGATGATTTAAATGGACATTGGTTCAAACTAAAATTAACTTACTACTATTTTTATTCACAAGAGTAAATACTATTCATAGTCTTGATCCAAAATAATAAAATAATGATTAAAATAATGGAAAACCCCTTCTCTCATTCACTATAAAAAACACCCCTCACTCCCTCTTATCTCACTCTTCTAAGACTTTAAGATTCTCAAAATTATACCCAAATACTATTTCCAAGTACCTCCCCAAATCCAGGAGCCCTTTTTCTTTCCAAAATACCAAAACCCTTTCCCTTAAGGAGCCTCTCAAGGAGGTTATTTCAAGAGGTAAATCCTCTTCCTTTTACATTTAATTTCATTTAAATTTAGATTTTTTTTATTATTCTATCCTAACCTCCTATATCCAATTTATCATGATAACTCCTGTATCATCTATATATTTTAATTATATCATTTTAATATAATATAAATCATCAATATTTTTACTCTCCCTCTTTTATTTTATAAATGAAATCATCGTCCGAGAGGTGCCAATTTGTAACCTTTGTAGACGATGAAGTTTCATTCTTCAAATTATTCTTCAAAGATTTTCATGAAACCATTTTAATTTTTGATAAATATTGTAAAATTTATAATATAACCCTTTTTATGTTCTTTAATTAACATATTAACATAATACTAAATGATAAAACAAAATGAGTTCGTTATGAGAAATAATCGTCGTAATAATCTAAATGATTATCACTAAATGAATTATCTAATAATTAATCCTCATAACTTGTAACCAAATGATACATATAACCATTTAAAATTATGTATTTTCATTAATAATATATAAATTTAATTCTATATAATTATATCCATTCCACACGAACTTCTATACTCATACACAAGTATGTCGGTCGTGAAAATCAAGGAAATAAATGCTCTCGAGCGATAAATTTATATCTTATAACTCATATTAAAGACCATAAATTAACTTAATAAAATTATAATAAATAAAATTCATATATATAAGGTTATTAATTAATTAATTAATGGATTTAATCTGATTATTCAGAACATTAAGATCAAGTGAAGAACACATTTGGGCATAAGGTAGGGGTTTCTCGTCTCACTTTTATTTCCGTGATATTTCCATTGTTCACCACTTGTTTCTTGTATGTGATGTATGTATGCTAAAAATTGATATATAGTATCATTATTCTATTTATATTAATGGTATTCAATTATCCACTTGATGATTATTAATTTTTTGTCATTTGATTCGATTGATTACGATGTGGTAAGGGACTTTATCTCAATTTCCATTTCTTTGAGAGTTACTCATTATTGTGCACCTAATAATTTTTATATGGTGTATCTAATACACCTTTGAGACAATTTTTCATTTTAAATTAAATTCCTATTAAATATAAGTATTATTTTATAATGGATATGATTATTTTCTTAGTCGTATACCCTTTTACATACAGTGTTTATTTTGAATGTTGTTTTAACTGTGGAATTATTGATGAATCCGTATCCTCTACTCAGTATAGAAATTAATAAGGCATATTGTTCTGGAATTTAATATTTTTGTAATAATTATTTGTACTTTTAGTGATGGTCAGGGCCTATTATATCCCCTAGATTCATCGATATGTCTCATGAGATAAAACAATTGGCAAGAGACCCTTCGAGTTTGTTTCCAAAACATAATCATATGGGTTTATACCAACAGACTTAACTGTCTCGATGGTATGATGGTTCATTTTATAGATACATTATATCCAAATAATAATCATTATATTTATTTAGAATTCAATTACTACTTTCCATTAGGTTTTCATTGTGACAAAATCTATGGATTCATTTTTATTCTCAGTTTCTTGATGGTGTGTGCTCTTATTATTCACCATTCCAGATTGATTATGTCTAATTGATTATGATGAAATTATTATTATTTTATGATTCCAATATATGTAACCCTTACTTATAATTTGATCTCACCCCTTTCATTTTTTTCCTTTCCTAGGTTATAAATAATATATTATTTATTGAGTTTTCAAGGATGCATTTTATTAGATTTTGTTATGTATTATTTTTTGTTTTCTTCTCTAAATGTAAAATGGGTTACATGTATGTATTTGGTCTCTTTAAGACTATTAAACTGATCGTTCCTTCAGGATTTTATTCCTTTTAATCATTCTAATATAATAAAATAATGCACCGACTCCGGGTTTCTAGGGTCGGGGCATTACACACAACCTAAGGTTGGATGGAATCGGACTTTTCATGGGAGGTGACTATTGGAAGGTGCATTTAATAAAATAAATATTTTATTTGATTATTTTTATTAAATAACCCTTAACATAGAAACCATATTTAAATACCATGTTATAGATAAAATTTAGGTTTATCAGTATACCCTTGGAAAATTACAGAGGAGGAGGAGGAGAACTCCATTAGAAATGAAAAACCGGGAACATGGATCGATGATGGTGATCAAGGAAAATCATGTGATTGAAGAAGAATATAGTGGGATCTTCAATGAAATATATATAGAGTTTGTTATTAACCAACAATCGATATTTCATCCAGGTATAAAATTTTATTTTTGTGGTTTAATCCTCATGTATAATTTGATATGAATGTGAATTAATTCGAGAATCTCTCTTCATTGATTTTCAAATGATTGGTTTTCTCTTCTTAGATCTAGTAATTTGAGATGTATTTATCCTCATTTCTTCTTTTTTTTGTATAATCCCCCATCCATTGGATTCTATTAATGTTGTCCAAATGAACATGCCCATTGATCGAGACTCACTTTGTGTGATGTGTCTTTGTCCCTCAATTCTTGGAATTCATCATCGGTAATCAGTTGATCGGTGATTCAATGACACCTAGAAGGAATTATCATTATGAATTCATTCTTTGTCATAAGGAAGTGTTGTTACGAGTTAAGATTTGGGTTTTGGAGATGTGATGGATGTATGGTGATGACAACAGGATCCTAATGATAGATCGGGTAATAATGGATTTACGAGCTGAATTGAGCGAATATCATGACTTCCCGAGATCATTGGTGCATGGTGAATGGAATTGATCATGTGAGACCAATTATAATTGTGGTTGGTATTGCACCAGAGTATACATGCATGGAATACCTAGAGGTTGTGGTGTCCTGTGGCATGAGGATCATGTGGCCTAGTGTTTTTCCCCCACCCCCATGTGTGATTGGAGATAGTAGTGCATAGGAGGGTGATGTTTCTTTCCTATTTAATTAATTTAATAATACCCCCCCACACCCATTGAATATTTATTCGTAGGAGTGAGTAGGCATGTGACCTGATTTCACTTCCCCCTTATTAATATTATATATATATATATATATATATATATTAAATATGGGAGTTGGGGCACAAGGGAGGGAGATGGGGGACTTTTGTATGTGCATGGAGTGTAGGAATGGGGAGGATTTCCTACCCCCTATGTAATTATTATATATAATGATGATGATGATGATGATGATGATGATGATGATATTGTTGTTATTATTATTAAACCTTGTTTCTAGTGTAATTTCTTCATGTGACATTGGATTGACAAGCCGTCGGTGGCATCATCACTCTGACATTGAGACGTCTGATTCATGACCAATATTGGGTATTTAATTCTAACTCATGGATTAATACTACAAAGTACCATTCGTACATGATACATAAAAATGCATTTTTTTCACTGAGTGACCATTTTGGGAAAATAAATAGCCTATCCTAAGTTTTTTTTCATGGGGATCGCAACGGTGTGATATATTTGGAAATACATTTCTATTTGTAGTGACATATTTTTGGATTTATGTTTTATCCTATCATATCAATGATGAGCCTTGTACGTTCATCAATATTTTTCTATACTTGGACCCAAACACATGAGTAGTCTATCCTAATTAGTTTTCCATGTAAAACGTGATGGTGGCCTTTATTTTGAAAATAGAGATGCCATGAAAGGTGATGCTAGTAGGAAACTTCTTTTAGTAATTCTTAGACAATGGCAGTGATCGGGTGTGATCATCGAAGTGTTACTGGGGTTGGAAACCCACCCTCCTGTCACAATAGGGAACGGGTCCCCCATACTTTTTTTACAGTTCAAGTGGTACCCCTTGATGCACCAAGTCATGGTTTATCTATCTACTGAGTGGTACCACCCTAATTCACCAGTTCATGGGTCCTCTATCTACTGAGTGGTGCCCCCCTAATACACCAGGGCATGGGTTTCCCACCTATCGAGTGGTACCCCCCTGAAGCACCAAGGCACGGGTCCTCTACCTACCAAGTGAACCCCCTCATGCACTAGGGTGCAGGTCTTAAATATATTGAGTGTCACCCCCTGACGCACAAGGTAATGGGTCCTACATATATCGAGTAGTACCCCCTAACACACCAAGTGGTGGGTTCTCTATATTTCGAGTAATACCCCCCCCCCCCCCCGACACACCAGGGTGTGGGTCCTATATGTATCAAGTATCCCCCCCCCACAACACACTAGGGAATGAGTCCTCTAATAGATATAGTGCCCACAGGATTATAGAGCGCAGTGGCTAGGTGTGGATTCTTGAGAGGCTATGCAAGATACATGGATCAAAGATAGTGACCCCTCGGTTGTGGAGCATAGTGGAAAGGTGCGATCCCTCTACACATATTCTTTCGAGGTTTTGTATGATTCTAGTCATTTGTGATAGAAATTTGGAGATACAGTTTTAATTATCATTCTTAGATAGATATGGAGATGAAGATCCCCTTTATCTCTTCATTTGGGATTCTTGTTGAGCATAACTGGGTTATTATGGTTATGGTTGTTATGTCATATTCTAATTGACATTCCCTGGGGTTGATGAGTTAACTACTCCCTTTTAATGATTTTTTTTGGTGATTTTTGGGTGTTCTATTGGGTATGTATATACTAATCCCTACCTGAGAGTTTCCCACATGTGTTGTGTATTATGATGATAGAAAATAGATTATTAGTGACTATGATGGACCTAGTATTAGTAGAGATTATTATTACATGGTGACACTGGATGTGTTCAGTGATCAAACTCTGGGATCTTGATTCAGGATCTCTCATTCTCTACTCTTTATAGTTATTATCATTTCAATTTTCCACTTGTATTTGTGGTTAGGCATGTATTTTCCCCTTTATATCATTTTTATTATGATTTTGTACTATGGTATATATTTTCTATAAGTTATTTCATGCATTTTTTATACTCTATATATTCAATATTAAATTATTCCTCTACATATTTTCATAGAGATGGTAGTGTGTGTGTGTGTGTGTGTGCAAGTGAATTAGGCAAAGGCCTCCCATTTCAATATTTTATTTCTTGCCACTTGTCTCTATCCTCTAGCCTATTGAAGGCAGTCTTGCAATTGTCACACCTGGTTTTCCACCAGCCAAGCAGGACCCAGTGGGTTGGGTTTTGATAGAGTGGTATCAAAGGTGGTTCATCCTCAGGTCAGTGTAGATATAGATCCATGGTGTAGATTGGTTTGGAACTTAGAAAGCGGTGTTAGAGTGTCTTGAGTGCAGCTTCCAGGACAAGTAACCTAGTGTTGGTGGGAAGTCAATGTATCTATACACCATGAATCTAACTACTTGCATGTCGACTCAACATACCAAGACATCAGTTACAAGGAACAAATGGTACATGCATTATATAGGATTAATTCCTTTAATTGTACTTCTTAATTCAGATCCTCAGATATGTTCTTTGACCGTGGTATGTCTTAATAACTTTCAAGATATCTATGCGATGACATCCATCTAGGATTTAGAGATAGTGTCATGATAATGACTAGTTGAGTGATGAATATTTAATTCAAGGACCCTTTCATGTGGTGTTTCCTCCAAGAAGGCATAGAGAAGTGCTACCACCTGATAAGAAGTGTATGGACCCACCTCCAATGGTCCAGGTGGATGATCATTTGCATGTTGAGAAGTTTATGGCTTCAACAATATAGGATTATGGTACAGATAGGATTAATGCATTATGCAAGTTCCAATGACCATGGTCATTAAGGTTTCATAGTGAGATAGACCCTCAGGTGGTGGAGGATTATATCAAGGTGATTGTTTAGGTTTTTCATCTTGTGTGGACCTTGACTAACCAGATGGTTGCATTTGCAACTAGTATTCTTCCTATAGTAGCATTTGGTTCCATTGTTATCAGCATATTATGCACCTATATTGCTTTTACCACACGGTTTCTGGAGATATATACTGAATAGGTTTCATGGTCATCTGGACCCCCCCCCCCCCCATGTGATAGAGGACTGGCACGAGCATGTGGTGTGAATGTCTCTCTTGGATAGTACCCCTCTTGATGGTGGTCCTAGTGGTGAGAGTTTACTAGGGTGAAATTTGGCATTGGTAAAGCCCTATGATGTCATCTTTTGATATAGCTTTGAACATGCAATAAATAGGGATGTTTCCACCACTGAGACACGTTCTTATAACATGATTCAAAACTGTGTGGGAGAGTCAGTGTTTCCCAAAGTAGATAGTGTCAAGGTATGAAAAATGATTTCTTTTGACTTGTGTGTTTGATTTCATTATAGTGTGATAATTTGTCAAAATAGGCCATGGATATGGTGAACATGTGGGAAAGGGAAAATATAGCTTTAGACAGTATGATCTTGTGACCCAGAGGCTTTGAGTGTGGTTTGAGGTACAACATGTGTCTTCACTGCTTAGGATAAAATTTTAGCATAATCATAAGACAAATTTTTCTAAACGTATTCCATGTTCAAGGACTAGTGATTCCAATGGAGCCTTTATGTTTGACCCCTGTTTTTTGAGGCTTCTGTAGAGAGGATCATTTGATCGTACACTTTTACTGACTGTGTGACCAGACTCTGGGAAGAGAGATCCTCACATGGAATATTTTTGTTATGGTGGTGAGTCTCTATGATTTATTCCTTGATATAGGGTATTTAACTAATTTACATTCCTATATGATTGTTTCCAATGGGACTTATAGTGTACCCGATCTGGTAGTATGTAACTTTTCTTCTTGGAAGAGAAGGAATCCCAGGCAGAGCAGGATGAGATCATGTGTAGGAGGATGTATCGATCATGGATTCCTAGATGTGCTATGGTTTCCTTGAGTTCTAAGTGATACCCTTTGGCATGTTGAACACACCAGCAAAGTGAATGAGACTTATTAACTGGATCCTTAACCTCTCTTTTATTGGTTCATGATAGATTTGTTTGTGATATTCTAGTGTGTTCAACATCTAAGTAGAATCATGATAAAAACTTGAGGATAGTTCTGGACATGCTCACAGTGAAGTTTTCTATCTACTATTGCAGAGTTAAATGATGGATTAGTTTTTTTATCTATAGTTTTCCCTTATGGGTGAGGATGGTGAACATATCTATGATTAATGGTTATTGTCCCCACTACTTCTTTAGTGTATTGGGGAGGCTTAACTTGGATATACCAACTGTAAGATCTTATGTGACTAAACATCCACTAGACATAATCTTGATGGATTTTATAAAGGTGGGGAGAACACTATACTTGTCTGAGGATAGATAATAGAACCAACCATGATATGAGAGGAGGTTTTATGGAGGTTATTTTCCCTTGGTAGTATATCTAGAAGAGGTAATGATGTACTAAGATCCTTTGGAATTGAATTTGTGGCCAAGGATGTTGTAGATTCTTTCTGAGTTTATCTCTTAATGTCTCACTTACCTATAGGTGGTTATCAAGGTGGATAGATGGAAGTGGAAATGGGATGGTTTCTTTTTAGTTTTCATGACGAGGGATTCCACCACCATTGAGAGGTCACAATGCTATCTGATTGATTGTAGAATATCTTTCCAATTTATCCCACTTTCTAAACATCTAAGAGAATATCTTAGTAGAGATTTTGGGATTCCTATAGATGCATAAGTAAGATTTTATTTATGGAATTACCTAAATGGTCATTTCAAACCATTATGATCACTTCACATCACGATTATAGAGATGATACAAGATGATTTTAGACTTAGTTATAGTTAAGAAAATATTTTCTACCCCAAAAAAAATTCAGGTTGAGTAGACCATTCAGGTTCAAGAGAACATGATTTGGGATTTCATGTTAGTTTTGGGTCATATAAATGATGATCATCTACCATTAGTGGAGTTTGAGTATCACAATAGTTATTACTCCACCATCAGTGTAGCACCATTTGAGGTCATGTTTGGGAGACCATATGGGCCACCACTGTATTGGTCAGAGTCAGTGGTAGATAATTATTTTGGGACTAAAGGTGGTGTTGGACGTGGTTGTGAAAGGTATAGCTCATCCAGGGTAATATGAGGACTACCCAATGACATCGGGGTCTTATTTAGACTAATGATAGTGGACTTTGGAGTTTGATGTGGAGATCATGTGTTCTGAGGGATATCACCTTGTCAAGGATCATGGGGAGTGGGATGGGATGGTAGGTTATCTTTAGGTATCATAGTCCTTGTTTCCATTTACTATGATGAGTTAGAAAGGTGGCGTATTGATTGACCATGGGATTATAGTTAAACCGGGTTATTATTGTTTTCCACACATCGTGGCTAAGGAGGCACGCGTACAACTCATTGCACAATGTTGACTGGGATGGGCTGGATGTTGAGTTTGGACTTACCCCTCTTGAGGAGATCGATGATCCTAGTTTTTTTTATAATCGATAGGATAAAACCCTTTAAGGGTGAGTTTTTTCCTTGATTGCTTGGTTGTTAAAAACCCAGAAACCTCCAGGAGAGTTCATCAAAGTGGTAGATTTAGATGAAATCCTAGTATCTTCACCTATCAAAGTAGATTTTTCACTATTTAGAATGAAAATTATTAAAGGTGGAGATATTTTAATGACTCTATGTTCACCTTGTAAGACTTTGAAATATTTCAAGGAATATTTTCAGAGATAGGAACTGAGTCGCATGGGATTTCGGGGTATGGAGAACCTCAGTATGGTGATATTAAAAATATTAAATATATTATATCATTCACATATATTTTTTTATAAATAATGGAATATCTCTTGAATTAAGTCTTAAATTTGAAGTCTGATACCACCGTTAAATCCAGAATGTAGGGTTTACCCTATATACAACCTAAGGTTGGTCAGCATTGGGCGTTCCATGGGAGGTGACCGTTAGTAGGTGTGTTTAACAAAATAAATAAATAATTTATTTTTTATTATTAAATAACCCTAAACCTAGAAACTCACTTTAAATACCATGTTGTGGAAAAACATTAGGGTTATCAACATAACCCTAGGATATTAGATAGGAGGAGGAGGAGAACTCTATTGGCGAAAACAAACTGGGAAGGTGGATCGATGATGACGATTGAGGAAAATTTTGTGATGGATGACGAACACATCGATGTCTTCAATGACATTATTAGCAAGTAATTTTTCACCAATGAATGATTCTTTCTATAGGTAGGACATTTTATTTTTTTGGTTTAACCCTCATGTATAATTTGAGATAAATGTGAATTGATTCCTTCTAAATTAATTCACAAATCGGTCTTCATTGGTTTTCCAACGATTGATTTTATCTTCCTAGATATAGGAATTCGAGATGTATTTATCCTCATTGATTCTTGTTGTTTTGATAATCCCTCTTCTTTTTTATTTAATTAACGATGGACAAATGAAAATGGGCATTGGTTGAGGCTCACTTTGTGTGATGTTTCTTTATCCCCCTATTCTTGTCATTCATCATCAGTAATTGGTTGGTCGATGATTCGATGATTCTAAGAAGGACCGATCATTAATCATTTGTTCTTTGGCACAACAGATCACAGTCATAAGTTTGACTTTGGGTTTTGTAGATGTAATGGATTCATGGTGACGTGAACATTATCCTAATGATGGATTAGGTAACAGTGGATTTGAGAACTAGATTGAGCAGATCTCATGACTGCTTAGGCTCATCAACACATGGTGAATGAGATGGACCAGGTGAGGATGGTCATCTTTACAACTGGTGTTGTGCTGGAGTATCCAATCATGGAAGGCATGGAGGTGGAAGCGGCCTTCGGTGTGAGAAATAGGTGGACCAGTGTTTTATTTCCCCCACCCCATGTGTGTGATTAGAGATAGTGGTGTGCAGGAGGGGTTGATGTTTATATTCCTATTTAATTAATTTAATAATTTTTCCCCACCCCTATTGAATAGTGATGCGTGGGAGGGGGTGGGTGTGTGACTTGATTTCACTTCCCCCTTATTAATATTATATATATATATATATATAATTAATATATATTAAATATGGGAGTTAGGATGCAAGGGAGGGAGATGGGGGACTCATGTACGTGCATGGAGCGTAGGAATGGGGAGGATTTCCTACCCCTATATAATTATTATATATGATGATTATTATTATTATTATTATTATTATTATTATTATGATGATGTTAAACCTTGTTTTTGTCATAACTTATTCATGTGAGGTCGAATTAAAAAGATGTCAACGGAATCGTGACCCTGACATTGAGTCATATAATTCAAGACCAATGTTGGGTATTTAATTATAACTCATGGCTCAACCACACAAAGCATCATTCTTACATGATATGGTGAAATGTTTTTTTTTCACGGGATGTCTATTTTGGGAAAATAAATAATCTATCCTGAGTGTTTTTTCATGATGATCACAAAGACATGATTAATTTGGCCATCCATGGAAATTTGTAGTGACATATCGATGGATTTTTGTTTTAGCTTGTCATATCAATGATGAATCTTGTGTGTTCATCAGGATTTTTCTCGTCTCAGACTCAGGCATGCGATTAGTCTATCCTAAGAAGTTTTCCACATATAACATGATGGTGGCCTTTATTTTGGAAATAGAGATATGATGTGAGGTGATACTATAGGGATGCTTATTTAGTGATTCTTAGTTAATGGAAGTGATCATGTGTGGTCATCTGAGTGTTATCGATGTTGCCCCCCCCCCATGTCTCTCTAGGGAATATGTCCCCCATACTCTTTTCACAGGTCGAGTGGCACCCCCTAATGCACTAATGAACAAGTACTCTATCTACTGAGTGGTACCCCTTAACGCATTAGGGTGTAGGTCCTTTATCTACTGAGTGGTACCCCCATAACCCACCAGGATGCAACTCCTCTACCTACTAAGTGTCACACCCCTAACTCACCAAGGCATGAGTCCTTTACCTACCGAGTGTCACCCCCTGGTGCATAGGGGTGTGAGTCCTCTATCTACCAAGTGGAACCCCCCCCCCCCCCCCGACACACCAAGGTGAAAGTACTCCATATATCGAGTAGTAACTCCTTGATGCACCAAAGTGTGGGTCCTCCACATACCGAGTAGGACCCCCTAACACACCAGGGCGCGGATCCTCTATATACCTAGTAGAACCCCACCCCCCCAACATGTTAGGGAACGGGTCCTCTAATAAAGATAGTTCCCCTAAGGATGTAGATTGAAATGATGAGGTGTGGTTCATCCTCATGGATTATTGAGAGGTTACATGAGATGCATGGTTTGGAGATAGTTCCCCATAGGCTATGGAGCATAGTGGTGAGGTGCGGGCCCTCCACACATATTCCTGTGAGGTTTCATATGATTTTGGGCATCGGTGATGGACCTTTAGAGCTGTAAGATTAATCAGCATTCCTAGATATATATGGAGATGGAGATCCCCTTTCTCTCTTCATTTGTACTTATTATTGAGCATATATAGGTTATTATGGTCATGGTTATTATCTCATATTCTAATTGACATGACATGTTGGTGATGAGATGACTACTCCCTCTTAATACTTTGTGTTTGGTGATTTAGGGGTGTCCTGCTAGGTATGTATACACCCACCTCTACATGGGATCTTCCAACATGTGTTGTGTCTTATGAAGATGACATATAGATTAGCAGTGACTATGGTGGACCTAGTATTAGTGGATATTAGCAATATGTGGTGACACTATCCTTGTTTGGTGGTTAGACTCTGGGATCTTGAGTTGGGCTCTCCCCTTCTCTACTCTTTAAAGTTATTATCAGTTCGGATTTCCCCTTGTATTTCTGGTTGGGTGAGTATTTTTTCTCTTTATATCATTTTTATTATGATTATGTACTCTAATATGTATTTCCTATAGGTTATTCCATGCAATTTTTTATACTCCAGATGTTCAGTATTTTATTATTCCTCTACAAATTTTCATAGAGATGGTAGTGTGTGTGCATGCATCTACATTAGAAAAAGTCCTACCATTTCAATATTTGTCTTCTCGAAACTTGTATCCATCCCCTATCCTATTAGAGGCGGGATTGGTGTTGTCACACCCATTTTACTACTGACCAGGGAAGCCCCGGTGGGTTGGGTCATGAAAAAATGGTTCCTACGTAAGGGTAACCATGAAAAATGTTAAAAAATGTTTTTAACGTATTAAATAATTTTAATGGTTTGTAAAAAAATTATAAATCATTATAAAATATATTTTGGGATATTTTAATTTATAAAAGGTTTATAAATAAATTAATTATAAATTTTTTATAATTAATTAAATGTTTATAAAACATTTTATTCCTAAATATTAAATTTTAATATTTATAATAGCTTTTAAAACTATATGGTAATTCTTATGATATAGAAATAAAAGAGTTTACTTATAAATCATAATAAAATAATTTATAAGGGGTTATAAATTATGAAATAAGGCCAAAATATAAAATGATTATATTTAAATTATGAATTTTTCATAATTAAATATTTTGAATTGTTCAAAATAAAAAAGGGGGCTTATTTAGATATTATTTAAACAAATCAAAAGTATTTTGATGATTGATATAATCAAGGTTTAAATAATAATTAAGTATATGATATTTAGATTATGTAAAATGTTTACATAATAGAAATTGGATTATAAATATTTTATAATTCATAAAATATCATATATTTGAATTGGAAATGTAATATAATGATAAATATGAAATAATTGTTATTGAAATGAATATAATATGTTTATATTCAAAATTATCGAATTTTCATGCTGTTAAAGTTGAAAATTATAAAAGATAATTAGCTTTGATTTATGAGTTGTTTATAAATGTTTATCTCATGTTTAAATATTTGAATTAATTATTTATTTAAAGATTATTCTCTACTTTATTCAAATTTAGTGAATTTTTTAATAAATGTGAAGGTTGTGTATGCTTTATTTTAAAATTTTAGACTGATTCTAGGATAGAACTTTTCATTACATGCTAGGATTGACACCATAATGAATTGGATTTTTATTTACCTTGACCTCAGTTTGTAATTGAAGTTATGAACTTGAATTTAGTTGTTGAATGTTATTTGTGCATATTAGGTTTTAGAGTTATGATGAATTTTATTCTCTCTTGAGTAATGTATCCCTGGGTATAGGGACTTAGGGTCAGACTAACTACCTACTTAAAGGATTTTCCTTGTCTAGTATGGTAAATGGGGTTTTCTATCTATCTCTCTATGATTAGTCATGTGGATAACTCTATTCCTTTACATGAAGTGTTAATATATATTATGTATATAATGCATCTAAATATGTATGAATATGGTTGGATTCTATTTTTGGGTGAGTAACACAAAATTGTGGGTTGTTTAAAGAGTTACATGTCAATATGGTTTGAAAATATTGATTTAGTATAGGGAATAGAAATCCAAACTAAATTACTAAGAATTATGCATACATAATAGTGAAAAAAATGATATAAGATAGTGAGATTAAAATCTCCTTAAAATACTAAGTGTGACATTCCCTCCAAAGTGTCACTTGTCAAGACCTCAATCATTCAACAGGGTAGGTTCTTCTTTCATAGGGTTCCCCTAAATTATCTTGTATAATAAAAGCAAGTAATGGGTGACACTATATCATCCTTGGGTAGGTTCTACCTTCATAGGGTTCACCTGATTGTCCTTTGTTAATCTATTTTTGGAATTTTCTTTGTGTTACAATTAGCTGGGAAACCTTTAATAAGGATACCAAATGAATGAATTTGAGTTTATATATATGATGGATTGGTCTTAGGGTTGTCCACTCAGCTATCCAAGAACCATGTATGATATGATTGGAATGACCCCTACCTGAATAAATGAGTGATGATAGTAATTCCCTAGTAGACTAATTACTTAGTGAAATAAATATCTTAGCCTACTAATAGATATGGTGTACTAAATGGGCCATCATTTTAGTGGGAACCCATTTAATAAAAGTCCTTATTAAATGGTTAATAATACATGATACTCATCTGATAAAATATTCTATTGTAGATAATATCATCATCATCATCATAAAGCTAAATTTTGTGATCAATCATTTATAATGATAAGCTTAATGTAACCTACTCCTTATATTGGTAACTTAATAAAAGTTCTTAAAAATTGGTAATTTAATGAATTTTCTTAAGTAAAATTCTATGTGTCAGAATAGTTCCTTCCTCAAAAACTAAGTTTTGAAGTTATTAAACAAGTGAATCTAGATTATTATACATGTATAGAGTGATTCATTTAATTTTTCAAAGTAATTGGATGAAAAATGACTAAAGTAATCTTAGTCCCTACTACTCAATATGATTGGGTACGTCAAATATTCAATATGATTAAAAAAGTTGATGACTCAATGAGACTAAAGGTTTACTTAATGATTTGGTTGGTTATAGAAATTAATTGTGTTATTCTAATAGATATATTATATCAACTGTATGATTTTAAAAGTTTTGTAAATATATAGAAGGTTGGAAGTTAAGAAATAATTAGAGCTTGAATGTTGTTTTAAAGTAATGGAACCAGGGAGTAGCTACATTGTTAACTTAAATACTTCAAGAATGGATAAACATGTCATAAGATGTGTGTTATCATATTATTCTCTTAGGAAGAGAATGAAAATAATTTTTTTAAAAATAAAATGATATGGGTTTTTTTAATACACATAGTTTATTATTTATTTGATTCTATAACATGCTTTAAGGGGAGACTAAAATAGATTGTTATGGATAGAGAATTCATACTATTTTCACTTATGGAAATTTTCTAATAAAGTGAATAAATTCAAGAAAAGTTTACTCAATATTCTCAAAGTGTTTAGAATAGATAAACTGGGCATATGATGTATGGATTCCAGTACTGTATATATAGTATAAGAAAGTAAAATTTAAAACTGAAAGAAAAAATTAGTTAAAAAGTTCAACAATTATTCTTCAAGAATCTGGTTGAGGTCATTGAAACCTAGGGTTGTTGGGAATGAGGAATAATAATTCAATATGATTGGATTATCCAAGATATACTTGAAGGAGTTTAGGAAACTTTTTGTAATTTCTATGTTAGGTATGAATGTTATAGAAAATAATTCTTCGATTTTGAAGGGTATATGACACTAAATTTATATTTTACAAGTGTTGTAAATATATAGGAGTTCAAAATCGAAGGAATAATTATTTTATATTGTAGTTTACATTCATAAAGAAAATAATTTATACATATGAATATAAAGGATAGCATCATACTCATATTAATCTAATTAAAAGATGTGTATCTCCATATCATTTCTATTATATAATAAGAGAAGTTGTTTTCTAACAAATAGTTGTTATAAGAAACATGAGATGATTCATTTAATATGTTTGGTTTATGATTCATCGGGTTTCTATAACATGTTTTAGGAAGAATATTTTGATAAAAGTGTTTATAGAGGATGAAATTGTTTATCTAAATATTTTTTAAAATATGTGGGAATGTGTTCCTACCACCCATTGGTGGTATATTTTAGCAAAGTATTATTTTTAAATAATGTGTTCTAAACACATAGAAAACTATATACAATATGGAAATAATAGTTTATTTTTTAAATATTACCACTAAAAGGAAATAAATGTTATTTACTAACACAAAAGGGTTTTTTTATCTTAGAAATATATTATAAAAAGAATATAGTTTCTAAGAGGCTAGTGGGGGTATTTTTCAACTTAGATAAGTTCAAAATTAACAAATAAAGGACAACACTAATCTTAAGTTTAAGTGTTTCCCACTTAATAACCAAAAAAATTTAGGATATGTGATGATAAATAAAGAATCTAAAGAGTTGAATTTAGTTAGTGTGAAAAATGAAAGATGTTATTTCTTAAAGTATTGTACCAGTAAAAATAAAAAAAAAAGTGAATTTAAATTGATATCCTAAAAGTTTTTATGGTATGGAAATAAATAGAATTGTAAAGAGTTGAATTAGTTATCGTAACAAATTGTTATCAATATATACTAAGAGAGTTTAGTTTATAGTTGTAAAGAGAAATATAATGAGTTTCATTTAGTTATCATATTAAATTTATTTTCACTTTATCTTAAAATAGTTTAGTAGGACCAATAAATAATAATGTAATTAGTTACATTATTTCAAGGAAAAGGTTTGATGGAATTGGGTTCCAAGGATGATAATAATGAACTTTAAAAATTTTATAAGTAGATTATATAAGTTTAAATTATAAAATTTAATGTTATGAAGTTAAGAAGTTTGAATGTGTTCAAAGAGTTGAATAATTAGGAATATGATTCCTAAGTCTCACCACTATTCAAACTTTCTTACTTTATAAATGTTTCTCACTAAAGATTTTAGTGATAGGGTTTTATAATATGGTCCCATAGAGATATGACATGGATTATATATGATTTAATGAGTTATTAAAACCCAAAAAGTGTAGAAAAAATAAGGATAATCTTTAATTTTATCATATATAATATTTCAAACTGATGATTATGTTAGTTTTGTTAAATATTCTTAAAAATATTTTAAGAATATTAAATGTATCATATTAATATTCTCAAAGAGTTTAAGAATTTTAAAATGTTACATATTGAAGGAAACCTCCATTTTATAATTATTTCACATTGACTATATAAATGTATATATATATATATATATTTCATAAAGAGTAATTATAATTGACCGCTCAAATTATGACTTTGAGTTATCACTAACCAATGTTTATTATAGAATATTATAGGTTATGAAAAACAATTAAGGTTAGAATGAGTGGTATTATTGTATAAATATACAGAATATGATCATGAGAAATAAACCAAAGAATAGGATATTCTATGTGTGCACCATATAACCTAATAACAGGAAGTTTCATACATATATGTACTTAGTATACTAGGGGTGCATGGATCATATTTGAGTCCCCACTAGCTGAGGTTTGTGAGGTGAATTGTAACACCAAAACTTCAATTATAGTAACTAAACATTATATTTTAATAAATTTATAATACAATGAACATTTTAATATTTCAAGGCATAAAATTTCTAATTTTATAGGATGAATATCGATTTTGAACTTAATAGGTCAAAATAATTCTGGACTAAATTTTTGAAATTTTCGCAAAGAAATAATCTTTTATGAATAATTGAAAATGTAGTGTTCAAATATTCCACATTTTATTTATAATAATGTGTTATAATATATATAATTAAAAATTTATTTTCTATAAATTTTATATAAATAAATATAAGATCATTTGGAGGTAAAAAGTTATATTTTTCATAAAACTATTTTTTAAGGGAATAATGTATTACCATTTTAATAAATTAAAATAATAGTTAATGATGAATTATTTAAATTAAATATATATATTATATAACTAAATATATTAATTTAAAACCATATAATAATTATTACTATTCATATAGTTGATGTAATATCATCTTATTCTTGAAAAATTCATTTCTTAGAAAACAATTTGTTGACAAGTTTTGCGGGTTTATTTTTTAAATTAAATTATGATAATTTTGTGAATTTAATTTGATAAAATGGATTAAATATTTGTAATAATAATAATTAATATTATTTAATAAGTTCAAATTAATTTTTTTCATAATGAATACTAAAAACGGTAAAAATTAATTACTACGGTTAGGGTCAAAATGGGTTTATTGGGGGTAATCTATAGAGATAAGGGTTAAAATGACAAAAATACTTGATTAAAACTAATTGGTTGGTTTTATTTATGAATTATCCTTATACCCTTATAATATGATCTATTTTGGAGCAATATTTTCAAGAAAGTGACATGACATTATAGTAAAACTTTTCAAAAATATAAGTGTGTCACTCACCTAAATTATAAAAGGGGACCTCCTCCACTCACTTATTCACAAATATCAAGCCATTTAACTCAACCAAAATTTACAAAATTATCTCCCCAACATACTTATACATGTTATATATCTACTATTATTCTCAAAATACAAATCCTAGGGTCCTTAATAAGAGATCCAATGGAGATTTTTCTAAGCGGAGGTACTTGTCTTCACCAAACTCTTTATTTTTTACTTCTTCTTTTATCACCTTCAATTATGTATTAATAATTAAAATATAATAACACCATTATATATAATATAATTATATGTTATTATATTTATGGCATGGTATTTATCCATCTCATTCTCCATCAAATAGGAAACAATGTCATCGCTCATGTGTACGGGGGACTACCACCTTGTGAACCGATGTAATTTATTTTCCATCACTATCTCACATATATAGTCATAATGATGGAACCAATGAATATATATTATAATTATAAAATAATATTTATTCTATAAATTTTATAAATCAAATACTCCCTTACCCTTTCACCCGATCATGCATTTGTATAGCCTATCATCTCCATAAAACGATGTGATTCATTTTCCAGTCCAAATTTCAAGAATGATTATAAAAAGGTATATAATAAAAAAAATATGATATTCATAAATTTAATATCATTATTTATATTATGTAACTATATATTATGTATAATAAAAAGAACTTTCATGACAAATATGCATGATAAAATGAAGCAGTTAACACATGAAACAATTGTAATAATGAAATATCATTAATGAACGGATGATAAGATGTTATAAAAGGATAATATATGATATTATAAATATTAATATGGTTTTTTATAAATTAATAAAATGTTTAAAACTATTATACAGGAGTTTAAAATACATTCAACTAAAGGGAAGCATAAGGTAAGGGATTTTATCTCAAATTCCTCTTCATTGAGACATATTTGATATTATACACCTATTTACTTTTATGTGGTGAATATGATACCCCTTTGATATATTTAACATTAATAAATATTTATTAATTATGATTAATGTTTCAATTAAAGTTTATTTCTTTCAAGGGTTGATAATTTAATAGTTACCAAATAGGTAAGGATTTATTTTACAATCTCATTTTTCTAGGATTGTCTTATTTTTTTTTGATGGAATATTATAATACATCATTCATAAAATATATCTATTTACTTATAATATGGATATTTAAAGAGTTTTAATATTTTCTTATAAATTTTCCTCTATTTTTCACTTAAATTAAGCAAAGAAATGTTTAAAATAAAAAACAATTTTATTTCTCTTTTAATCGGATATATTTTTCTTCTAAGTCCATATTCTTTAATATTGTTTTAAAAAAATACTTTTTATTAATCAAATTATTTATTAAAGGAATTTCATGTTATCCTTGAATTTTTAAAAGGTATTAAAGTGATATTTATAATTTTTTCCAAAGGGTTTGTTTTTTTACTTTTTACAAAAAGTCAAAAAGGAATGTTTTTTTATGTATATGGCATTCACAGAATTTCCCACCGCTATAACCATTTTATGATATTTAGATTATTCTATACATTTTAAATGGTTTTATAAAGAAATCACTTAAATTAAATATTGTTTAAATATTTTTCTTCCATTTTCTTTATTTCTCTAGAGGACATGATTTTATTTCAAAACCTATGTTTTTTATGAATCTATGGTCATATCTTATCTCTTATTAATTTTGGGGTTATTAAATTTCTCATGAAACATTCGTTTTCTTGTGATAATTGTACATTTCATTTCTCTTAAATATCTATATTCTTTGTATCATAGATATGATTATTTCCTAAACCATATACCATTTCTATATAGAGTGTTTTACTTTGAAAGTTATTTTATTAACTGGGGAAATATTGATATTTTGTATTATTTATTCATTATAGATATTTATTGATAAGGAATATTTTTTATTAATTTAATTTATCATTAAATATATGAAAAATGAATTATAAATGTAGTGAAAGGTGGGACCTGGTTATATATATCCCCTCTATGCATTAATAGGTCTCATGAAATAAATTGGTTGGATAAATTAAATAGGTTTTTAGTGTATACTTACCCATATATTAAATTGTCTTATCATAAGGCCTTAAAGATATTGATATCATGATTTTTAATATCATGATATCCAATATTAATAACTTCCTTCATTGAGAATTTAGTTCTTGTTATCCATGATATTATTTCATTTATATTATCCATGGATGCATTTCATGCTCTTTTTATTGATTAAATGGCATGTGTTTTCAGTTATTTACCTTTACATATTTATTATGACTTATTTACTCATTATATATTTTATTGTATGTAACCCTTACTAATAATTTGATATCACCATTATTTTTTTTCCTTTCCCTATGATATAAATAATAATTATTTGAATTAGTTAAACGATGAAAAATGTTTCCATTATTTTGCTTTATATTTTATTCCCAATGTAAAATGGGTATCATATATGTATATGGCTCTATAAGACTAATAAATTAATTAGTCCTTTAAAATTAGAACCCTTTTATATATTACAAATTAATAAAGTTAACACTGAATCTATCTTACTAGAGTTTGGGTTTTTATAGTTGGTATCAGAGGAAGTTTGGTTGAAACCTTGAGAAATAGATTTATAAAAACATATATTAGGGAACATAAATCTATGGTATAATTTAAAAATATGTATAATTTTAGAATAATATCATAAATGTTTTGTTAAGGTAGGTATTATGTGGTTTTTACTATAAATACATCTCTTTCTGAATACTATAAGGGGACATGGTTTTGTTATAGATGCGTCTAGAGGTAATAACCACAAAAAGAGTTAGTTTGAGTATATCTTGTCCCTTATTCTGGTTCACAATGAATGGACCCTTAATATAGACTTGGTTTGACACTCCTAGGGATAATTCAGATTTTATTTACAAACCATTATAAAATATTTGAAAATATTTTTATGATTTAAATATATTCCCAAAGAAACCATGTCTATAATTTTGAGATTAACAATGCATAAATTTGTAATTTATGTTAAGTGTTATATTAGATTTATAATTATATGTTATGATTTAAATTTCATAATTTCATGATCTAATCTAGTATATACCATTTTTTATAAATGGTTTATAGAAGAAAGAATGGTATCAATACTCTTGTTCAATGTAGAAATTTACCAGATGAGCAAGCCAATACAACTAGTGTTGGAGATGAGTAGATCATGGATATATTAGGGAAGTTGACCCAGGTTATGAGTAATAACCTTGAACATGTGGATCAACATGATATTACATGGTATGATACACCCATATTGGATTGTTTCATGTGATATAATTCTTAGTATTTTAGTGGAACTATTAATCTAGTGGTAGCTGAGAATTAAATTAAGTCCCTTGAAAAGATATTTATGTCCTTGGGATTCTATGAAAGGGAAAATGTTATAGTTTAAGTATATTTTCTCAAATTATATATTAATTAATGGTGTAAATTAATATATAATACTATGGAGGAATAAAAAATAGAACACATGGAATAGAGATATTTTAAAGAGGCATTCTTCAATAAATATTTCGCTCGTGAGAAACAAACGGAAATGAAGAGAAAGTTCCTCATATTAAAGAAAAATGAATAAGAAAGTGTTGTGGAGTATTAGGATTCCTTTAAAATACTATCCAGGTATTCTACATATTACATATATAATACATAATTTAAGATTGACCATTTCTTTAAAGGGGTTAAGCCGAGTCTTTGAAGAGCACTTGTTTCTCAAAAAAATCATTATATAATGGAATAGTTTTACGTACCATAAAAAAAAGGAGTTTTATAGATCCTATATATTCAAGGGGTATTAAGAGAAGAATATTTTGGACGAACACCATGAAAAAGGGAATGCATCAAAGAAGAAGAATAAAATGAAATAATTTTCATCATGTGAAAATTATGGAAAGAAACATCTTGGAAAATGATTGAAAGGCATGGGAGTTTTTTACAAGTGTGGAGACAAGGGTTATCTAGATAATGAATGTAAGGTAAATAAAGATAAAACTATTATATAGTGATTAAAATATAAAGAAATAGGTAATTATTCAAACCAATGTCCCAATCATCAAAGGAATATACCACAGAAGAGGTCAAGATTATGTAATCATTATAGTTGAGGTTGAAGTTCCCAAAGATATGGTGGCAGGTACTTTAATAATATCCTTAGATTTAGGTAATTATTTATTTGATTTTGGATCCTTGCACTTTTTTATATCTTCCATATTTTCTAAGAAAATTAGATATTTCCCTAGTACCTTAATAATGGAGTTCCAGTCAAAACTTCTAGTGGAAATATCACAGTAATAAGGTTGTGTCAGGAATTTCCCATTATGACACATAAACATGCTCTATTTGATGAATTTATTATTATACCTATGGTTTAATTTGATATAATCATTGGTATAGACTGTATTTCAAAATATTATGCAAAGATTTATTTTAAAGAGAAGGAAATTATGGTTTGTGATGAAGATGTGGAATTTCTTATCTTTAGAGGAGAGAATTAATCATTTGATTCATGTCAAGATCCACCACTAGTAGCTCTTATGAATGATATTATTATAGAAGAAGAGAAGAAACAACCTATGGATTGAAAAGGTAATCTTCAAATTAAAGATGTACCTATTTTATAGGAATATATTGATTTATTTTCTAAGAAATTACCTAGACATCCACCAGATCATGAAGTTGAGTTTTCCATTGATTCAATCTATATTGCAAGACCTGTATAGAAGGATCCTTATAGAATGGACACTATGTAATTAGTGGATTCATAAAAACAACTAGAGTATTAGTGTAATAAAGTATTTATACGACCTAGTGTTTCATCTTGGGGGATATTCTTTTCATTAAGAAGAAAGATATATCCATGAGGCTATACATTAATTATAGGGAAATTAATTATATTATGATAAATAAAAAGTATCCTCTACCTAACATTGATGACTTATTTGATAAACTTCATGGAGATCAATATTTTTCAAATATTTAACTTCATTTTATGTATCATTAATTGTGAGTAAAGAATGAATATTATGAAGATAGCATTTAAAATGAGGTGTGGACATTATTAGTTTACAGTAATTCCATTTGGATTCACTAATGAACCATCTATTTTTATGGATATAATGAACATAATAGTCAAGGAATATCTTGATAATTTTTTTATGGTGTTCATTGATGATATCTTGGTGTATTATAAAATCTATGAAGACTATGAGAGTCACTTGAGGATCATTCTTGAGACTCATATAGGAAAAGAGTTGTTTGAGAAATTTAGCAAGTGTGAATTATAGCTTCAGGAAGTTTATTTTCTTAGCTATATAATCTCTAAGAATGGAATCTCATTTCATCCTATAAAGATAAATGAAATCAAATAACATCATAAACCAATGAACATTAGCGAGGTACATGGTTTCATTGGTTTTTCAGTTTACTATCAGTGATTTGTCCAAACAAATCCAAATTGGATAACCCATTAACCGATCTTACACATAAAGGGGTTAAGTTCATATGGATAAAGGAATATGAAGAATTTTTTCAGGAATTGAATAGAAGATAGGTTAGTGCTCTGATTTTGACTCTACCATCAAGAAATGATGTATTTGTGATATATAGTGATGCATTGAATAAGGGACTTGGTTGTGTCCTTGTGCATAGTGATAAAGTTATTTCATATAAAACATGACAGTTAAAGACTCATGAAGAGAAATATCTAACCTAGGATCTTTAGTTGATAGTTGTAATATTTTCTTTAAAGATATGGATACAATATCTATATGGTGAAAGATGTGAGATACACACAGACTATAAGAGCCTAAAATAAAACTTTTTCATAGAATAATATCAATATGAGGCAAAAGAGATGGATCAAGCTACTCAAATATTATGATTTCTCACTACAATACCACCTAGGGAAGCAAAATAAGGTAGTGGATGCATTTATTAATAAAGATCATGGAGTTATAAATAAAATAAGGATTTATAGGGATCCTATGTTCATGTATCTTGTAAATATGGATATGGTTGTTATTAAAGAAGGGGAGAAACCAATCCTTTTTCAAATGATTTTAAAACTATATTTATTGGAAAATATAAACATTTCTTAATTTGATGATGATAATTTTCAAAATAAAATCAAATTCATGGATTATGGTAAATTGGAAGACTTTTTTTGTGAAGATATAGTTCTAAAATTTGGAAAGATAAAACACATTTCATCTATACCTAGGTTGAAAAGGGAATTGTTGGATGATACTCATATCTCAAATTTCTCTATACACCCCAGTAACACCGAGATGTATAGGGATTTGAAGGAACATTTTTAGTGGGATAATATGAAGTGGGAAATTACTGATTATGTATTAAGATTCTTGGTTCGTCAACAGGTGAAAGCTGAGAAATAGTATCCTAGATGATTCATGCAACCTTTATCTATTATTATGTGTAAATTGGGTGATATTACTATAGACCTTGTCACTAGATTACCAAATACTTCTATAAAGAATGATACAATATGGGTTATTGTTGATCGTCTAACCAAATATACACATTTTCATGCTCTAAGAGAAGATTTACCTCTTGAGAGCCTTGAACTTGAAATTATGGAAAAGTATTTATAAGGCCCTTGATATTGAACTTCATTTGAGCATCGCCAACCATCCTCAAATTTATGGACAATCTGAAAGGACTATTAAAACATTAAAAGACATGTTGAGATCATGCTCACTTGACTTTCAAGGTATATGGGATCATTATTTACCTTTGGTAGAGTTTTCCTATAACAATATTTTCTATTAAAGTATTCAAATGGAGTTTTATGAAGCATTATATGGAAATAGATATCACACTCTAACTTGTTGGGAAGAATTTGTTAAAATGAAACATGTAGGCCCAAAACTTGTTGTATAGATAATAATAATGGTAAATAATCTTTATACTCATATTAAAGAATATCAAATCATCCAAAATATTTATGTAGATAATCTAAGGTAGGATTTGTAATTTCAAGTGGGAGATCACATTTTCTTAAAAGTATCTCCATGGAAGGGTGTTATAAGGTTTGGTAGGAAAGGGAAACAGATCGCTAGGTATACTAGACCTTTCAAAATTATATAAATAATTAGAGTTGTGGATTACCATTTAGAAATTCCACTAAATATATCTAAAGTGTACAATGTGTTCCATATAGTTTTTTTAAGTAAGTACATGCTAGACCTAATGAATTTTCTCACCTCTAAAGAAATAGAATTGGAACCTGGTCTACCTTATTGTGAAGAGCCCATCTAGATTCTTGACACATGAGAGAAAGTATTGAGGAATCAGATGAATCAACTAGTAAAGGAACTTTTTAAAAATCATAAATTGGAGTAATCAATGTGGGAAATATATGATGTTATGAAGAAAAACTACCATCATTTTTATAGAAAGTAATACCCATGAAAAAATCAAGGATGAAATTTTTATAGGAGGGAAGATTGTAGCACCTAAGATTAAATTATAGTAAGTGAACATTCTATTTTAATAAATCTATAATACAATTCATATTTTAATACTTCAAGGCATAAAAATTCTAATTTGATAGGATGAATATCTATTTTGAATTTAATAGGTCAAAATAAGCCTAGAATGAATTTTTAAAATTTTCCCTTGGAAATAAGCTTTTATGAATAATAAAAAATATAGAATTTAACTATTCCTCATTTTATTTATAATAATGTGTTGTAATATTTATAATTAAAACTTTAATTACTATCAATTTTATAAAAAAAATATGATATCATTTGGATTTAAAAAGGGGATATTTTTCAGAAACATGTTTTTTTAAGGCATAATGTCTTTACATTTTAATTAATTGTAATAATATTTAATGATGAATTATTTAAATTAAATTTATAGATTATATACCTAAATATTTTAATTTAAATCCAAATAATTATTATTACTAGTCATGTAGTTAATGTAAGATCATCTTATTCTTGAAAAATACATTTCTTGAAAAGTTGTTTTTCGACATGATTTGTGGGGTTACTTTTTAAATTAAATTATGTAAATTATATGAATTGAATTTGATAAAATAAATTTAATATTTGGAATCAAAATAATTAATATTAGGTAATAATTTTAACTTAATATTTTGTCATAATGAATAGTAAAATTTAATTACTACAGTTAAGGTCAAAATGGGTTTATCGAGGGTTAATCTATAAAGATAAGGGTTAAAATAAACAAAACACTTTCTTAAACCCCATTGGTTGATTTTATTTTAGAATTAACCTAATTATATTAGAATATGAGCCATTTTTTATTCATATTTTCAAGAAATTTATGTGACGTTATTGTAAAACTTTGAAAAATTACAAGTGTGCAACTCACCTCAATTATAAAAGGGCACCTCCTCCCCTCATTTATTCACACATATAAAGAAATTTAGCTCAAAATTTATCTACCAAATTCTCTCCCAAACATCCTTATCCATGATCTATAGATATTTATCCCCCCAAAATACCAACCCTAGGGTCCTTAATAAGTGATCCAAAGGATGTTTTTTTAAGCGAAGGTAATTGTCTTCACCAAGCTCTTTCTTTTTTACTTCTTATTTATCACCTTAAATTATTTATTAATAATTAAAATATAATAACACCAGTATATAACATATTATTATATTTTATTCTATTTATGGAATATTATTTATCCATATCCTTCTCCATCAAATGTGAAACAAAACCATCGGTCGTGTGTATGGAAGACTACCACCTCGCAAACCGATGTAATTTGTTTTCTATAACCAACTCACATAGATAGTCATAATTATGGAACGAGTGAATATATATGATAATTATGAAATAATATTTATTCTTTAAATTTAATATATCATATACTTCCTTACCCTTTTATCCATTAAGTAAATGAAAATGTTGTTTGTGCATACGTATGGACTATTATCTTCATGAAACGATGTGATTCATTTTCCATGTCCAAATTTCAATAATGACTCTAAAAAGGTATATAATGAAAAAATATTATATTTATAACTTTAATATAATTAGAGGGATGATGTAACTATATCATATTCTCAAGATCCAGAACTTCCATGACAAAACATGCATGAGAAAACAAAGCAGTTAACACCTAGAATAATGGTAATAATGAAATATTATTAATGACCAAGTGATATGATGTTATAACAGGATTATATATGATATTATAAATATTAATATAGTTATTTTGTAAATTAATAACATGTTTAAAACCATTATACATGAGGTTAAATCACATTCAACTAAAGGGAAGCATAAGGTAATGGATTTCATCTCAATTTCGTCTCTATTGAGACAAATTTGATATTATGCACCTATTTACTTTTATGTGGTGTATATACTAACACTTTTATATATTTAACATGAATAAATATTCATTCATGATTATTAATGTTTTAATTTAAGTTTCAAGGGTTTATTATTTAAAAGTTACCAAATAGGTAAGAATTTATTTTACAATCTCATTATTTTTGAGATTTTCTTAATTTTCATTGAAGGGATATTATAATACATCCTTCATAAAATACATATTTTTTACTTTTACTATATTTATTTAAGGTGTTTACATATTTTCTTCCAAATTTTCCTCTCTCTATAACTTAAATCAATAAAATATATGTTTAAAATAAAAACTAATTTTATTTCTCTTTTAATCAGATTTATTTTTCTTCCATATCCATATTTTTCAAAAAAAATACAAAATTCATTTTTATTACTCAAATTATTTATTAAGGGTATTTAATTTTATTTTTGAATTTTTAAAAGGTATGAAATAAATATTTATAATTTTTTCTGAAAGGTTCATTTTTCATATTCTTTATAAAAATTCAAAAGGAATGTTTTTTATATATACGAAGTTAACAGACTTCCCCACCGCCATAACCATTTTATGATATTTATCTTCTTCTATATGTTCTAGATGGTTTTATAAAGAAAACCCTTAAATGAAATCTTATTCATTTTCTTTATTTCTCTAAAGGAGATGAATTTTTTTTGAAACCTATTTTTTTATGAATATATGGTCATCTCTTATCTCTTATTAATTTTGTGGTCATTAACTTTCTTCTGAAACATTCACTTTATTGTGATAATTGTACATTAAATTTATCTTAAATATATTTTTTTTTAATCATGGATATGATTATTTCCTGAACCATATACCATTTCTACATAAATTATTTTACTTTGAAAGTTATTTAATTAATATTGATATTCTTTATTCTTTATTCAATATGGATATTTATTGATAAGACATATTTTTTATGAATTAAATTGATCATTAAATAAATGAGGAATGAATTGGACATGTATTGAAGAGTGGGTTCTAGTTATAGATAGCCCCTTGATGCATCGATGGGTCTCATGAGACAAATTAGTTATCCAGATTAAATGGGTTTGTAGTGTATACTTACCCATCGATTAAATTTTCTTGGTGAAAGATATTGATAGTATATATATCATGATATTTGATATAACGATATCCAATATTAAGAACTTACTTCATCAAGAATTCAGTTATTATTATCCATGTGATTATTGAATTTATATTATCTATAGATTCATTTCATGCTCAAGTTATTAATTAAATGGAACGTGTTTTCAGTTATTTACCTTTCCATATTGATTATACCTTATTTAATCATAATATATTTCATTGTACATAAACCTTACTAAGAATTTGAGATCACCCTTATTTTGTTTACTTTCCCCAGAATATGAAGAATAATTCTATGAATTGGCTCAATGATGTCAATTTTTTTCCATTACTATGCTTTATATTTTATTCCCAATGTAAAATGGGTATCATGTATATATCCTACTCTCCAAGAGTATTAAACGAGTCAGTCCTTTAGGATTATAACCCTTTTATCTATGCCAATGTAATAAAGTTCACATCAACTCTATATTTATGGAGTCTGGGTTGTTACATACCTAGAATGAGAACTTTCATACATTAATACCCTACTTACACAAGTCAACATATGACCTTATCTAATCTGGTGGTGGTTGGGTATGTTTTTTATCATGTCATCAGTTATATCTTAATCGATATGGGGTTTTTCCTATCATATGAAGAGTATGAAATCTTGGTCCTCGATTGAGATAGACTATGGGAGTGTGAATATATACCTAGATAATATATATTTATTCTAATAAGGGACATTTGATGTGATTATCTAGAAGGATGAATGACATGTGATGTATTCATCGATAATATTAGTATACACTCTCGTAGTTGAGAATAGATGAGTTGGTTATATGGGATTGAAATGCTCCATGTCCCAGGTCGCTTGATATCTTGGATAAAGGGAAAATATGAGAATTCACACTTTTATATGATGAAGACTGGTGGAAAAAGTATAGAGATACATGTGTTTAATAGAGATCATACCATATCCCTTTATAGATTTAGTATCACTAATGCTTTTATAGAGGCCAATATTTGCTTATATATATGGATTTAGAGACTTATATTTTTTTCCAATGTTGTAAAGTCATGTACGGTCATACTTTGTGGTTGACTGAATAGGGATTGAGTTTGACTAAGAGAGATACTCTAAAAGTGTTTTAGAGTTAATCCAAAAGTGTTTTGGATTGTTATTTATAAGGTATGGCATATGATGTGATACAAGGTGAAGATAATTATAGCTTCCCAAAAGGAGTTTTGGAATATATCTGAAAGGATTTTTGGATACAGTTTCATGAGTTATTATATATGATATAGTATAAGGTGAAATAGAACAAAGTTTATTATGATTTACTACAAGTGGGAGATTAAAATAGATATATCCTAAAGTCTTGTATATATATTTTTATGATTCATATATATTGCATGAAAATTATGATTTACATGCACAAATTATATTATTATGCAATATATTATTACATCAAAATGATAAATGGTTATCATTTTATGGTTTACCCACATAAGCTATCATTTATTATACCATTCCATGAGATGAAAAATTTGTGATTTATACATGAATTAGATGAATGAGTTGGTTGAATCAATCTTTATTTATGTGTTATAAATGTATGAATAAATTTAGAATCCTAAAAAAATTCTATGGGTTGTATATATATATTACATCCATATGATAGTTGTGTGTGTGTGTATTAAGATCCTCGCACTTGGAAAAAATTCCCTGAACCCAAAGATCTCTTATATTCCTACTTTTTGTATGAGGTATTATCATACCATTGAGAGAATATTAGATCTCTCTAACTTGAAAAAAAATTAATAACCTTACAAACAAAAGATTGGATCTCACTCAAACGTCAAGCGATTCAGGTGAAACCTATGGATACACCATGGAGGTGGGATGCCTATGTTTTTCACTGGTACGATATTTATCAAATTCATATTAATATGAAGATAAAATTTTGTTGTGGCTCTTCGGTGTACGGTGTGCTCAGTTTTACAATGTTCTTCATTTATGGTTTTATCGCAAGTTTCATATATCATGCATGGGAGATCCTCGAACAAGGTTTTTATTTGTTTATATTGTGTTTAATAACTGTTATTAGACTCCAATGAAACCTAACAAGCTCAAGTGGTGGTCCCAATTTAACTAATGAAAATGGACTGACTAAGGTTAATAGGATGACCTTATGCATTTCATCCAACCTCTAATTTTATGTTTTTTACTTCTCACCTAAATAATTTTTGTTAATATTATCACACTATGATGCTCCTATTTTTTCTTAGACTTAGGTTGTTCACCTTCTATCATTTCATTAGTTTCAATATTTTCAATATATTGTTCCTTGGTATTGGTAATATCATCATGTGAAGAAACCTATTGTTCCTTGGAATTGGGGGCATCAACATGTGGAGAATCCATTATTAGTAGAATTAATTGAATATTTGATTTATATTATATAAATATAGTATTGAACACATAATACTATGAGGTGATGTAATGTATATTAAAAAAACTTTAACCTGGTTATTGAACTCACTTTTTTTATTTAAAGGTTAAATATATTTTAACCCTCTATTGAGTATCCAAATACCCTTATTGTGCTCCCCTTTTAAATACAATACCTCATCTACATTAAAACCACAATGAAATGATTGTGGCATCCCAATGATTTTTCCTTAATTTAATTTAATACTTTCTATTTTTAGGATCTATGACATAAAATACTTGTAATGTATATGATTTCATTATGAATGGATTGTCCTTATACCCTTCCTTAATAAAATTCCTTTCATGAATATTAATTAATCAATTATAATTACACTCCTATTATCAGCCCATTTTTGTTGAAAAATTAGTACTTGGAATGTTGTATAATTCAAATCCCATATTTGTTCAATGATTCCAAAGTATGAAATATTCATGTAAATTGGATTTCTATCCTTGGTACCAGATACATGCATCACTTCCACTACAAGAGTAACTCCACTATTTTACATGGTATTGCATCCATCATGTTCCTTTATATAGATCATATAACCATTAATTACATAACCATTATAAGATAATACATGCACACATGGTCCCCTGTATATCCATCAAATTCATTCTAAAATTGAATTCAGATTTACAGTTGACTCCTTAAAAATGTGGTCTTGAAACCATCATATAAACTATCAATTATGTGTATTTGATATCCAGCTTTCAACCCTTGATGGATTCAAAAACCTAATAATTACTTTGTGGGTTTCAACATACAACACAACCTCAAAACTGTTATATAAAACATAAATGTGGCCTTACTAAAACTCTATAATGGAAATTGTGACAACATCTATTCTAGAAATTCCTTTACCCAAAAGTCTCCCACTCTGATGAGATTTTGGGAGACCAATACTCTTTGCATCATAAATGTATTCAATACATAATTCAACAGCTTCCTCAATAATATATCTCTCTACAATACAACCTTCTAGACAGAATTTATTTTTTACATACCCTTTAAAAATCTTCATTGCCATTCAATTGGGTACATCCATCTATAATATATGGAACCACATATCCAAATATCTCTAACTGATTGAACCATTAAGTGAACCATCATATAAAAGAGTATCGATAGGAAGAACATATCTAATTCAGTTAATATAATTCTAATTTCATTTTCCATAGTTGGAAACTTCATCGAGCTTATAACTTTAATAAATATATATTTGAAAAGGAAACAAATCTTTGTTAATGTATGAAAGACATTTTTAGGTAAAATGAAATATAATGATACATGCATTAAAGATTGCATCAAAACATGACAGTCATGTGATTTCAGGACCTTTAAATTTAAATCATTCATTGAAATGATATTATTAATATTTGATGAATACCCCTATAAAACTGTTACATTATTCAAGAAGTTTAAAAACCAATATATCTCTTACCTGGAAAGAGTGTAATCTTCTGGAGGAAGAAAATTTTATCTTTCACCCTTCACTAGCATAAAATCTTCCCTTATCCCCATGTAAATAATGTCTAACCTAGGCTTAATTCCATCCTTTGTTTGGTTCATTTAGTAACATGCCAATTACACCATCACATACATTTTTTTCTACATGCATGACATCAATAAAATGTCTAATTTACAAACAATTCCAGTATTATAATTAAAAAATGATCTATTTTTTCAACCGGTTTTCATAAGGTTTTTTAAAAAATGTTTATTAAAAGTGGTGATCATATTATTTACTTTATAAAACTTTTTATCACCTTTTAGTGGAAAAAATGTTGTAAATTATTCTAAATTCCCATCGAATGATGTCGTCTAAGGTCAGTATTTATGTTAGCAAGGTAAAAAATTATGATGTCCTAAAAACACAGTTTTTTAAGAATGTTTCAACCTAACCGAGTGTGTACCTTGTTCAAAAATGGGAAACCCTAGAATTCCTTTAATAATATATCTTAAAAAATGACCATAATTAGGAAATTAATTTATCATCTTATACAACATGACTCTCAATGTGAAATCTTTATTGATATAAGAATCATACAATGTAACACATGGGCCCCACATTAATTTTAGATCTTAGATCAAAGGATATAAATAAATATCAATATCATTACCTTGATATTTTGGTTCTGATATAAATAGAGACAATATATTATATTTTCACTTCATACATAACCACGGTGACAAGTTATAATTTACCAACAGAATTTTTCATGTATTATGAGTGATACTTTCTATACTAAAAGGATTCAATACATTTGTAGATAGCACAAGATGAAGGTTTCTTGGATCATTTCCAATTTCAGGATACTCATGATCAATTTTATTCCATTGAGGATAGTATACTAGGTGATAAAGCTTCCCATATTGATTTCTTATATTTGTGTGCCATGTAAATTTCCTTATAGTCTCCTTACTTCCATATGGGCATCTAACACTTGGAATGATTGGAAACGAACATACAACTTTTGAAGGACTTTGATTCATATTTCTTATATCAATATACACCCCACTTTGTAAATTTTTTAAGTTATTCATGGTCCATACGAAATAATATATAGTCATTTAGGCATTCATGTATTCTTTCAAAGATCATACCCATTGAACATAGCATTCATTTAGCTTCATATGTTCGGAAATAAAGATCATTATATTCTAGTAGTATATCATTCAAAAGAGATTTTGGTTCACTAAATATGTTTTCACTATATTCATTACCAAATTCCAAATTATATAGCTTCAATATGGATAAAAATTTTGTATATTTAGTATAACTAGCATACAATGGCATATTTGCGCAGCTATTTAACTTCTAAAATAGATTTGGAAAATTGTGAAGCTCATATTCAAATATAATTTCTATTTACTTGATATGATACCCATCATCCTTTACACTTATTGTAACATCCCAGGTAAATAATGAATAAAACATTTTCATATTTATTAATATTTACTAATTAAATATTAATTTTACTTTAAAGGGGTTTCTATGTTTGATAGCGTACCTGATACGCAACAAAGAGTTTCTTTGAAATCTTACGTTGCACACTAGTAATAAAATAATATTATTTTAAATGGTAGTTAACGCGTAGCCGTTGTATTGGCGGGAATGAATAGAAATAACTAAAATATGATTACATATGTTAAATGTTTTTACATTTATCCAATAAAAGAAAAAGTCTTAAAATACGAAAAGAATTCAATTTTTAGGCATAGATACTCTAATATTCACTAAAGGTACACTTATCACCTTTTGATGGAGAACCTTCATTAAATATAGTTTTGGTCACTCTTATACATTATATTGGACCAAATAAAACTCTTATTTAGAATCGGGACATCAAAATTTACTTTGTGTAAATTTTTGGTATTTTTCCGATAAAGTTCATTTTTTTTATGAATAGTGAAAAATGTTGTATTTTAATTCAAAACCTCTTTTTAATCTAATTTATTTATATGATTATATTATCATTTGAATTGGTTTTAAATTTAAATTAGAATATATTTTTACCATTAAATCCAATAGTGGTCGTTGGAATTAATTTCACTTTGAAATCGGACTTAAACTAGTGTCAATCTTTTGATACTTATTGTTTCATAAAAACACGTTATTTGCTCTGACAGCGGGAATTAATTATTAAATTAATTAATGCAACTTATATGTTTTGAATTTTTTAAAATATACTTAATTTTTGAATTTGGAATATCAAATATAGCCTAGGGTGAATTTTTGGTATTTTTATGAAAAACTTCAATTTTTGATGAATAGTGAAACCACTAAGTGGTACTTAAACAAACTGACTTTTCGTTTAAATGAAATTTTACCACCTTTGTGTTTTGAATTTCAAAAATCCGACATAAATGGTTGTAATTAATAAGTAAAATTTGGTTCAATGGGATTAAAATAATTTTTTGGTGAATAGTAACTTTTAAGTTTTTAATCGCGATTAGAGGTAATTATTGTAGTTTAAGGTAAAAATAATGTTTTAATAATATGAAATGAACTTTACACATGTCCTACCCTTATTGTATGTATCATGGACGACCAATAAAATCCATGGGTCAACTTGGGGACCCCATGGAGCCACTTTGGTTGGAAAATGACATTAATATCTTTTTATTTAATGTTAAAGTAAAAATGTCACAAACATGAGTTGTTTTACTAAAACAATTACTAAATGGGTTTATAAAAGTCATATTTTTTACTATAAATATTCATTATAAAGATAAAAAGATTTACTACATCATAGTATTTTTTTTATAATTTTTAGACATTAACTATATTAAATTATTTATTACACCATGATGATGAAGCGATTACCTCATTATTTAACGATTTAAATAAAATGGAAAGATAATGTAATATCTAATACCTACACATGTCCAAAACCTATTGGATGGGTGTATTTCGAACCCTTATCACCTTATCCTTGAATTATATCAATGTGGGACCTTTCAAATCCGAAAATCATTTTAAAATAAAGTAACATTTCCTTACTTTCCAAGAGTGCCCCTCCTCTCCTCTTATAAAAGGCCCCCACCTCTACCACCTTACCCACACCTCTCAAGCATTTGGTTCGGCCAAGATCTTCTCTTTTTGTCTCTCCACATCCCTATATTACTCCTATAATCCTCACTTTGGGCAGAAGTCTTCCCAAGGAATCCTTTGAGCTCAAATCTAAGAGAGTTACCCGATTTTAAGGTAATGTCTTCACTTGTGTTCTTTTGTTTTATTTTGCTTCTCCAACCCCATAAACTATTTTTATTAATTTATTTTGTAACAACTACAGTATATTAAATATACTAGTATGTTTTTATAAGAAGCATTCGAGCTACACTTACACACACCTACATCTAATGGATAAATAACATATTGTTTCTGTGGATGGTGAATTTCTATCTCACGAAACGATGATTGTTCAATATTCTTCTAACACATTAAAAGGTGGACATTAATATGTCACTATATTTATATATGATATATAATATGTTTATGTTTTCCTTAAGCTTCTGTATTTTTCATTTATTTCATACATTTGTGTCTTCCATTATTGCTATACGCGATATCTTCATTTTAGGAAGTGCGGACTACCACCCCCTCAAAGTGATTTGATTCGTTAATGCCATACATGGGACATATAAAGGATGGATTTAATAATATTATATATGATATTATACTGGAATTATAATATACCTTTTTATCATTATGATTTCACTCCATTAAAGTATGAGATAGAAATAAAAGTAGCGTTCATGCGTACATACGGCTTACCATCTCCATGAATGGTGCATTTCATTTCTTATCCCCAAATGTAATGTACTATTATAAGTACATATATATAATGGATATATATGATGTATGTTACATCTAAATGATGAATATAATTCTGGGATTAAAATATACATACCTCTCATTTAGTTTTCATTAATATGATATAGAAATGAAAGTAGCGTTCATGCGTACATACGGCTTACCATCTCCATGAACAATGCATTTCATTTCTTACCTCTAAATGATTATGTGATATTATATATACATGTATATGATAGATATATATGATATATATGATATCCAAATCAGGAATGTCATTCTGGATATAAAGAACCTTTGACCACACAAACAACATGTAATTGTAAGAAGTCCACTTTCGACTTAAGAACCAAATATCGACAAAACAAAAATTATTAACTTAAATGATTACATAATGTTTATAACATGGAAATAAGTTATATAAAGGGAATAATAAGCTTGAAAAAGGTTCTTAATCAAGTAGAAATTAACTCAAGTTTATTATTCAGGATGTTAAAGAATGATCGAGTCAAGTCGGACCTGAGGTAAGGGATTTCGTCTCAATCTCCTTTCATTGAGGCATATTTTGTTTTATACACAACTTTCCTTTATACGATGTATAAACCCCTTTGACTTTTACTTTTATACAAAAGTAATCTTTTTCTACGAAGCATTTTACTAAATGACAAAAAGGAATGTTTCTTTTAACGTACGCGGTGACAACGACCTTTTCTGCCACGGTGAGTATTATTTGGTCTTTGGCTTCCTCAACAAGCCATGATGTTTTTAAAATGAAATAAATACCATATACTCTTTTATGTATTTTGGTATTGAAAATGGTTTTTATAATGGGTTTGTTATGTCAATATATTTGAGTGATATATTGTGATCAAAGTGTGGAAATGTTTTCTTTCCATTATATTTGTTTTATGTCTTATGATTTTATGATGGTACTTGGACATTTGACGGGTGGTTACGTGATAAACCATATAACAGGTGGTGCCGTGAATACCAGGACGGGTGGTTACATTATAAACTCCAATGCATTGGGTATGGAATTCAGCCGTATGGCTATTCCATTAAGTATGTATGGAATTTGGCCGTATGGCTATTCCATTAAGTGATATGTGTGGAATTCGGCCGTATGGTTATTCCACTTAATTATGTTTATGTCCCAAGTTACCTTTATATGTTACGTGTTCTTTATATGGGTTTTATGGTAATCCTTTGGTTACAAAAGGGGAAGTAATGATATTTTATTTAGTGAAGAGTTTTTACTACTTCATGAAGGTGAGGGTATTACTTTGATAAAGTATACATGGTTTACTTGATGTTTGAAAAACTAACAGTTTTCATTCTTTGTGTATCCCTTACTGAGCTTTTTATACTCACCCCAAGTTTTTTTGAAATGTTTTTTATAGGAATTAATGTGGAATAGGGTCAAGGATGGGATCAAGGGAAAGTCATGCTATCTAAAACATGGAACTAGGCATATTTCTTTTTAAGAGTTTTTATTTTATGAAAACTTAGTCTACTTTGTAATCTTTTGAGATGTAACAGTTATGTCCTAATTCTCTAAAACTCTAAACCTTAAAAGATCCTCAATGTGAATTATTCATTTAATTCAATATTAAGTAATGTTTAAGGTTGGGGCCTTATAGTTGGTATCAGAGGTCGGTTTAGACAACTTTAGGAGTTAGAAAAGTGTTAAATTATAAGTTAATTTATGGTATGATTGAAAAGATATAGCATTTACGGATTACCATGTTGCTTCGCCTAAGATAATTCTGTGTTCAGAATGGTTTTCCAAAGAGGAAACAAAGCAGCTATGTTGGGACGACATCAGGAGGAAGACAACCTTCCAAATCAGCAACCTGAGATGGTTGGAATCGGAACTAAACAGTTTGTTGTAGTGATGGCACAGTTGACTCAGGCTATAAATGGTGGTGGTATCCATGCACGAGATCAGCCAGATCAACCGCAGAGGAACATGTCAGTGGTGGAACATTTCATGAGGCAACATCCCCCATCATTCAGAGGATCATCTGACCCCGTGCTAGCTAAAGGGTGGATTAAATAACTGGAGAAGATTTTTGATGTCATGGGGTGTTCAGAACATCAAAAGGTTAGTCTTGCTGTTTACCGTTTTGAAGGTGAAGCTGATCAGTGGTGGTCGATGGTGAAAAATATCAGGGATAGTGATGAGATTGATGATCTTCACTGGGATGAATTCAAAGGTATTTTTCTTGAGAAATATTTTCCTAAGGTGGTTCGTATTAGGATGGAAAAACAATTTCTAGAATTGAGGTAGGAGGATGACTCAGTGGTTGCTTATGAAGCAAAGTTCACTTGACTGGAAAGGTATGCTCCAAACTTCATATGAGATCTTGATAGTAAAATCAACCATTTTTACTCAGGGTTAAAGCCAAAGTATCGAAGGTCTTTAGCTTCTCATGAGTTCAAAAGTTATGAAAAACTTGTTCGATGTGCGGAGAAGGTGGAAATGGAGTTTGCCGATGATCATGTGTTCTTTGACAAACGACATAATAAGAGGTCCAGTTGGCAGGAAAAGGGGAAGAATTCATCAAAGAAGCAAGGAGGTAAGAAAACCAAATATCCATCCTGTGAGAAGTGTGGTAAAATGCATCCTGGAGAATGTTTATCCAAGTTTGGAAAGTGCTTTCGGTGTGGTAAGTCTGGTCATATTGCTCGTAACTGTAAGGAAGATGATCAAGCAGGCAATGAAAAGCCAATGGTAAGATGTTTTAAGTGTAATGAAATGGGTCATTATGCAAATGAGTGTCTAACAAAGAACTCAACTGGGGAAAAGCAGCCAGACTACAAGCAGAAAGGGGTGGTGAAATCCTTTGCAACTACTTCAACAGATGTTGGGCCATCGAATGAAGTATTATCAAGATTTGAAAAGAAGATTGGTGAATGCTCCAGTTTTCGCACTTCCTTCCAGGAATGGTGAGTTTGTTATCTACAGTGATTATTCATTGAAAGGACTTGGTTGTGTCCTTATACAGAATGATCAGGTAATTGCATATGCTTCACGTCAGTTGAAAACTCATGAGGTAAATTACCCTACACATGATTTGGAATTAGCTGCTGTTGTTTTCGCTTTAAAAATTTGGAGGCATCATTTGTATGGAGTAAAGTGTGAAATATATACCAATCACAAAATTTTAAAGTATATATTCACTCAGAAATAATTGAACATGAGATAGAGGAGATGGATGGAATTAATCAAGGATTATGATTGTACAATTCATTACCATCCGGAAAAAGAAAATAAAGTGACTGATGCTTTGAGTCGAAAAATTAATGCTTCATTAACCATGCTACGTTTGGAACGAGATCCTTTGGTTTTTGATTTGATGAACTTTGGCATGGAAATTTTTGGTGCAGGAATTTCTTCTGTTTTGTTTCAGGTATCAGTGAGATCATCCCTATCAGACAGAATTAAGCAAGCATAGAGGGAAGACAGTGAGTCATAGAAAAAGGTAGAGCTGGTTCAGAATGGTAAGTTTCCTGAATTCAACATTGATAATGATTGTGTTTTGAGTTTTGGGAAGAGATTATGTGTGACTTGTGATTCACAGTTGAAGAATGAGTTGTTATGTGAGGCTCATAGTTCCCCGTTTTTAGTTCATCCTGGCAGTACTAAGATGTACAGAGATCTGCGAGAGTATTACTGGTGGGATGGAATGAAAAGGGATATTGCTGATTTTACTGTGAAGTGTTTGACTTGTCGGCAGGTTAAAGCAGAGCGGCAGTTACCGAAAGGGATGCTTCATCCTTTACCAGTTCCAGAGTGAAAATGGGAAAACATATCCATGGACTTTGTTGTGGGATTACCGAGGACATCTCGAGGTAATAATGCAATCTGGGTTATTGTTGATCGCTTGACTAAATCTGCTCATTTCCTTGCTATACGAGATACTTTTTCCCTAGATCAACTTTCCCGTTTGTATCTTAAAGCGATAGTCAGGTTACATGGAGTTCCTCTCTCCATTGTGTCTGATCGTGATCCCAGGTTTACTTCTAACTTTTGGAAAGGCCTTTAGAAGTCATTGGGTACTGAATTAAATTTTAGTACATATTTTCATCCTCAATCAGATGGGTAGTCAGAATGAACAATTTAGACATTTGAGGATATTCTACGAGCTTGTTCGATGGATTATCAGGGAAGTTGGGACGAACATCTTTCTTCGGTTGAGTTTTCATATAATAACAGTTTTCATTCTAGTATACAGATGGCACCGTTTGAGGCATTATATGGGAAGCGGTGTCGAACTCTAGCTTTTTGGGATGAAGTAGGTGAAAGGAAGCTGATGGGACCAGAATTGGTAGAAGATATGGTAGAAAAAGTTCATTTGATTCAGAAACACATGAAAACAGCTTAGAGCAGGCAGAAGAGTTATGCGGATAACCGGAGGAAAGATCTATCTTTCGAGGTAGGTGATCATGTTTTTCTCAAGGTTTCTCCATGGAAAAGTGTGATGCGATTTGGTAAGAAAGGAAAGCTGAGTCCAAGGTTCATTGGACCATATTAAATTCTGGAGAAAGTTGGATCAGTTGCTTATCGAGTGGCTTTAACTCTGAGTTTATCTCAGGTACACAATTTTTTTCATGTTTCGATGTTGAGGAAGTATATGCCAGATCCATCTCATGTTTTGAGCCCAGAGGTAGTTCAGTTGGAAGAGAATCTCTCTTATGAAGAACAACCAGTCCAGATTCTTGACCGAAGAGAGCAAGTGTTGCGAAATAAGGTAATCCACTAGGTAAAGGTTTTGTGGGAAAACCATATGGTTGAAGAGGCAACGTGGGAATTTGAAAATTCTATGAGGGATAAATACCCCCACTTATTTTGATAAGTGAATAAAATTGTGAGGACGCAATTCCCAAAAGGGGGGAAGGATGTAACATCCCAGGTAAATAATAAATAAAACATTTTCATATTTATTAATATTTACGAATTAAATATTAATTTAACTTTAAAGGGGTTGCTATGTTCGATAGCGTACCGGATACGCAACAAAGAGTTTCTTTGAAATCTTACGTTGCACACTAGTAATAAAATAATATTATTTTAAATGGTAGTTAATGCGTAGCCATTGTATTGGTGGGAATGAATAGAAAGAACTAAAATATTATTACATATGTTAAATGTTTTTACATTTATCCAATAAAAGATAAAGGCTTAAAATACGAAAAGAATTCAATTTTTAGGCATAAATACTCTAATATTCACTAAAGGTCCACTTATCACATTTTGATGGCGAACCTTCATTAAATATAGTTTTGGTCACTCTTATACATTCTATTGGACCAAATAAAACTCTTCATTAGAATTGGGACATCAAATTTTACTTTGTGTAAATTTTTGATATTTTTCCGATAAAGTTCATTTTTTTAATGAATATTGAAAAATGTTGTATTTTAATTCGAAACCACTTTTTAATCTAATTTATTTATATGATTAGATTATCATTTTAATTGGTTTTAAAGTGAAATTAGAATATATTTTTACCATTAAATCCAATAGTGGTCGTTGGAATTAATTTCACTTTGAAATCGGACTTAAACTAGTGTCAATCTTTTGATACTTATTGTTTCATAAAAACACGCTATTTGCTCTGACAGCAAGAATTAATTATTAAATTAATTAATTCAAATTATATTTTTTGAATTTTGTAAAATAGAATTCATTTTTGAATTCGGAATATCAAATATAGCTTAGGGTGAATTTTTGGTATTTTTCTGAAAAACTTCAATTTTTGATGAATAGTGAAACCACTAAGTGGTACTTAAACAAACTGATTTTTCGTTTAAATGAAATTTTACCACCTCTGTGTTTTTAATTTCAAAAATCCGACATACATGGTTGTCATTAATAAGTAAAATGTGGTTCAATGGGATTAAAATAATTTTTTTTGTGAATAGTAACTTTTAAGTTTTTAATCGCGATTAGAGGTAATTAGTGTAGTTTAAGGTAAAAATAATGTTTTAATAATATGAAATGAACTTGACACATGTCCTACCCTTATTGGATATGTCATGGTCGACCAAGAAAATCCATGGTTAAACTTGGGGACCCCATGGAGCCACTTTGGTTGGAAAATGACATTAATATCTTTTTATTTAATGTTAAAGTAAAAATGTCACAAACATGAGTTGTTTTACTAAAACAATTACTAAATGGGGTTATACAAGTCAGATTTTTTACTATAAATATTCATTAGAAATATAAAAATATTTCCTACATCATATTATTTTTTTTATAATTTTTATACATTAACTAAATTAAATTATTTATGACACCATGATGATGCAGCGATTACCTCATTATTTAACGATTTAAATAAAATGGAAAGATATTGTAAAATCTAAGACCTAAACATGTCCAAAACCTATTGTATGGGTGTATTTAGAACCCTTATCACCTTATCCTCGAATTATATCAATGTGGGACCTTTTAAATCCGAAACTCATTTTAAAATAAAGTAACATTTCCTTACTTTCCAAGAGTGCCCCTCTTCTCCTCTTATAAAAGGCCCCCACCTCTACCACATTACCCACACCTCTCAAGCCTTTGGTTCGGCCAATATCTACTTTTTTTGACTCTCCACATCCCTTTATTACTCCTAGAATCCTCACTTTGGGCATAAGTCTTCCCAAGGAAGCCTTTGAGCTCAAATCTAAGAGAGTTGCCCGATTTTAAGGTAATGTCTTCACTTGTGTTCTTTTGTTTTATTTTGCTTCTCCAACCCCCTAAACTCTTTTTATTCATTTATTTTCTAACAACTACAGTATCTTCAATATACTAGGATTTTTTTATAAGAATCATTAGATCTACACTTACACACACCTACATCTAATGGTTAAATAACATATTGTTTCTGTGGATGGCGAATTTCTGCCTCACGAAACGATGATTGTTCAATATTCTCCTAACACCTTCGAAGGTGGCCATTAAGATTTCACTATATTTATATATGATATATAATATTTTTATTTTTATTTTAAGCTTCTGTATTTTTCATTTATTTCATACCTTTTTGGCTTCCATTATGGGTATACGCGATATCTTCATTTTAGGAAGTGCGGACTACCGCCCCCTCAAAGTGATTTGATTCGTTAATGCCATACGTGGGACGTATAAAGGATGGATTTAATAATATTATATGTGATATTATACTGTAATTATAATATACCTTTTTATCATTATGATTTCACTCCATTAAAGTATGAGATAGAAATGAAAGTAGTGTTCATGCGTACGTACGGCTTACCGTCTCCATGAACGGTGCATTTCATTTCTTATCCCCAAATGTAATGTACTATTATAATTACATATATATAATGGATATATATGATGTATGTTACATCTAAATGATGAATATAATTCTAGAATTAAAATATACATACCTCTCATTTAGTTTCCATTAATATGACATAGAAATGAAAGTAGCGTTCATGCGTACATATGGCTTACCGTCTCCATGAACGGTGCATTTCATTTCTTACCTCTAAATGATTATGTGATATTATAAATACATGTATATGCTAGATATATATGATATATATGATATCCAAATCAGGAATGTCATTTTGGATATAAAGAACCTTTGACCACATGAACAACATGTAATTGTAAGAAGTCCACTTTCGACTTAAGAACCAAATATCGACAAAATAAAAATTATTAACTTAAATGATTACATAATGTTTATAACATGGAAATAAGTGATATAAAAGGAATAATAAGCTTTAAAAATGTTCTTAAGCAAGTATAAATTAACTCAAGTTTATTATTCAGGACGTTAAAGAATGATCGAGTCAAGTCGGACCCGTGGTAAGGGACTTCGTCTCAATCTCCTTTCATTGAGGCATATTTTGTTTTATACACAACTTTCCTTTATACGGTGTATAAACCCCTTTGACTTTTACTTTTATACAAAAGGAATCTTTTTCTACGAAGCGTTTTACTAAACGACAAAAATGAATGTTTCTTTTAACGTACATGGTGACAACGACCTTTTCTGCCGTCGTGAGTATTATTTGGTCTTTGGCTTCCTCAACAAGCCGTGATGTTTTTAAAATGAAATAAATACCATATACTCTTTTATGTATTTTGGTATTGAAAATGGTTTTTATAATGGGTTTGTTATGTCAATATATTTGAGTGATATATTGTGATCAAAGTGTGGAAATCTTTTATTTCCATTATATTTGTTTTATGTCTTATGATTTTATAATGGTACTTGGAGATTTGACGGGTGGTTACGTGATAAACCATATGACGGGTGGTGTCGTAAATACCAGGACGGGTGGTTACGTTATAACCTCCAATGCATTGGGTATGTAAGTCAGCCGTATGGCTATTCCATTAAGTATGTATGGAAGTTGGCCGTATGGCTATTCCATTAAGTGATATGTGTGGAAGTCGACCGTATGGTTATTCCACTTAAGTATGTTTATGTCCCAAGTTACCTTTATATGTTATGTATTCTTTATATGTGTTTTATGGTAACCCTTTGTTTACAAAAGGGTAATTAATGATATTTTATTCAGTGAAGAGTTTTTACTACTTTATGAAGGTGAAGGTATTACTTTGATAAAGTATACATGGTTTACTTGATGTTTGAAAAACTAACAGTTTTCATTCTTTGTGTATCCCTTACTGAGCTTTTTATGCTCACCCCAAGTTTTTTTGAAATGTTTTTCACAGGACTTAATGTGGAATAGGGTCAAGGATGGGATCAAGGGAAATTCATGCTATCTAAAACATGGAACTAGACATGTTTCTTTTTAAGAGTTTTTATTTTATGGAAACTTAGTCTACTTTGTAATCTTGTGAGATGTAACAGTTATGTCCTAATTCTCTAAAACTCTAAACCTAAAAAGATCCTCAATGTGAATTATTCATTTAATTCAATATTAAGTAATGTTTAAGGCCGGGGCCTTATACTTATAATCATATCATCAATATGATCTTCATCATCATTCGCATTATAATAATATCAGATGATCCATAAAACACAATATTATCCAAGTTACTAGAAACATTCAGTTCTTCTTTATGTTTAGTTCAACATTTAAAAATTTGATATATTCCATGATAGATCAAGTGTTCTTATAACTCCTTTGGACTAATTTTTCTTGAATAACGACAACATAAACATGGAAAAATTGACTTGAAAATGGGTCATATTCATGATCTTTTGAAAACTTGATGAACTTTTTAAACCCTTCCTCAAACTCTTTTGTCATACGATTGGTATCCATCCATTTTAGATTCATGTCCATCCTATTTTATTATGTAATATTCGTATTTCACAAAAAAATACACAAAAGGTATGAGCTTAGAATCCTAAAATGTTGTAACATTCCAAACAGGTGCCACTAAAACTGGTGCCCAAATCTAGTTCACCACAAGACCTGAAGTGAACCTCCTCGTACGATAGATGGTTCCATATTGAAGTAAAGGTATAAGGTGGAACCATGAGAATAATATACCCCCATATCAGAGTTCATAACCAAAATTAAGTAACCAAACATCATACATGTCATAGAATGAAAAAGATTAAATAAACTGAAACTGAAACATTCTGTAATAAAATGAAAATACAGTAAAGGCCTAATTAGCCATTCCATATAGACAACATAAATCACCCACTAGTATGATCATATATAATAAATAAATAACTAAAAAATACATTAGGGTCAACTACCAACTCCAAGCCATGTAACATACCCAGTATCCAATACCCCGTCGAGATGCTTCAGCCCGATCATCAGACTCCACATGAGAATCCTACTCAACCATGCAATTATAGGCCTCTTCCCTATCCACCAAGCATCTATGCTCAACCTAAAATCCTACATAAGGTTTTCACTAACACTGAGGTTCACATGTAGGGGTGAGAAATAAATCTCATTAGGCCACCCCCAATTTTGAACCTGTAACCTACTTCTATAAGTGCATGCTCATAAAATATGATCATTGTAGCCAAAACATAAGGGAAATAAATATACAAATAAAACCATCATCGATACTTGGGTTTTTTACCTCGATTAACCATACCTTATTTGTCTCATTTCGGTCATTTTAATAATATGCCATAGGGTCACAGGTCGACATACAAGGAACTTCAATTCAAGTATCTAACCGGGATTCGAAACTCCATGTCCGACCATCCAAACCATAATTCAAAAAGGTCACATGTCGACATAAAAGGAGCCTCAGTCCAAGTGTCCAATCAAGATTTGGAATTCAATGTCTGACCATCCCAACCATAATTCACAAAGTCCATAGGTCGACATACAAGGATAATCAATCCAAGTATCCAACTGGGATTCGAAATTCCATGTTTGACCATCACAACCATGATATGGAATTACATGTTCATACCCTTGGAGTCTGGAGCATCAGTCCATCCTCTAAAAACTACAGTGCACTGGGGTTCCTAGAGAATCAGTCTATCCAGCCCAAAACCAAGGATAGGAGCATTATTCTAACATCCAAACCAACCATACATAATATCAGTGATGCCTAAAGCACCAGTCTAACACTTAGACCATATATAAAATGTGGTGCATAAAGTGTCATTATGACACCTAAACCATGTAGTATACTACACATGCCTAGAGCCTCAGTCTATAATCTCAAATAAGTATGTGGAACATCAAGTCCACCATACTCAAAAATATCAAACAACATGCCCAGAACCTCAGTCCAGCACTGAAACCATAAACAACTGAAATGGAATTTCTTGTACAACAACATATCATAAGAGTGTGGAGTGTCATGTAAAACCTACCCCTCCTTAGATGTGTATAATCACATTATACATCCAAAACCATATCTATGGGACCTCATATCAACACTCTTAGCCTAGATAGTCTATCTTAGTAACCCAGGATCCAACCAAGACAAATCAACCATATCATAATAGCCCTTTGGTGTGAAAGAAGCCTCAAACTCAACCAATAGATAAACATATTAATGGATGTACAAACACATATACCCATCATCAACATCTCAACCCCATAGACTCACACATCAGTTAGGGTCCCAAGGAAACACCTACAACCATCACTATCCAAAAACCGACACCCGCTTAGGGTCTCTCTAACAATCGAGTACTCACCTAGCTCTCTAAATCAATACATAAACAAAGGAATACATATTTAGATCCTCATAACTATCAATAAAGTGGAGGAACTACTCTTGGAATCCTATAGGTTAGAACATAAGTAGAGACACACCTCTCTCGATCTGTGGTCACAACCAAACTCTCAGGCCAACGCTTGTCACTTGGGGGTCATACATCCTAAAACCTAGTATCTATAAACTCACGACCTCACAGGCCTCAACGGTAGTAAACCTCATGAGATAAAACATCCTCATACACATCCCCTTTCCAAGAAACCCTAGGTTGGTCCAAACACCCAACCTATCCATCACCTCATGTCACAACTCAGTCCCACTAACTAAGTAAAATCTCATACCCAACACCAAAAAAGGTCTCCAAAAAACTCATACTAGGTACTCTAATAATTCTCATGAACCTCACCTAGATCTCGTCCCATTTATCACTCTCAGGAGATAGCTGAACTCACTTTCTTAGAGGAAAACAACTCTATCACAACTTACTCACCCCAAACTGCCTCTTAGAAGCTCTTGAAATGCCCCAAGGTTTTCACCATTTTGTTGTACATGAAAAAACACTCAAAATGGACCACTCTTGTGTCCAATTCTAACTTTAGGGCGCCAAAACATCCAAAACCATCAAAAGGGTTACAAATGGAATATTACACAGTGTATATGATTGGGTAAATGGCATATACTCCCATATCCCTACATAGGCACGTAATAAAATCAAACTTGGTGTGTAAAATCCAAGTACACGTTTAAAATTTGTAGACAATGTGTGCCCTAAATGGGGTACCTACATATGTACCTCACATGGCTTGTCCATGTGTCTTTGTATAGTCATGTACTCCTATAGAGCATATAACCCACATGGGGTCTGGTCGTGTACCCTACATGGCCATGTCCTCCCCTACATGGGTTGCTTGGACATGAACTACGCCACACGTCGAGTGACACTACATGGAGTGTCCTCCAAACTACATATCATGTAGTCATATTCTTCTTTTATTCCCTAAATAGTAAGAACACAAGACATGTGATATTAAAACCACATGCCATGTAGTCAGGTTTTCTGAACTAAAAACCCCTTTGAACCTCCTGAAACCCTCGTTTTTCATCGATTAGGTAAAAATCAATCCTCATGGGGTCCTTAGAAGTCAATATAGGGATATAAAACATGAAAAAAAACTAACTATGGGGATTAGGGAATAAAACTCAAAAAATGGCCTACCTCATTTCATAAACACTGAAGCTTCAGGCCCAAATCCACTCTCGGAAGTCGCCGCACCTCGATCCAGTCTCAATCTCTGCCATGGATGAAGTCTGGTAGCATCTCCTCCCCTTCCCTATTAGTCCATACATCACATGTAGGGAGAATCCCCTCCCCCTTTCATGTCATGTGTGGGAAACCCCAAATAGGGGAGGGGATGTTTTACCAAATTTAATTGCTTGATTAATTAATAAATTAAATGCCCATTTAGCACCCATACCAAATCTTGAAACCTGAAGCGAGTTTATAACTTAAATAGGAAAAAACACTATTTTGAACTCAAACATAGAGGTGTAATATCAATATAATTCTTCATTCAAATGATATTGACACTCAAACCTATATGAATAATTTAATATTTAACTAATTAAATATTAAATATTTATGCAAAACTCAAACGGCTCATAATTCCACCAAACTTCTATCCTAGGGTAAATGAAATATTATGAGACTAATGGAGTGGTTAGAAAAAAAATTGAGATCATATTCTAGGTTAAATGACCATTTTACCCCTCACGAGCCTCTGATGCCAAAATTTTAAATTTCTGCTCAAATTTCAAAATCTGAAAAAACTTGGTTCTCTACAAATTTTTTTCTTTATATATACACACATATAGTCATTATATTTGATATAAAATGTAATTGAATCAAAAAATTCTTAAAACATATAATTATGAATAATTATATGAATATAAATTATTATAACACATTTTTTTATTATAAGAAGTCACATATCATAAATCATTCTATTTTTTGAAATGGATTCATTATGGGAGATAATTGTCTCCCTATCACTATAAATGTTCACAAAAAACCTATGGATTTATATAGTTGGATAAGTATTGGGATACATATAATAAGATTTCACTATCAAAACATATATCAAAATAAATCACTTTTTTCTCAATGTTTTTGCAGTGTTTGAAACAAAGTAATCATGTCGATTATAGTTATTACATTTTTAAATTTATGAAAGATATCATATTATATCCAAAAACTAGAACACCCAAAGAAGTATTTCCTAAATTCATCTTTTTAAATTTTCCTCAAGATGTGTGAACAATTGTTTCATCTAATTTTATAAATATTTTCTAATTATTAATTTTTTATATATTTAGAGTTATGTATATTACTTAAACTTTTTATGATTAAAATAAACATTTTTTTATGAAATAATTCATCTGCATTTCATTTTGTGATTTTTTTTGGTAAAATATGTCTTTATTTAGATCATCATTTCCAGAAAAAAATGAAAATCTAAAGGAGATTTGATGAAGATACCATAAATCACATCGTAGTGGCCTATACCATATTATAGTGTATACTAATGTGATTTAAAAAAGTGGTCATGACCCGAACGTGATCTAAAAGTGAATTTGGTGAAGCAGATATATAAAACAAAAAATATATCACATCATTTAAAAATTATTTTTTTCACCATCTTGGTTATTTTTTATATATTTTGTTTATTTTGAAAACTTTAAGAGTGAAATTTTTTCAATATTGCATATATTTATATTGATTTCATCCCTATTTGTAATAAAAAAACGTATTTTACACCAATTTTTTTATTTGAACTATTTTGAAAAGAATCAGACTCAAACATAAAATTTTAATAAATCATAATACTATTTTAAATATAACTCTTTTTAAAATATTATATTTGAAGATAAAATTCTTTGAATTATTAAAATGTGAGTTGATGATAGTTTTTAGATCGTGATAAAATTATTTAAATTTATATCAACATCAAAAAACATAGAATGAACCATATAATCATTTTTTGAATGCTTCATTAGGTAATGATCAAAATAAAAAATTTAATATTCCATAAGATTATGAAAATAATTAAGATTGTGGGTATAATGAGAAAAATGAATGCTTTAACCAAAATAAATCAAATTTTCAAATTTTAAAATCATAAAGGTGATGGATTTAATCAAAAATAATAATTTTTAATGGGTAATGGAATTTATAAAATAAACAACCTTGCTGTTAAAATTAGAAAAAATGGTGTTTTAGAATTTTTCAATTCCAAAAAAAATGAAATTTTCCAAATTTTGATTCTTCTATCATTGAAAATAATGAAAAAAATTAAAATAAAGTTTAATAATATTGGGTTAATTATATTAATTATAATGGAAAAAATAGTATTTGTTTTAATTTTGTCTAAATTTTGAATTAAAAAATCGATAAAATAACTATTATCTTTATTTCCCTAGTAAAATTGTGAAATCGATATAGAAAAATTTGAGTATTTTTCATTGTTCAAATAAAATCATAGATCAAATTTAAATAATAATGAATAAAAGAAAACATAATTCCATACAAAATATTTTTTATTCAAAGGAAAAAAACCATTAGAATCAATTGATATATTATTTTTGATGAGTCTGTAACTAATAAAAATTAGGTAAAAAATATGTGATTTTTGTATCCATTGAGAGATAATTCCAAAATTAGAAGAAGAAAAACCAAAAATTGTCAGAGTGAGAGGCCAAATGTAACACCCCAAGCAGAATCACTAGGCTCGAGCCTAAATTCCACATGATCTCATGTACGTCTCCCCATATACAAGAGGCTTCCAACTAGCATCGAGGGTCTGATTCCATTAATGGGGAGGCTATACCCTCAATATCTTGTCGTATGATCAATAATAAATCCTAAAAACATAATAAATAACCAGATTAAATGTGAAGAAACTAAATAAGAAAACGGGAATACATACCATACAAGTAATAAATAGCTCCCAAAGTGGCAATCCAAAATATAGTAATAAGTGAAGATAAATAAATGAATAAAACAACAGGGTCCTCTGGAGTCTGTCTCAGTCCTCTAGAAAATCCATGATCTTGTTCTCAACTATTCACCATAGGGACCTTTCCTTTTACTAGATCTATAGTCATGAAATCTACAAATGCACTGTAATGTCCGAGTAGGGTGTGAGTTCAAGACTCAATAGGACACCACCAATGAATCCTTAACCAAATGTTCTCAAGTACAATATGTGTATTCTATGATAATAATAAAATTCATAACAGCATAATAATATACAATCCAAAACCGAGCAGTTGTGTGCTAACAAAGTTTCTATAGACCCACAATTGTACCTACTTCAACTCTGTGCTAGAAGCACATTATAAAGATGTCGGAAATAACAAACTAGCCATAGGGAAAGTGAATCTATCACTTGATAACCTCATGGAATCATGAATATATGCTACTCGTTCCAGGCCTCAAGTATGTCATGCTTCTCCCAGATCAACTAGGCATCGAGTGATCATTATATAGAATGCAACTTGTAGGTCAACTAGGTGTCAAGCATCCAGATACTTAGGCATCAAGTGCATCCTCAACATGACGTTCCATGGTATCATTGTATCTCCACCCTTTTTTTAGGTCCTTCTTCACCATCATCACAAGTCAAGCCTACTCCCCCTCTAAGGGATAAACATGTCATATCGGTCCACCTATTTCGAGAACCAAAAATGATACCTTCAAAGAAATATAACATATATACAAGGTAGAGCATACATAGAAATTATATTAGTGAGAGAAATAAATTATCAACGCATAATAGCATGTGATCATAATCAAACATGGAAACAAGATACTCTAGTATCAATCGTGGAAAAAAAATATCACAATGGGTCTCAAGGTCTACACACACACCCACATGCGATCAAAATCAAGCATAGTTATCAATTATTCCAACACATAAATTATAACATGTAAACACGTGTAAAAAAGTCCTAGGAAGTAAGGAACTTCCTACCTAAAAGTTTTTTATGTCACCAACAAGGATAAACCACCCTTTGTGGTTTGAAAGATAGAGTGAAATCCTCTATAGTCAAGAACACCCCTTCTTGGCCTTATTATCATAGTTTTCTACATGTCAACACTTGAGGCTCATAAAGGGTTCCTAGAAGCAAAAACAACTATTTTATTTCAAAAATAAATAAAATATCACATGTGATGATACTTTTTTCTCTCCTAGATAATTTCCAAATTATCATTTTAGGCTAATTCATGTGCTAGCAATCTTCTCCTCAAGGATAATTATAAAACCACATTTGATAACAAATACCTCTCTAGATTAAACCAAAAACATATGTGGTAGTTATTTATAATTATTCATTCATAGTTATATAAAATTGTACTTTGATAATTTTTTTGGATTATCCTTTGATAATTTTCATGATTATCCTTTGATAATTTTCATAAATTATCTCTTGATCATTCAATATTATTATCCTTTTATAATTATCTTATGATAATTTCTTATAAATTATCCTTTGATAATTCGATGTAAATATCATTTGATAATTATTGATAATTATCCTTTGATAATTTTTCAATAATTAAATTTGAAATTTTTTTATAAATCATCTTTGATAATTCAATATAATTAATGTTTTATAATTCTTTAAATTTATCCTTTAATAATTATATTTAATTATCATTGGATAATTCTTTATTATTATCTTCTAATAATTTTCTATAATTACTCTTTGATGATTTTATAAATTATCTCTAGATAATTTAAGTTTTATTATTTTATTTAAATTCAATTATTTTTTTATAGGATTAGAGAAGAAGTAGATAATAAAAGAATAAAATTAATTAAAAAACAAACTTGTAAATCCACTAGTAAATGCGTAGCACACAAAGGAGAATGGGAAGGAGGTTCAGGTGAATGGAACCATAGAAAGTACACTAATATGATCAAGGGGGGATTCACTAATCACATGAAAAGAATATATGGGGTCTCTCAAAATCAATAGAATCAAAAAATGATGAAGGACAAGTGGTTTGAATATTTAAAACCCAAGATGAGTATGACATTTCTAAAACCAAAAATTGAAAACCCCAATTTAACTTGCGATTCAACTGAAACTTGAATACAAAGTGTTTAATTTCACCCTATTAAGATGTTTCTAATTTAAACAGGTAAAAAAAGTTAAAATCCATGATTTAGATCGAAGTCACATGAGGGGCGGTAGTTTTTAGCATGGTTCATGGAGAATAAGGAATGAATAGTAATAATAATATAATTAAAAAGGTAAAAAAAATTACCATTACATGTGATTTAACCAAACACCCGATGTGCACAAAGGTATATCACGCCTAGGGTAAAACTCAGTTTTTAGATTTAATGGTGGTCTTAGATTTCCCATATGAGACACCATTCAGGATATATTCTATTATTTCTGAAGAAAAAAATTAACATTTTATATAATATATTTAATATTTTTATTATATCAATATTGAGGCTCTACGAACCCTGAAATCCCACACAGACTCCACACCTAACTTCAAAAATATTCCTTAAAATATTCCAAAATAATTCAAGGAAAAACATATTAATCACATTAGCTATGATTTCACCCTTACGTGAAGCTATAAAAGCATTTATAAGTTGGTATTTATTGAAAAAATCAATTCCCACATAAAAACCATTATAAATTAAAAACAACAAAGATGGTTTAATTATCCTTTAAAAATTGGGAATATTATAGTTCTCCCCATCTATCGACTCCTCATCACTGAGAAGTAACTAGTGATCTTGCTCAAAAAACTCAGGACACTAATCTCAAACATCATACTCCCACTCTCAAGTCTCCTCCTGGATCCATCCATGTTTCCGCTGAACTTGGACAAGTGGTGTTATCTTCCATTGAAGTACTTTCTCACTCCAGTCCATAATCCACATTGGATGCTCCTCATATGATCTATTAGGCTCAAACCTAACATCCTTATACTTGATGACTTTCATAGGATCAAGAACATGTATTCATAGTTGTAACACGTGAAACACATCATAAATACCATGGTAGTGAGAAAGAATATCCAGACGATATGCCACTATCCCAACATGCTTGGTGATCTCAAAGGGTCTAAAAAATATCGTGCTAGATTTCCTTACTTCCTTATAAATTAGTGGCCAAACCAAGAGTCACTCTCAAGAAAACTCAATCACCCATAATGAACTCCAAGGGTCTCATCCTATAATCGACATATGATCTTTTTCTTCTCTAAACAGTGATAAAGCTATTTTGAATTATATGTGTTATCTCAAAGGTCTATTGAACAAAATTGGATCCCACAACCACTACATCACCAACCTCATGCCAACAAACCAATTATCAATATGGTCTCACATAAATATCCTTGTAAGGTTCCATATGAATTTAAGTCTAGTAACTGTTATTATATACAAATTCAACTATGGATGGGTGATCATCTCATGACCAGTTAAAGTCCAAGACACAAGATCAAAGCATATCCTCTGGTATGGGAATTGTTCACATGGAATAACCATCTATCTGAGGATGGTACATTGTGCTCAATCTCAACTGAGTCCCTAGGGGTTTCTATAATCCCTTCCAAAACCATGACATAAAACGTGCACATATTTCTGAAACAACTCTCAAGAGAACTCCATTTAAGCATACAATCTCACAAACATAGATTTTTCACATCTTGTTAACTAAGTGAGTCTCTCTGATTAGTAATAAGTAATAAACCTTCATTCTCTAATTGAAAATCACCCAAACCATTTCACGAATCCTTGGGGTACTAGGTAACCCTGTTAAAAATTACATTATTTCATTATCCTACTTCCACATAGGCATTGGAAGTGGATGTAGAAACCCACCGGGGCTCTAGTGATCAGATGTTACCCTATGGCAGGTAAGACTTCGAGAGACAAACCTAGAAATGTCCCTATTCATCCCTAACTACCAAAATTGTTGCCTAAATTCATGGTTCATCTTCATCACATTAATATATACTATCCATCTAGAGGTATATAAATATCTCACCATCTCCTCTTCAATAGAAGTAGTGAATACTACTCCCCCATGTACCATGATCACATTGTTGTTTTCCAACAACCATTTGGGCATCGATTCACCTCTAGGTATCCATTCTCTCATCACAACACACTCTGGGTATGACTCCTAACTAGTCTTCACTCAGTCCACAAGTGATAATGTGATCACTAAAGGGGAAAAACTATCGATCTTTGATCCTTAGAAGCATCCATCCTCTAATCATCCAACAATATCATAAAGTTCCATTGTTCTTATAAAGGTCTCTCACCAAGATCTTCCTCAATCTACATCTTACATCTAAGATCATCCGCAATGATATTACCTTTCCCTGGTGCATAATCCATCTTTAAGTAAAATGTCTACATATACTCAACCTAGCACCTTTGTCCCATATTCAAGTCCCTCTTTATGAAGATATAGCAAAGAATCATATGGTAAGTGTAGATAATAAACCTCTCACCAAAGAGATAGTGTCTCCAACACTTCAAATAATGGACCATAATTTTTAGCTCCATGTTTTGAGTAGGGTTGTTTCACTCATGGGGTTGTAGCTGACAAGACCCATAAGCTATTACCTACTCCTCCAATATCAGTACTACTCCCAAACTAAAGCTCAATGCATTATATTATATGGAATATTGGATCCCAAGATTTTCTATTATCATCACTAAAGCTATAGTCAACCTACTCTTCAGCTAAATAAATGTCACTGATCTATCCAATATAACATTACTCATTTCTTCATCAGTGTTTTCATAGGTGTTGATAGTTGGTAGAAGTCCTGGATAAAGTGAAAGTGGTATCCTACTAATCCCAGGAAGATCTTGATTTTGAACACATTTTGAGGAAGTTTCTATGAAATTTTTTCTTCTACTTTCTATGGGTTCATGGATATACTTGTCTCATACACCACATGTCCTACGAACTTCACTTTCTGAGTCTAAAATTCACACTTCGACAACTTGAAATAAATTTGATGTGATCGAAGTTTACTTGGGACTATCTTGAGGTTCATGGCATGCTTTTATGATGTCAGTGAGTAGATGAGGATGTCATTGATGAACACCATGATGAGTGGGTCCAGATATGGGTAGAAGAAATTTTTCATGACATCTATCAACACCATCATTTAATTTTTTAGTCCAAAATACATCACTAAGTACTCATACAACCTATACTTATTCCAAAACACCATCTTTGAAATTTCCTTCTCTCTAACTCATAACTGATGGTAGCTCAGTCAAAGATAAATATTGTAGAACCACTAGGATCCCCATTACTAATCAAAAATATAATTGATCCTAGGAAAGAGATATATGTTCTTTAGCATCACATGGTTCAATGTTCAATAATTAATGCAGAGTTAAATACTATCATCTGAATTCTTAGAAAACAACACAGGTGCACCCCATAGTGAAGTACTCTACTGAATAAATCCCTTCCACTCCAAGCCATACAGTTACACCTTGATCTCCTTCAGCTCGATTGGAACCATAAAATATGTGGGAATCAAAGTGTTTTTCACATCCTTCATGAGCACAATCTCAAATTAAACTCCTATATCAAGAGGAAGTCTTATGAATTCATTCAAAAATATGTCTCGATAGAGATCCATGATTGGAAGAAGGTTTAAGGGGGGTTTCCACTAATCCTACTAAAAATACAAGCCTTCCATTTGAATCATGATTATCCCAATATGAATCAAGTCTTCTACAACTTTCCCTACACCTAGTTCCCACTATCTATTCCTCATGTATCTCTCTCCCTTCAGTAAAGTAACTAACACCCATATACAATAGAAATCAATATGATCTCAGAATCTAGTCAGTCATTACATGATGAGAATCACATAAAAAGTTATCATTTCCAAAATCATGATTTCTCATAGATGTACATAGGAAATGATAACTAATGGACACTTCGTTCATCACTAAATACAATCCACTTTTTTCCAACAGCATGTCAAGGGAGACTAACTTAGATGTTGACATGATCGGTAAGTTAAGTTCAAAAACTACTTATGTAGATATGAAAAATAAGAAGAACCAATATTGAACAAGGTAGTATATAAATTATATGTGATAAAATATATACCTAAAACAAAAGATGGACCCTCTCCACAATTTTTTGATGTATGGTTCATAGTGTAGATACGGCCTACTCTAGCTCTAAAACCCTATCCCTGAGGTGCATGACTAATCTAAGTCCACTACTGAGAGCCCCGGATAGATCCCTAGGTTGAAGATCAAGCTCATCATATACCCCTTTGGAACCTTATCCTTGATTCTATAAAATAGAACCACTGAATATTTAATATCTTGACACATCATCGGAACTGACTCAGGGGTGTTGTGAAGACCCTATTATAGTGTCTGAACTTCCTATTGTTGAAGCATTGTGGGTCACCTCTAGAAGGAGAAGAAGAAACCCAAATCTGCTCTACCAGTATAATAATACTCTATCACACATCCCTAGTTGACCTCTTCATACCATTAGAAGGGGTACTCATGGAATCAGTAAGAGGTCTACTTGATTGAGCACTGAAGGGTAGGTGAAGGCCAGCTACCCGACCCTCCTCCGTGATTTTTTCAATGGATAGGGCCTTATGCAGAACCTATAGGTATGAATCTGGATTTAAGCTCTGGACCTAGTGTTTAATGTTGGTTTAATGTCCAATATTTAACTTTCTGGCCTTCTGATCCTCATTACCATCCAAAAGTGGAGTAAAGAGGAGAATCTTAGTAAAATGAGTGAAGTAGGCGGGTACTATGATAGAGCCCTTTATAGTGCCATGAACTCCTATAATCGATAAATATTCATCATTTCAGGGAATAAATCCCCAAAGAACAGGTACTTAAAGTCATCCTATGAGAGTCCCTCATGTTAGCCATCCTAACCCATAACTCCCCACCAATTCCCAGTGGTTCCTTGCAGCATGAAAACTACTAGCTTCGCCTTCCGGTCTGTTGGAATCTCTATGAGGTCAAAGTTGACCTCAATAATGTCCACCTAATCCTCAATATCTTATGATCTTCTGATTCCATAAAATATTATAGAATGTCAGAGCTATAAATCCCTAATGTGTTTAACCATGAATCTTAGTGGCGGCTGGAAAGGGTCCATTGCCTGCACCACTAGGGAAGGTGTTAGAACATGCTATGGAGTACCCTCCTTCTTAGATGTAAGTCCCACCAAACATATACATAACAACATCTTTTGTAATAAATAATTAATATTAGGAATATAAATAGATCATATCCTGACTATGGTATCACACAAGGTTCTCTTAGGCTTCTACCCATAACCCAAAGTATTCCCCACCTTGAAATATCACTGGTTTTCTTCCCTGCACATTAGTCACAATCAGCACATATATACTAACACAACAATATGATCAATTAAACTAATTAATGACAAATAAGATATATCACAACAACATGGAAAATACATATATATCATATAGCAGATAATATATCCTGATCAGATAACACAAATCAATGCATTTAATTAAAGAACTAATATATGGTACAAAAATAAGTATATATATAGTATGTGAACATATGTTCCTAGTCATTATACATGAACGAACCCAAAATATCATAAATAACATATCAACATCATATGAATCACCCAAGGTTAATTTAATTGATGATAACTAGAAAAACATAATTTCCCCAACTTTATGGAAACTTGGTGGTCCATTATACAGTGCTAGTAAGGCACTATCACAGTTCCTCTATATGAGTCCCAAATATCCTATATCATATCTACCCTATCCCAAATCAAGTAAAATAGAAGAACAGTTTAGTTAACCCTAGCGCTCTGATACTATTTTGTAACACCCCGACCAAAACCACTAAGTCCAAGCCTGAATGCCACATAACCTCATGTGTGTCTCCCCATATGCAAGAGGCATTGAATAGCAGTGAGGGTATGAGTTTATCAATGGGGATACTATACCCTTAGTATCATGTCATGGGATCAATAATAAATCATAAATAATATAATAAATAACCATAGTAAACATGCATAAAATAAATAATAAAAAAGGAATACATGTCATACAAGTATTAAATGACTCCCAAAGTGGAAATCCAAAACATGTTAACAAGTGTATATAAATAAATGGATATAACAAAAATTTACTCTAGATTCTGTCCTAGCCTTCTATTATCTTCATGAACCTCTACTCAATTATCCATCATAGGACCATTTCCCATCGGATCTCTAGTCATGAAATCTACAAGTGTGTCGAAATGCCTGAGTAGGGTGTGAGTACAAGCCTTAGTAGGCCACCACCAATTTTCCTTAACAAATTTTTATCAAGTACAATAGGCGTATTCCATGATAATAACAAATAAATAACAAGAATAATAACATAGAATCTAAAACTGAGCAATCGTGTGATAACCAAGCTACTGCAAACCCTCAGTCATACCTGCTTCAACTCCTTGACGGAATGATGTCGTAGAGATATAGAAAGTAAAAAAATAGCCACTAGGCTAGTAAATCTATTGATCGACAACCTCATGGAATCATTCATGAATGAAACTCATTCTAGGCCTCAAGTACGACATGTTATTCACAAATAAATGATTTGTTGAGTGCCTGATATTTGGCATGCAACTCATAGGTCAACTAGGAATCGAGAAGCATAATACTTAGGTGTTGATTTAATCCTCAACATGGAATTCCATGGTATCATCACATATCCACCATGTTCTCATGTTTTTCATCATTATCATCAAAAGTTGAGCATGCTTCCCCTCTAAGTGATAAACATGTCGCGACAGTCCACTTATTCCGATAACCAAGAACGATACATCAAAAGTAAAGTAATATATATACAAGGTAGATCATACATAGAAAGAATGTCAACATGAGAAATAAATAAGAAACACATAAAATCATGTGATAATAATCAAACATGGAAATAAGATGCTATAGTATCACCCATGGAAACAAATATCACAATGGGTCTCACAGGCTATACACACACCCACATGCAATCATAATCAAGTGTGGTTATAAATTATACTAACACATAAATTATAACATGGAAACATGTGTAAAAAAATAACCAAGAGGTAAGAAACTTCCTGCCTCAAATTTATTGATGTCAATGATAAGGATAAACCACCCTGTGTGGTTCAAAAGATGGAGTCAAAACCTCTATAGTAAATAACACCCCCTCCTAGCCTTATTATCATAGTTATCGACATGTCAATGCTTGAGGTTCGTCAAGAGTTACTAGAACCAAAACTATCTATTTTAAAAAAAATCACATGTGATGATACTTTATCTCTCCTGGATAATTCTTAAATTGTCATTTTAGGTCCATACATGTGATAGCAATCTTCTCCTCAAGAATAATTATAAAACCACATTTGATAACAAATATATCCCTATATTAATCTAAGAAAATATGTAGTATTTATTTATAATTATTCTTTGATATTTATATAAAATTATCCTTTGATAATTTTCATGATTATCCTTTGATAATTTTCATAAATTATCTCTTAATCATTCAATATTATTATCCTTTTATAATTATCTTATGATAATTTCTTATAAATTGTCCTTTGATAATTCAATGTAAATATCATTTGATAATTCTTGATAATTATCTTTTGAAAATTTCAAAATAATTAACTTTGATAATTTTTTATAAATTATCCTTGATAATTAAATGTAATTGTCATTTGATAATTCTTTACATTTATCCTTTGATAATTCGTGTAATTATCTTTGGATAAATTTTTTTATTATCCTCCAATAATTTCGTGTAATTTACCTTTGATAGTTTTATAAATTATCCCTAGTTAATTTAGGTTTTATCATTTTTTTAATTCAATCAATTTTTTAGGATTAAAGAAGAAGGAAATAATAAAATTAAAAAAAAATTAAAAAAAAACCATAAACCCACTGGTAAACACGCAGTACATAGAGAAGGGGAGGATAGTCGCATGTCTGGAACCAAAAAAAGAACACTGATCAGATCAAGGGTGGATTTACAATTTGTGTGTAAAGGAGATATGGGGTATCTCGTACTTAATAGGGTCAAACAATGATGAAGGATGAGTGGTTCGGTTGTTTAGAACCCAAGACATGTACAACATTTCTAAAACAGAAAATTGAAAGCCCTAATTTAACTTGTGATTCAACCAAAACTTGAATGTAGAGTGTTTAATTTCACCCCATTAAAACGTTTCTAATTTAAACGGGTCAAAACGAGTTGAAATATATGATTTGGATCGAAACCATGTGAAGGAGTGTAAATTTTTAGTGTGGTGCATGGAGAAAAAGGAAGAAAAAGAAAAAAACTAAAAATAATAATAATATAATAAAAAAGGTACAACATTACCCTTATGTGCAATTTAACCAAACACTCAATGCACACAAAGGTTATGTTTCACCTAGGATAAAACCCATATTTTATATTTAATGGTGATCAAATATTTATCATGTGATACACCATTTAGAAGATATTTCGTTATTTCTAAAAAACCCTTGTGTGCGCTATATAAAATATTTAGTATTTTTATTATATCAATACCAAGGTTCTACAGGCCCTATAATCTCATGCTGACTCTATGCCTAGCTCTGAAAATATTTATTAAAATATTCCAAAATATTCCAAAATATTTCAAGGAAAAACAGATTCATTACATTAGCCAGGCTTTTACCCTTAGGTGAAGCCATAAAACCATTTATAAGTTGATTTTTATTGAAAAATTCAATTTCCACACAAAAGCACATATAAATTTCCAAAAAAAAGAGTTTAATTGTCCTTTAAAAAATAGGTAATATTACACCAAACATCGATCAAATAGAATAACCAGTGAGGATAGCCAAAAATCATGAAAACAAGTGCCAAGACATCAAACAGGAGAGAAGGACCAATGAGAAGAACAAAAAAATAATGAAAAAGGTAAAAGATCAATTAAAAACAAACAAATAACATACATTCGATTTCAGGGTTGATTCATCTGAAAGATTCAAAGGATGTGACAATAAGATTCGACTTCTACAAGAGCTTGAACGGTGTGATCAGGGGTGATCTCGGTTAGGGTTCGTTTAAAATATTAGGAGATTTTTTATCAATACTAGTAGAAAAACATTGATAAAAGATATGTTTATCAGCACTAAAATTGAAAGCGCTCATAAAGATATGATTTATCAGTGTTTTATTAGTGGTGATAAAGCCAAGGATTTATCAGTGCTGAAAACACACTAAGAAATCATGCATTTATGAGCGCTAGCTGATAAGTGTTGATAAATGTATCTTTTATTAATACTTAATATAAATATGATAAGTACTAGTGGAAAATAAAAAAAATGAATTTAAAATTTACAATAAATTACTGATTATAAAAAATGTATATTAAAAATTAATTTATAATAAAAAATAATAAATTAAAAAAGTAAATAAATTACAAAAATCAATAAATTACAAAAAATGAAAAATAAACAATGTTATTTATATTAAATGTATTAATAAATGTGATAATACTATGAGAAATGTATTATATTATGATAAATTGATAAATAATTCTAATTATGTAAATTAAAAAAAATATAAAAATTTGATAAATTATATAAATTATATATATTACAAAAAATATATATAAATGAATAAATATTAAAATAAACATGAATATATACTAAAAATTGCATATAAAAAAGATTTAAAATAAATTACTAATTAAAAATGAATATATAATAAATGTATAAAGACTTAAATAAAAAAATATTAAAATAAAAAATGAATAAATATTAATTATGTAAATTAAAAACGTATTAAAAATATTAAATATTAGTAAATAAAAATGTATAAATAAATATTAAAAATGAATAAATTACATAAATATTAAATGAATAAATATTAAAATGAATAAATTAAAAAATATATTAAAAGTGAATAAGTATTAAAAATGAATGGATAATAATAAATGAATGGATATTAAAAATTAACAAGATTTAATAATTAAAAATGAATAAATTGTAAAAATATTTTAAAAAATTAATTAATAATTTTAATTATATGGATTAATACAGTACTAAAAATGAATAAATATTAAATTCAAAATAAAAGAAAATAAAAAATTTAATTTAAAAAAAGATATTTATAATAAAGTATTGATTATTAATGAATACACAATAATTGTATAAAGATTTAAATACAATATACATTAAAATAAAAATGAATAAATATTAATTATATAAATTACATACATATTAAAAGTATTGAATATTGATATTTAAAAATGTATAAATAACTATAAAAAATGGATACATTACAAAAATATTAAATGAATAAATATTAAAAATGAATAAATAATATAAAATTAATAAATGTTAAAAATGAATACAATTTAATAATTAAAATTAAATAAAATATTAAAAAATGAATAAATAATATTAATTATATGAGTTATAAAAATATTACAATGAATAAATATTAAAAAGTGCATTTAAATATAAGAGATTCTCAATAAATTACTAATTAAAAATAAATAAATAATAGTGGCATAAAAAATTAGATATAAGGAGTATTAAAATTAAAAATGAATAAATATTAAATATATTAATTACATACATTTTAAAAATATTAATATTAAAAATTAAAAATGTATAAATAAATATTTAAAATTGAAAAAAAATCAAAAATAAATAAATGTTTACACACACACGTTCTATAATGTGATGTGTCAAATTTAAAAAAGAAATGATTTATCTTGATATATAATGATGTATTCATATACACATACACATATATACACATACACACATACATACTCATAAATATACACATACATACATATTCATATACATGCACATACTGTTGGAGTTGGTTCCCTAGAACCAACTTGTTTAGTACTTGATTATATGTCTTTCTTAATTAAATAATTTTTATTGTCACATCTTGGTAGGATGCTCATAAGACATTGAGACATCTTCTTATGGTGTTCTCCCTTAGCAATCTTCAATATAGGAGGTTATGAGAACATTATCATTAATAGGAAATCCACATTTACATGTGTCATTGGATGTTCCTATCTGCATATGTGTGTATTGATCCTTAGAAATTAATAGTGTCATTAATGGATATCATGAATCACATACTTTGATGTATTAACAAAAAACTTGATGTCATGTGTTTGTGGTGAAGTAGGATGTGTTGGATGCATCACAAATTATACAAAATTAATGGATAATGCAAGAAAGGATTTATCCCTTTTGTCTCTTGTAATAAGTTAATATATCAGGCCCTTTGATGAGAATGAAATTGCTAAAATAAATCCATTTCCATGGTGTTCGATAGGTAATTTCATTTCCATAAAGTCAAAGAAAGATACATCATGCATATAGGTTGATGGCACTAGCATGTAGCCTACTTGATTTGAGATATTATGATAAAAGGATTATATTACATGGTAAATGTTCATAGGAGGTCGGATGTCATTGTGATGGTAATTTATTTCTCTATAAAAGCCTTAGCATGTTTCTATACGCTAACCTTGAACTTTAAGTGGTTATGCCTAATGTCACTAAGAAAGAGGCCTAGAGGGTCACATACTAAGTGTATCCACAATCTTAGTTAAATTCTAGTATTGAATTTAACAAGTTGGAATAAATAATATTTATTTAAGTTTGGTTGATCACCATAATTTAATCACAATTTATTCAAAATAATAAGTGAGTTAAATAATAATAATAAATATTAGTTTTCAATTTTAAAAAATATAATATTTATTATATTTATCGTAGAATAATGTAGTGACATTTATTTTATTAAATAGCCATTATTTGAGGATCGGTAAATGCTGAAGAGGGAAAGTAGACCAAATTTAATGGTCTTAATAGTATAAATGGTATTTATTTATATTCTTGATGTATCTCACATGTTAATAAATTATTATTATTATTTTTATTGGTCATGAGTTCATTTGAGAATATTAAATATGGTTGGGGGATTGTGTGCGATTTTCCAACCCTAACCAGATATAATAAATATCTAATCATATCACTTTCCTAGTTCGCTTTTAGAGTACACAACAAATAAGGAGATATTGAATCAATCCCTAGACTACACTCTCTCTTCCCACTCTCTCAATACTTTGAGTGAACACCAAGGGTTCTTCATCTTCATGAAGAATATTGTTGCGATCAACTATGAATAGTGCAAGTGATTAGGATAAATTGTGCTTGCACCTGATGATTCTATGGCATTGATCAGAGATTCTAGTATGCATGTGGATCACTACTAGAGGGATTATGCACTTTAATCTTATAGTGCAATGATGATGTGTTGAATTATATTCCATTGGATTATCAATGAAAGAGGAATTACAAGTTGAGGTAATTCTATATCTTCTCATAAATTAATTATAAATTGCATGTAAAGATCCTCTCCCTCTGGTTCTGGTGCATTAATGTAGTCTATTAAATCTATTTTTTTTGACATGTTATTTTGATCATGTAAAGCAACAATGACACATGATTTATGACTAAAAGTGAATTTTTTCATACTACCAAAGGAAGGTTTCACTACGCCTGAAAACTATAAGTGGTATCAGATCAATTGCATGTTTAATTTATAATTATTTATTATTCGTTGAATGATTGCATGAATTTTAATTTTCTTTTACTTAAAATGATTCATTTTAATAATTTGACATCATCATATATTCTTTTCTTGGTTCTTTATAAAATAACTAGTAACTAGTTAATGATTAAAAATGAAGAATCGTCTAGATATTTCAATCTAGAGGTGCCAAAGGCTCTTCCTGGAGAAAAAAAGTACACATTATGTTGTTTTTTTTCACATTAATATCTTTATTTATCAAGTCATATCTAAAAAAAACAGATCTAAGATCTGAATATATTAGATCGGTGTGTTGATATGAACAAGTTGGAACATGGAATGTAGAACTACATGTTGTGTAAGTAGATTACACGTTGTGTAGTCCTGGTCTTCTCATAGTCGAGAACATAGGGTGTCCCAGTGATCCATGTATCAAATACATGACATGGGGACATACATGTCATGAAATATGAGGATACATGACATGTATTCCCAGTACACGCAGTGTACCTCAAACACATCCATGGAAGGAAACATAGTCAGACCAAAGGCATGTGTTATGGACATGGGCGGATAACAAGTACATTCCAAGTACATTTGTACATATCGTGTAGTCTATTGTCGGTAGTGTTTTAAAATTTTCAGGGAAAGAAGAATTAAATATATAACTAAAACCTATTGATTATGTGTTTTGTGTGTCATTAATTCAACATTACATTCCATTTCATAGGATCAAAAATTATATATTAAATTAATTTTTGTGTAAAAATTTTGAAGAACACGTGAGGTTTCCTTCAAGTAAACTTGTGTACTACATTAATTTTAAATGAAATTATTTTTTAAAAACTTATATATTATGGTGAGTTAAGGATGGTTGTATAGAATTAATATAAATTGAATTAATTGGATTAATTCATGGATCATTATCTTAATTAAAGAAAAAATTGAAGTAATTGATAATAAGATTGAAAATTTATGTTCATTTCCTAATGTGTGTATGATAATGAGATTCTACCAGCCCTTGTGTTTGATTTATTTCTTTTAATTTATTATGGTTAAATTATGATTGATAACCTGCATGTGATCCCCTCCTCTTTATTATGTAAGGTCCTATGTGTCTATTCTTTATTTTACATAAAACCATTTTATCCAAATACATTATATCCTCTCACTTGTATGTGAGTAAAATATTATAAAAGGATGGAGTTCCCAAGTGAGTGGAGGTGGTCTGGGTCAAGAATCCAAGGTGAAACCAATCAAGGTGATGCATAGGATCCAAGGTGGGATACTACAATGTGAACCAAGCTATGGTTCAAGGTGTTTTCCCCTAGTTTTGATGGTTAGTTTATCATTCTCTAGATAAACTAACCAATAGAAAAATATCATGATCATACCACTTATATTTTGTTTCTATTAGTTGAATGGTTAATTATTTATGTTTGTTAATGTTGTGTGATCGCCTAAATAAATGAATCAATAAGCATATAAGATATAATAAAATATAACCGGATTATGCATAAATGTTTTATCAAACATGGTTAATCACTTAGGTAAAATCCACTTAATATTAATAGGATATGTAAAAGTATAAAATGGGTTTTACGTATAAAGATAAAAATCCCTCAAATAAAATATTAAGTCAGATTAACCTTCCACTAATTAAGTTATAATCAACCTCATATTTCAAAGTACTTAACCAACCCAAGTTGGGGCGCTTTCAATTATCATGGAAATTTTAGCTTGACATTTTGAGTTGAATTAACTTAGTGTACATCAAGGGTTGACTGCCCAAGCATGACTTGGTGTAAATAAGAGGAAAAGGTTAAGGAAATGTTAAAATATGATTTTAGGATTGGGGAGTCAACTCAAAAAATCAAGAAACTATGAGTTAATATAGTTAGAAAGTTACACCTACCTAAAACCCTTAAAATATCTTGTTAGGACCAAGTTTTGGTTATGAGAAAGGAATATGTATCTTTTCCACTAAAATATCTAAGTGATAATATATTATGAAACAAATGGTGAGGGATATTAAGTTTCAAAATATAGTGGGAGATTAATAAGAATTTAATTAATTTTAAATTTATTAATCTATTTTTTAATAAAAAAAAGTAATAATTATCTGCTAATTAATTGTAGAAATGGAAAATAAAACAACGCCAACAATATCACTGTGATCCATACTAGATAAGGATAACCTTATCATCAGTGTAAATTTCCAGGAATGGTATAGGAACTTTCCCATTATACTACACAATTAATGGAAATTATACACTCAAGAAGACCCACTTCCTAAGATCATTTCCAAATAGGATAATAAGAAAGAATTATTTATCTATTTAAAGCATGTGGACAATGATATGGATGTACAATGTTTCATACTATCCTCTATGTCTAATGATATTGTATAACAATATGAGTAAATAGATGCATATAGCATCATTTCTCACCTTAGGGATCTCTATCAAGATACATGAGATCTCCAATGCACAGTTCACATGCAAGATAGGAGATTTAGTTCCAGCTAAGGAACATGTAGTCAAGATGATTAGCTACATTGAGCACCTAGACATCTTGGGTTTTAATATCCCATATGATTTGTGCATAGATCTCATTTTTTTCTCATTACCAAAAATATTCTCCAGTTTTATTGTGAATTATAATATGAGTAATAGTGAGAAGACATTTCTAAAAATTCTTACACTTATTATCTAAGTTGATAAAGAAATGGGGAATAAAAAAACACATTTCCCTTATGGTAAATTAGAAGAGGAATAACAAGGCAATAGTGTTAAATTCCTATTTTAAGTCTAAGTATCTGGAGCACTATCCTTCCAAGAAGAATAAGATCTATATTCAAGGAAAAGAACATGATGTGGTATGTTTTTCATGCGGTAAGAAGGGCCACTAGAATAGGAATTGAACTCAGCCAAAGAATCAAGGGGAAGCCTTAGGTGAATTTTTTATCGAGTGTTATCTTTCTATATCTATACATTGGGTATTAGATAATGCATGTGGTTCTCACATTTGTATCCAAATATAAGAACCAAGTAGATTTCAGAAGGTTTCAAGTGTTAAGGTGGATCTATGGGTTGTCAATGGATCAAGTTTGGATTCTATATCCATTGGAGACTACCATATCATATTGCAAACATGATTGATTTTGGTTTTAAATAACTGTTATTATGTGCCTATTATTACCAAGAACATTATTTTCATTTAATGATTAGATATGGATGGATTTATTTTCAACTTTGTAAATAAAGTCTTCTAATTTTATAAAGATAGCATATGTTATGGTATGACATATATAAATAATGGTCTTTATGTATTAAATTATGAAAACTAAATATTTTCAATTGATAAAAAAACTAATATGTGCGACTCATATGAAACTCAGTTGTGGCATCACCAGCTTGGTCATGTAAATGAGAATCATTTGATAAAGATCTATCAAGATGGTTATTTAGACACTTTTGAACTAAATCCACTTGAAATATGTCATTCTTTTTTATAAGGAAAAATGATCAAACCACCTTTTGGTGGTCAAGGTGAAAGGGCCATAGGTCTTATAGAATTAGTACACACCGGTGTGTGTGGTCCTTTTTAAGTAGAAGCTGGAGGTGTATGTTAATACTTTATTACTTTGACTGATGAATTGAGAAGATATTTTTATATCTACTTGATGAGGTATAATTTTTAATCCTTTGAGAATTTCAAAGAGTTCAATAATGAGGTTAAGAATCATCTTGGTAAGAAGATAAAGAAACTTCGATCAGATCGATGTAGTGAATATCTTAACTAAGACTTTATCAACATTCTACAAAAGTATGAGATTTTATCTTAACTCACTCTACCTTATACACCATAGTTTAATAGTGTTAGTGAAAAGATTATCCATACCTTGTTGGACACGATAAGGTCGATGATGAGTCATGATAATCTTCCATCATCTTTTAAGGGATATGCATTACACAAAAAATTATAATTATTAAACTAAGTACCAAAAAAAGTGGGAAAAGGTATTACCTTTGCATTATGGAGTGGAAATAAACTCTTTTGTCACATGTTCATGCATGGGGTTGTGAGGGATTTTTTAAGGCTAGATCAAGCAACAAACTAGCACCTTGGGCATGAATTATATCATTATAGGGTATCCTAAGGAAACAAGGGGATACTATCTATACAACCCTTCAAAAAATAAAGTAATTATTACAAGACAGACCGTTTTTCTTTATAAGGAGCACATACCTAAGGAATATAGTGGGAGAAATATTGACTTCGATGAAGTTTATGTTTAAGATACACAAGAGTTGCCATAGGAACTGATTCCACTGGTCCTAGTGGAAGATGTTATTCTTAAAACATAGGTATTGCATAGGAGAACAAAAGAGGTAAAAAAACCATAGATATATGGTTTTCTGGTCACTGATTATGGTGACTCATTATTGGCTGACAATGATGATTCTATCTCCTACAATGAGGTAGTAGAGAGCTCAGAGGCTGCAGGATAGTAAGAAGACATGAATTCTGAGTTGGGTTCCATGTATTAAAACCAAGTTTTGGTTTTTATTAATCCACCGAATAACGTAAAATATGTTGGGTTTAAATTGGTATTCAAGAGAAATCTAGACATAGGAGGTAAAGTGAATAATTATAAAGCATGACTAGTGGCTAAAGGTTTTAGACAACTTCAAGGAATTGACTATGATGAAACCTTTTATACAGTTTATATCTTTAAATCCTTAAAAATACTTCTTACCATTAAAACTTTACCTAAATATGAAATTTGGAAAATGGATATCAAAACAACATTCCTTAATGAGAACCTTCAATAGGATGTGTATATGACACAACCAGAAGGGTTTGTGACTCTAGGAAATGCCAAAAAGTTATGCAAGTTGAAGATATCTATTTATGGATTAAAGAAAGCATCCAGGTCATGGAACATTTTATTTGTTGAATCCATAAAGGAATTTGGTTTCATTAAGAATGAATGTGATCCATGTGTTTACATGTGGCTTAGTGGGATCATGGTTGTTTTCATGGTAGTATATGTTGATGAAATATTACTAATTGGAAATTATATATCATCCTTACAAGAGGTTAAGTCATGGTTAATCAAGTACTTCTCCTTGAAGGACTTAGGTGAAGCAGCCTACATTCTAGGGATCAAGATCATGCATGATAGATCTAAGAGGCTGCTCGGACTAATTCAAAGTACATACATTGACTAGATACTAAAGAGGTTCAGTGTGGAACAATCCAAGAGGGTATTAGTACTAGTGTCACATGGTATAAATCTTTCTAAAAAACGTGTCTTAAAACATAAGAATAAAGAGAGAGAATGAGTACGATGTCATACACTTTTGTGATAGGATTTATCATGTATTTTATGTTATGTATGATGCCTTATGTTTCTTTTTCTTTGAGCATGGTAGGAAGATATAAAATAGATCTAGGTGAACAACACTGGACTACTATTAAGATTATCCTTAAGTATCTAAGGTTAACTAAGGACGTGTTCTTGGTGTATAGAGGAGATGAAGAACTAGTCATCAGGGGTTATACATATTCTTGCTTTCATATAGATCATAATGATCAGAAGTCCTAGTATAAATATATCTTTTGTCTCAATATAGGAGTTATGAGCTAGAAGAGTTCAAAGCAGCCAATTGCTGCTAATTTTATAGTAGATTATGAGTATATTGTGGCTTCTGATGTAGCTAAGGAATTAGTTTGGATTCATAACTTTGTCTAAGATCTTGATGTGGTACCTAATAGTAAATATCCTATCATAGTTTGTTGTGATAACACTACATCAGTGTCTCCCTCTAAATAACCAAGGTTACACCAAAGGAAAATTCACATACCTTGAGAGTTTCATATCTTGAGGGATTTTTCTCAATGAAATGAAGTTTTACTGAGCAGATTATGCATAGAGAAAAGTGTGGAGGACCCCTTAATAAAGGATTTATCTTAACAAAATCATGAGTATCATGTGGGATTTAGTAGACTGAAATTTATTATCATTTAGATCTAGTGCAAGTGGGAGTATTTTAGAGTTGGTGACCTAGAACCAAATTTTTTAGTACTTGATTATATGTTCTTATAAATTAAATAATTTTATCATCATATCTTTATTATTCTTCTGCATGATATTTATATGTGATAATGCCATTAGAATATATATATGTTGTGCTAAAAAGTTCATAGAAGTTCCCTGTTATGATGAGAACCTAGAGTTTCCATGACATTATTTTTTAACCTTATTAAATGTCTATATGATATTGTCTGACATGACACAAAAAATATAGGTTATCAGGGGTAGGAGGCTCATAAGACATTCAGACACCTTATCATGGTGTTCACCCTTGGTAATCTCTAAGATATGAGGTTATGAGAATAGGACACTTAATAGGAAATCCACATTTCCATGTGTCATTGGATGTTCCTATATAAAGACGTGTGTATTGATCCTTATACTTTAAGATTATCATATATGACTCACATACTTTGATGTATTGATGAAAACCATGAAAAAATATATTTATGATGAAGTAAGATATGTTGGGTGTGTCACGAATGGTATAACATTAATGGATAATGCAAGAAAGGATTTATCATTTTTGTCTCTTGAAAAATGTAAATATCTCAATACCCTTGATGGGAATGGAACTACCTAAATAAATCCATATCCATGGTGTTTGATGGGAGAGTTCATTTTTAGAAAGTTAAACAAAGAGACATCGAGTATATTGGTTTATGGAATGGACATGAAACCTACTTGATTTGATATATTTTGATAAAAGTATTATATTACATGGTAAACATTTATAGGTGTTTGGACATCATTGTGATTTTAACTTATTTCTCTATGGAATCCTTAAAGTGTTTCTAGATTCTAACCTTGGAATTTAAGAGGTTTTTTATAATTCCATTGAGAAATAATCCTAAAGGTTTACATAGTAAGTGTATCTACAATCACAGTTAAATTCTAGTATTGAATTTAACAAGTTGGAATAAATATTATTTATTTGGGTATGGTTGATCTCCATAATTTAATCACAGGTTATTTGAAAGAATAAGTGAGTTAAATAATAATAATAGATATTAGTTTACAATTTTGGAAAATATAATATTTATTATATCTATCTTAGAATAATGCAATGACATTTATTTAATTAAATATTCATTATTCGTTGATCAGTAAATATTGATGAGAGAAAGAAAACTGATTTTACCGGTATGAATAGTGTAAATGATATTTATTTATATTCTTTATGCATAACAAATGTCAAGAAATTAGTAATAATATTGTTTTTGTTGTTGTACATGGGTTCATTTAAGAATATTAAAGATGGTTGGGGCTTGTGTGTGATTTTACAACCCTAAACCAGATATAATAAGTATCTAATTATATCACATTACTAATTCAATTTTGGTGTGCATAGTGGATAGAGAGAGATTATATCAATACCTTGAGTGCACTCTATCTTCATCATCTCTCAATCCTTTGAGATAACACCAAGGGTTCTTCATATTTGTGAAGAATATTGTTGCAATCAACCACAAACAATGCAAGTGATCGGGATTGGTCATGCTAGCCCCCGGCGATTCTACGGTGTTTATCAGAGATTGTGGTGCATGTGTGGATCATCACTTAAGGAATTTTACACTTGAATCATACAACACAATAATGATGTTTCAAATTATATTCCATCATATCATCAACAAAAGTGGAATTAAAAGTTGAGGTGATTTTATATCTGCTCATAAATTAATTATAAATTACATGTAAAGATCCTCTCCCTCTGGTTCTGACATATTAATATAGTCTATTAAATCTATTTTTTCATTGTACATGACATTTTGATCATGTAAATCAACAAATACACCTGATTTAAGACAAAAGGTTGAGTTGGTCATACCAGCAAAGGATTCTTCTGCAGCACCTGAAACCTACACATACACATACAGATACACATACACATACACATACATATACACATACACATACACATACACATATATACACATACACATACATGCATATACATGCACACGTGTACACGTATACACATACACATGCATAAAATTATATACACATTCATACAAATATATATATATACATACAAATATACATGTACATACACATACATGCACATACATACATACATGTACTCATAAAAATACACGTACATAAAACATATATCAATATAAATACACACACAACACATATACACATACAACATGTGAATATGAATGCATACACATAAATACAAATACACTACAAAATATTTAAATTTTTTCAATAGGGGAATATATGTTAGTAAAGGTACATTTTATGTTGGTAAATCTTTTTACTAATAGATGTGTGATTGTCACTAAATTATTGGTAAAAACTCTATCATTAAATTTTATTACAACAAATAAAATAGTTTAGTTATAATTATAATAATACCAATAGATAATATATATGTGGGTAAAAATATTTAGCAATATATTCATACAATAGATTTATATGTAGATAATATTATTATCAACATTTATAAGTAATACTAACAATTAATATCTGTTTGTAAATTATATTTTAAAAAAATATTATGTGTGGATATTCTAATATTTGTTTCTAATATATTTATTATATTTATAATATAATAATTATCAAATTATCTTATATGAAAGTCCCAAAAATTGAGGCTTTATTTGAAAAAACATGATCAAACATAATTATATGTTTAAAAATGATCAAACTATAAAAATATTTACATGAAACTCCACTAAATGAAACTCCATAAAAATTATCCACAATCTGTTTTGCTCACACATCAATTTTCACTATCATGATTCACACCACATGTCAGTAAAAAAAGTATTTATCCATTCAAAGTTAATTCTTATTTAAAAAATATGAAACTGGAAATAGTGGAGGCCTTAGCATAGTCTCTTAAACATCCTTCTTTGGTTCGGAGCATGACACATAGCATTGGTCCATCACAACTCATGTTTTCTAATACCTTCTCATGAAAACTGAAATAAACTAATTTAATATTGATATCAATGAAATACAAGTATTATTAGCTTAATGTTTAATGCAATTAATTATAATAAATCATAATATCGTAGATTATAGAATAAAGGATAATAATAAATCCATGTATTTATATTTTTAAAAATACTAGGTACTCAAAATTTATTACCATTAAATGTTATAACTCAAAAACATTAATGACCATGTCACATATTCCTTATATGAATAATTAATAACCATTAAATCTAACATGATCCATGATATATAGAGAAACAATGTAGTTAATCATGATAAAAACATGATTATATTAAATTCTAAAGCACATGAGCCTCAGCCCAGTTGGTGAGGTATCCTTAAGTACATCCATGAGAACCAGGTTCAAAACCAGGCAAAAGCATATTTTCGGGGGTACTGTAGTAGTACTGTAGTAGGTACTATAGCAAAACTATACATTGTGTGGGTACTGTAGCAGGCACTATAGCGGTTACTATGCAGGTACTGTTTGGTACTGTAGCAGCTGGAACTATTCACCTTAGGCCACCGGTTTGGGCTTGGAGTCCTTAAGGATTTCGGGTCACCTAGGCCTTCGGGTCAGTAGGGATTTTGGGACACCTTTAAGGACTTAGGGTCACCTTAAGGCCTTCGGACCACCTTAAGGCCTTCGGGCCACATGAAGTTGCCCCAAACAGACTCTACAAAAAAAAGAAGCAGCCTCAGAAGAGGATTCAGAGCAGGTGCACTCACCAGAGTAGAGCCAAATGGATTTTTCAGAATGAGAGGGTATGGCTATGCATTCCATTGGGACCAGCCTTTTCTTGCACAGAAAGCCTATCTAGATGTCCATACAAAGGTGGAGAGATACTATCACGATACAGATGTTGGGGAGGGGCAGTTCCTTGTAGATAGTCTGGTTGAATTCCCTAAGACCTTCAGGTCATGTAATCTCCTAAGCCTATGGGTCATGTAATCTCTATGCCTACAGGCCTTGTAAGGGTTCCCCCTCATCCATTGAAAGGGGGGTTATAAAAAATCAATAAAAATGAAGGCCTTCGGGCCATTCGGGCCAAACTGAAGTCATTTCCTAATTAATATTCAAGAAAGAATAAATAATTCCCCTTAACATACAATAATAGTACAATTCAAGCATGAAAAGATCATGGTCTATGGAAACAACTTTAATGCACTTCTCTCAATATTCAACTCTTAGTTTGGAAAATAGTTTGATTAAAAAAAGTAACCACCTTCTACAAAACCACTCATTCAAAAGAAAAGAAACATTTATGTAAAAAATATTTAAGATAAATAGGATATCAAAAACTATTTCAGTGTGATAAATCTATATAATAAACAAATTTAACTATCCAAAACAAATATAGAATATATAGAGGGGGGTAAGGAGGGGAGAGTGTGTGTGTGTGTGTGTTTGTGTGTGTGGTTGGGTACCTCCATACATTCATCATAAGTTGTGTTCTTTGAGCAAGTAGCAAGATAACCCAAAAATATAAACTCAACCAGTTAGATTAACCACACAAATAAGTAAATAGATAGATAGATTTCATCGATGATAACATAAAAACAATTATGTTATTTTAGAATACTTTCATTATAAATATTGAAGTATAAATACTCATAAAGTAAATAAGAACACTTATGTGTATAAAATTATATTAAATTTCGTTAAATAGCAGCAAATTCACACACAGACTAGTAGACTAATCATATTATAGTATCTGTGTATAATAGAAATAGAAATTTGTGTGTTAGTTTATGAGTAACTCTGTTAACTACTGTTATTACATAGATGATTGTGTGTGTGTGATGTAATAGTAGCGGTCACTTATCATTTTGTGTGTAATAGAAACTCAAACACTTGAGCATGTTCCACCACTATAGAAGAGTAGTTCCATGGATAAATACATGCATTTGTGTGTGTAATAGAAGAAAACATATATCATATCAAGGTGTGTGTGATGTAATAGAAGCAGTCACTAATCAATATGTGTGTGCAATAGAAACTAAAACACCTAAAATCATGTTCTGACACTATAAAAGATTTGTCCCATAGATATAGTTCTTTACTATAATCTATACAAAACAACACAATACAAGTTGTAAGCAAAAACTCAGAAGAAGAAAATTACAAATGTAGAAAAACATCACTACTCAATCTGTGTGTTTATAAAATAATATATAACATAAATATGTGCCAAATGATATAAAGGCACAAACTAACTATAAGAATCTACAAAATAACACAATACAAGTTGTAAACAAAAACTAAAAAAAATTAAAAATATAAAAGAACATCACTACTCAATAGTGTATTTACAAATAACATATACTATAAATACATGCTCAATTGAAAGAAAGGTGCAGACAAGTAGAGAGGTAAAGTTTCATAAAAGAAGAATTTGTATGTCATCGCTTCTTCTAATCCTTATAATTAAACACTTAAATGTCAACAATTAATGTTAACTAAATATATTTGAATTACTATCTATTTCCAAATAATCATGAGTGATCATATACGAGATTCACTTTCTATTACTTTCAAATCCGATTGTGCATTTACATTTTTAACCTAGATTATGGGGGAAGAAATAGGTGAGTGGGAACACTAAAACAATGATATTATATTACCTTAAACATGTATCCCCCTAAAAATCCACACACTCCATTTCTAACTATTGATGAAGCAAGTGGTTTAAAAAAATATTATATTACCTTAAACATGAAACACCCATATGCTCCACACACTCCATTTCCAACTGCTGATAAAACAAAAGGTTTAAAAACTATAAATTTTTTTCATGTCCATACTTTTTTACTTAGTGGTAAGTAGGGTAAATCATAACCTAAATATAGTTAGATTATTGTCTCTTTCCAAATAATCTTTGATTGATCATATCCTCAATCAACATTTTATAACTTTGAAATCAAGTTGTGCATTTACATTTCAAACTAAGGCAAAGGGGAAGAAAGAGGTGAGTGAGAACACTAAAAAAATGATGCACTGATATTATATTACCTTAAAGATGTAGCCCCCAAATGATCCACACACTCCATTTCCAACTACCAATGAAGCATGATATTTATAAAATCTATATTATATTACCATAAACATTCAACCCCTAGATGCTTCACACACTTCATGTCTAACTAAAATAATAATAAACAGGTTGAGTTAGAATTAAAGCTATGGATTTATATATATTCCCAAAGTAAAATCCCAATATAAACCCAATACACCCAATACTGTATAGAGTAATATTAGTTCTAGAAAAAAGAATTTGTTTTTCATTAACCTCATAAAATATTTTAGAATGGTTGCATTTTACAGAATATACCAAACACTGTGACATTATCAAGAACCTATTTTTAAGAAAATTATTTCCTTAGATAAAATTATTACAACACACACACACACAAATAATTTATGATGCATCAAGATATATCTAGAAAATATCACTCACCACAATAGGAAAAAAAAATTAGATACAAATCCAGGAATATCATCCCTAAGATGAGATGCACATCATGAATTCCTTGAGTAAAGAGAAGAAGCACATAAATGGTTTTCACTGATTGAATAAAAAGAAAAAAAATCCAACCAATATGGGATAAAAAATGTAATAATGATCTAGTAGTTGAGTAACATATTCACACCCCAACAATAGACACAAATGAAAATTCACCAAAACCTAGGGGTAATGAGACAATAATATTAAAGAAATCATCAAGGTTGCACATAACATAAAAAAATTCCACATAGAAAATATTTAATTATGCATTTAAAAATATCTTTGAAGAAACTAAAAATTTATATCATTATAGTTTAAACCAAATATGATTAATAACAATTCAAGTAAACCAAATAAATTAACCAGCTAACATGAAACGTGGACCGATGCTATACATTAGTACTTAACAACCTCAAAAACTTGTATTCCACCATTGCATATCATAATTGAAAATTAGATACATTTCATTACAACTTATAAAACTAGACCCATCGTCAGAAATATGGTTTTCATGTTTTTAATTATACACATTTCACAACATCTGATCAATTCTAGAATTAAATAGTCTAAAAAGTAAACTATAAAAAATAAAGGAAAAAAAGAACTAGATTTGTGGATAAAGATGACAAAAAAGAAGGCATGGAATGGTTGGATAGGACCATGAGAACCTTGAAAATACCATTCATTTCAATTATTGAGAAAATTCTAAACCATAAAATGGATAAAATAGATGTCGTCCCTATTCATAGAAAAGATTCGATCCCCCTAAAAGCACAATCCATACGAACAACCGATATAATAAGCATTATGTATCTAAAATTAATTAACTTCCCTAGAGAAATTGGGTGTGCTTGATCAAATTTAACTCAAGCATGGCCAAGAGATTTCATAATTTTGGTCACTAAAGCGGATATATGAATGTAATAAAATTGTCCACGCATTTCATTATTTGGTATAAATAGTGAAATTAGTGTAGAATAAATGGGTTGAATGGGATTTCTTAACATATTTTTATATATCTATTATCATAGTTATTTATAAACTAGATGTAATTGATTTAGATAACATTTAAACAAACATTATAATCTGGAGTTAATTTATAAACAAATCCCAATAATTGCATGAATGTAAGCATGAAGTTCTATTGCAGAGGTATGCATTCCATTATGATTCTCATAGATTTTAGATTCTTATATTAAATTATAGTCCACCATATCATAGATCTATAAGCATTACAATTAGTAAAAACAATGCCAAAAGAATTCCCTTGTAGATTTATGATCTAAGAAACTGTGCAACCTATGAGCTTCATGAAACAAGAACAAAATCAATTAGAATCAGTATGATCAGTCAGATATGGTGAAAAAACATCACTCAATATCAGATCCTCAGTCAAATGGAACAAAATCGTGATGACAATCTCAGAACCACAAATGAAATAATCTAGGAAGTCCTAAATCCCCCTTTCACTCACCAATGGTGCAAGAAACAATCATCATAGTAGATGACCTCCTCGAAACTTCCTAATTCAAGATCGAGGAAAAATCAAACAAGTGAATGCCACCTCACTCTGTAATTTCCAATAGTGATGCCAAAATAATATTATCCATCAATGATACACAATAAATCCCAAAAATACCATCTCTAGTGTCTTCCCATCAAAAAATAAATGACAATGACCAAAGTCTTCATGGGAAATCACACTAACCATAAAAGGGGATGGAGAATGAACAAATAGTCAATGCCTGATGTGTTAGGTCAGATAATTCAGTATGACTGTGATGAAGACATGAGAGTGGTGGGTGAATTGTGATCCTTAAAAATCTTTGAAAGATTCAAAACAACTCTTTTTATATGCACTATTTCTTCCCTTATATCTTAAATATGAGTTATAAGTGGAAATAAATAAGGAAAATAACACAACTATATATAGTGGTTCAGGGCACAAAGACTCCCTAGTCTACTCCACCAACACTCTCTCCATGAGCTTGGTGATTTTCACTAGTAAGTCCTTTTACTAGGGACTTCTACAACTGAGTACAAGCAATTAATACCTTTGCAATAAGGCTATTACAAGGCCTTCAGGTTCTTTTAAAGTGAATCAAAATATCCATAGATTATTCTGAGAAGCTGATACTTCTTCTCCACTATGACTAATTTCGAGAAGCTGAAATTCCGATAAATCAATAGATATTGGTTTGATTGAGAAAAATAGATTTTCTCACAATTGCAGTAGCAACTGATAGATCTGTTTGATCTTCAATAACATACAACAGTAGGAAAATAATCTTAAATGTTGCATGATATTTATTCAATTAGAAGTAGAGAAAACACCAGATAGATGAATAAACATGTATGTCTCCAAAGTGTAACTCTAACAAATGATTTTTCAATCTTGCAGAATAATATTTAACAATAAGATAAAGCAATAGTGAAAAAAGCAATAGGGAGTTGTTCAACTAGATCAAAACATGTATCTATCCAAAGTGTAACTCTAAAGTCTATGACACACTGTTATTTCCAACCACACAAATTTTTCTTTTTGATGCATATATCTTTGTGCTGTATATATATATTTTTTCAAAAGATGTTCATGTCAGTATTTATACTATAGATTGAACAGGTCCAGGAAAAATGATTCCAGAAATACCGTATAATAAATCATGAATATTTGAATTCAAAATCATTCATAGAGATTCATCACTTCCCTTATAAATAGAAAAGATTTAATCCTTTGAATATGAGCCTTTGAATTAGTTGCAAAATAGCTTTAAAGTGGTGTTTATTTATAGCATGATCATTTTAGAAAACGCGGATAATATCTTGAATTTAAAACTCCTTCATTGACAAGTCAAACATAGGGTTCCATCACATAGTAACAAGCTTCATAATTAGGGTTAACAATGTAAGTTTGTTTAAAAAAGTAGGGTTGATAATCCATAAATTTTTTCCTAAAATGTAGGGTTTCTTCCAAATTTAGGGTTGTTGATCCATACTCTTCCAACAACATAGGGTATCTGATCCATACGTGTTATTCCAAACATAGGGGTTTCCAAACATAGGGTTTCCAAATCATACATTACACTTACAATCATAGGGTATGAAAGGTGTTTCTAGAATACTTTTAAAAATGTCCAGAATACTTAAACAAATATCTTCTCATGGATCAATGACTTATATATGATTCTAGAATAAAAATAAATATTCTAACGAATATCATTATCTTGAAATCCACTTAAAATAAAATTTATTAGTAACATAAATGTGGGTATTTTTTAGCATAAAAACCAAAAATAAATTAATGAAATTTTAGAATCAACATATGCTCAAAAATATACCCCTTTTTGATGATCACAAAAACCATAAAATAAATATTAAAATTAAAACAAATAAGTACATTTATTTAAGCATGGTTATTTTCTTTGCTCAGTAGTAATAGGATGTTAGGAAGGATTAGAAAAATCATAAAAACTTTCCAAACTTTTAACTTTTTCAATTAAATTAGCTAAAACTCTTGATAATTGTACTATTCTACTTTGAATATATGTAGATCTTTGATACAACAAAGAATATGAAAAATATTTAACTAAAGACTCTTTAATCTCATCAAGATCCAACTTAGTAATAACTTCCCTATTGAATAACTCCATATGAATTAACATTTCTACTTTAAACACTTCAAAGTATTATTTTTAAATTGAAATTTATTTCACATACTAATACTCTCTTTGAAGTGTATCAAAAACTTCTTTCAAAACTGGCACTTTTTATAGCTCTTTATATGACTTTATATACATATTCAGATCATAATACAACTTAACTACTTCTTCATTCAATGTTTTAACCTTAAATAGAATCTCTTCATACAACATTTCACCTTTAATCATTTGAGATGATGAAAATTTTGGTTCGTCAAAACCATTAACTTCATTATCTCTTTCAGAATATTTTTCAAATGAATCCTTAATATAGGAAAATGACTATTCTCTTAATATATCAGAAGAAGGATTACCTTTCTTTATCTTTTGAGAAAGACTTTTATATGAATTTTAAGTTCTTCACCACTTCATCTTGATCAAAATGGTTTTATAATTCCTTGAAAAAGATATTTTGAATAAGAATAAAAAAATACAATTTAATAAGTTTTGATAAGAATAAAATTGTTATGGTTTTAAGAGAAGATGATATATTTTTTTCTGAAAATTTGTAGACAATTCTTCACATTATCAAGTAGAAAATATAGGACAGTCATTACAAATTTTAACTTTTTAAAATAAATTTTATATAATAAAGCTGTTCTAAAATAAAAAATTACATAAAAAAATTTAAGAACATGAAATTTAAAGACAAGAATAAGTTTAAAAGATTAAAGAAAGAATGTGGTTTTTTTATGAACCTATTTGAATATTTTATAAATTTGGTTATATAATTATATAAACTAAGTTTTATTAGTTTTTTTCAAAGATTAATGAAGGATTTAAAATTTTTAGCATAAAAGATCTCTCTCTCCCTATATAAAATAATTAATGAAATAAAAACACATATATGAAAATAGTAATGAAATACTACCTGGGTTATTAGTTCCAATTTTAAAGATTTTTCTGATAAAAAACTACTTCAAATTAGATCACTCCCTTATTAAGATAGAAACTTCCATATACTTATCATATGACCACTTAATTATTTAAAAATATATTTCATTGGTTTATTCCTAAAAAACATCAAATACAAGTGTCTGTTGGTACCCATATGATTTTGGGTCCAATGATGTTAGTAAGTAAGGTTTTAGGTAACCAAATCTATTTATTTTTTATAGATATTATACTATTATAGTAAGATAATTCTTTTTAACAATAAAATTTTTTAACACCAAAAAAATGATATTTTCTAATATAAAATCCCATTACCCGCTTCATATATTATTCCTTCTCCTTGGATATTTTCCTATTTAATTGGGTGTGTCTTAGGACTCCTTAGGATGGAGAAAATTTTCCAAGAAAAATTAATTAAAGTTCAAATATGGATGTTTTTTTGAATTAATGGAGTCTAGGTATAAACGTGTAATGGATTTATGGGATTCTCCTTGAGTTAAGAGAACACCTGAGTTGGTTTTGGGTTTTTATGTAAGAATCTGTAATTTCTGTAATTTTCTGGAGAAATAAATTTTGTGTAATGGGAGTACACATCGTGAAAGTTCCGCAGGTCAAATGTCATGAATCTGGTACACAGCGTGAAGTGAGTACACATCGTGTAAAGATTACACACCGTGTAATAATAAAAGACCGGTTTTTAATAAAAAGGTGATGTATTTTTTAGTGTATGTGATCCCCATAGGATTACATAATGTGTAAAGGTATTACACACCATGTAATTATCGCAAGCATGAATTTAAGGGTTCCACTCGGCTGAAATTTCATTTCATTCATCCACAAATCCTTTGGATCTTGACCTATAAGGCTTATACAATGATTTTGGGAGTCCTTGTTCAGTCTGAATTGATTTTTTCAGTGATTGGTCAACGTTGCAGATGGTTTTCATCTCTCTATGTGAGTAAACCTTTCTTCTTCTTCGTTACTTTGATCATGGTAACACTGTTGCGTTGCATTATCAGATCTATTGACCCATGATGATGGTTCTTCTTATTTCTCTCTAGATCCATTGGTTGATCTTATTATAGGGGTCGTTTCCTTTGTTGGTCTTAGTACGGAGGGTGTGCTATCTTAAGGTATGTGTTGTTCCTCTTCTCTTCCAACTCTTTTCTTAAATTATAATCAATTCTAAGATGTGTAGGTTGATTCTAGGGCCTCTGTTTTTGTCATTGTATTCTTCTTGTTGGTGAATCCTTTGGTGGTCGTGTTCAACCCCAACTTTTGTGGTAGGTGGTTCCATCTCTATCCTATGTTGGTGAACTACATTTCTCTTATTTTGATAAATTATTTTATTAAATTAAATGATGTGATATGACTGATTTTTTGTGTGTGTATGGAATTGGGTTTTTATAAAAGATGATTTTCCCCTAGTTTTGGTAAATGGAAAAGGGTTTTCAAAGCATTGTGAAATGGTTTTCAATTCATGAAATGATGGAATGGATTGATGAATTTATTTAGAAAATAGAGCACATGGGAATCCTTGGGTACTTAGGTGTAAGGTATAGTAATAGATCTCATCCACTGTTGAGGGATTTGATCATGGGGATTATCTCTGATCCCTATGCCTGTTTTTCTAGGGAATTGTTAGACATATTGGGAGGGTTTACTTTCTAAGGTGTTCCTATTCCCTCTAGAGTCGATGCATATATCTAGTATCTTGATGAGAACGTTATTTTCTATGTTAGGTATGAGTGTCATAGCTATCCTGACCTAGTGTGACCCTTAGCATGATGTTACCTATTCTTCTTGGATGATTTAATCTATTGTTGGTTTGTACTATTTTGTTGTACTATCATGGACTTGATATGATAAATGATGCATGTTTTTTAACTTGATATATTTGCTGAGATATTTGGGTATGAAATGATTTGAAACTGATTTACCTGATTTATTTGGAAATGTGGAAAAGGGGTAAATTAAACTAGTTTTCCATAATTTTGATATAAAAACTGTTAAATTGTTATCATACCTTATTTTATTTAAAATTTAACATGCTTGGATTATTATTCAAAGACTTAATATGGAACACCTGGGTGAGACCCTACTAAGTCTATTAGCTCACACCTTGTGTACCTCTTCGATAGTGCGTAGACCTGGACATGTCTTTTGATGTAGGGAAAGGCAAGGTGCCATAGTGAGGCAGCAAGGTTTTCTGTCAGCTGGGATGGTTATCTGGTGGTGATGTGGTTGGTGTCTTCCTACACTATCTCATGGAGTAGTTGGTTTTCCTATTTTATTAGTCCTTTGTAGTTGGACTTATACTTGGAGATTGTTTCTACTCGTGAGTTGTTTGGTTTACACTATTTTTTTCTATTATGGAATGTATTTATCTTTTCTGTTGTTGTTTTTGTTGTATATATATGCCATGTTAATGCTTCAGGTTGGGTTAAATCATTCTCTCTAGTTATTTTTTGATGCCCGATTGATAGTCATCATCCCGTAGGGGTTGATAATTCCCTTCAGGTATGTGGAGTATCAGGTCGAGTACTAGTTTGAGAGGGTATTCAGGTCAGTTTATTGCAAAAATGGTATCAGAGCATCACAGGTTTTAGGGTTTGTCTTTTTCTTAGGAAGTTTTATAAACTGGAGATAGGAATGTTGGGACTTGAGAGGTATATTGTGGGGAGTTTCTATCCATCTCTTGATGTGATGTGACTCAAGTTACCATGGGATACTAGGATGTGTGTCTCTTGTCTTGAGTTCTTGACATTAATCTCATGTTTTTCTTATGTTTTTATAGTTTGAACTAAGATTTTTCTATTGTCTAATAATTCCTTTTGTTTTGGTGTACAACAGTATACCTTCAAGACATGTTTTGTGATTTCCTCATGAGGGTGCAGCTAATACTCCTCAATGGAATCCTCTGATGGATCAGAATTTCATTGAGCTTATCATGCGATCATTTTGTGTCGTTATCCAAAATATGCCATAATATCAGAACACAGTTGTTGAGGTACAATGAGGAGTTGTAAGAGAACAAGATTGATCGAGAGAGTTCTCACATGAGAATCCATCATCCTTTAAAGGTATTAATGAACCTCAAGAGGTGGATAATGGATTGAAAATATCGATCAGATCTTTAACTTCCTAGAAACACCTGAGAATATCAAGGTTAAGTGTGTAGTTTTCAGGCTTAAGGGTCCTAGAAAGCGTTTGTGGGATTCCATGATACATGAGGATATACATGTGGGATTAGACCAGAAGGGTTTCAAGACTCTATTCTTCCAAAAGATTTTTCTAGAGTCGCTAATGATGGAGAAATATCTGGAGTTACTCTCTTTATAGTAGGGATATCATTCGGTGTCGGTGTACACCAATCGATTTACTAAGTTGGTTCATTTTGCACCAGAGGTTATGAAGAATGACCAGCTGAAAGCTTAGAAGTGTCTACAGGGTTTGTGTCCAGATATTATATCACATGTATTTATGCTAAAGATTTCAATCTATGAAAAGATAGTGGACAGAGCTATGATGGAAGAAATGAATACATCATGCAAGGTTGGATATTCTGTCCCTTCTCTTCCACCTAGTGGCAGCTTCAGTGGCACGCCAGGAAAAAAGATGAAGTGGTAGGATCACCGCAAGAGTGGTGGAGGTGGTCCTGGGTAGAAGACCTCTTTATAACCTCTAGTTTCATCTAGTAGTGTGCCTCTGATTTTATATTAGTGTGGAAATGTCAGACACACATGATGTTCTTTTCATCCACCTAAAAATATGTGTAATAGTTGTGTATGTCATGGTCATCTATAACATTTCTATTGGGTTGTGTATACACCTCTATATGGTAAAAGATCTTCAACTCTAAAGGCTAATCTAGGTCAGTCATATGCTTCAAATACTATAGGGATCTATCCACAAGTCTCAAGAGTGAAGCACATTCATGTAGTAGATGAGTTTCTAGTGGAGGTAGTCACAGGTTCAGCAACCATGAGAGGTACCATTTTTATTTTATCCTCAATAGTGATTGATTTATTTGATATTGGTGCTTCCCACTCATTTATATCTGGTCATTTTATTAATATTCTTAACCTTTCAATGGAAATTATTTCATTTGTTATGGATTTAGTGACGCCTCTTAGGAAGAGCAAAGACCAGGAGTTTCGGTGTCCTTCTTGTGTGTTATCGGTAACTGGTATGGATCTAGTCTAGGATTTTCTTGTTCTTAATATGTATTTGTTTGACATCATCATCCGGATAGATTGTATTATTTATCATCAAACTGAGTTTGATCATTATCATTGTTATGTCTAGTTTCTTGCGGTTGATGGGAGCTCACTAGTGTTTTAGGGGGAGTGGGATCCTAGGTCTGGTTGTGCAATACCTTCTCGCCCAGAGCTCATGAGTTTTTTGTCTACTGTTGCAGTTGATCCCAATGATTTTTCTTTTGTTGTTAGTCTTACCACCATTTTTTGTGGTTTTCCTGATGTTTTCCTAGATGATTTATTTGGGATTCCTCTAAAGAGGGAGGTAGAGTTTACAATTGACCTGGTGCTAGGGACGTAGTTGATATCGATACCTTCTTATCATATGACACCAACAGAGCTGAAAGAGCTCAAAATTCAGTTGGATGATCTGGTGGCAAAGGGTGTTGTTCACCCTAGTGTTTCACCTTGGGCAGACCTGGTGCTCTTTACAAAGAAGGTGAACAGTTCACTCTAGTTGTGTGTAGACTATCAGAAGTTTAACTGGGTAACTATTAAGGACAAGTATCATTTTTCTCATTTGGATGATTTGTTTAATCAGTTAAAGTGTAAAAAGTGGTTTTTGAAGATTGATCTTTGTTCAGGTTATCATCAGATCAAATTTTAGGAGTATGATATACCAAATATGACTTTCAGAAGCAGGTATGACCATTATGAATATCTCATGATGTCATTTGGCCTGACTAATGATCTTGAAGTTTTTATGGATTTGATGAATCATATATTCCATCATCATATTGACACATTTTTTATAGTGTTCATGGATGATATTTTGGTTTATTTTAGATCTGTGCACAAGCATGAGCACCGTCTAGGTTTGGTTTTGGAAATACTGAGGAGTTAACATTTGTATGGAAATCTTTCTAAATGAAACTTCTAGATCCAAGAAGTGTTTAACACCCCAAGCTTTCATGGTACATTTCCCTTTGAATAATACAATGGCTTGTGTTGTACGCAACTTCGAGATTCTAACACACTACGACCAATTAAACTAGTCATTATGAGTAGTAATACCCACTTTTTGAAATTTTATAAATTTTATCTTTCAAAATGGACTTCATTTTTGGATTCTTAATATCGAAATTAGCTTAGGGTTAATTTTTGGTATTTTTCTGAAAATTTTCAATTTTTGATGAATAGTGAAAAACACTGAATTATTGTTTAAAACCAAATTTTTATTTAAATAATTATTTATTTTATTTAAATTTATTTTAGGTCAAAATAGATACATAATACCTATATAAGTTCAATGTAATTCATTGGAGTTAGTTTATAATAATTTTAGATATATAAAAATTTTATTGAACTTTTTACCGTCTTTTACCCACCTCCTATGAGCATTTTCAAATTTACATAAAACTTAATTTTACCGATTCTGTGAGTTGAATTTTGAAAAATCGAGAGACACGGTTGATATCAGTAAGTAAAATATGGTTCAATGAGATGAAAATAATTTTTTTTGAATAGTAACTTTTGACTTTTATTTACCGTGGTTAAAAGTAAATAGGGTGATCAAGGGTAAAAATGATATTATAATTATCCTAACACATGTACTAATTATATTTGATAAGTTTTATTCTAAAAAAAACAAACTTAGGAATAAAATATGATCCTTTAGGTCCACTTGGATTATATTAGGACATTTATTATTATTTAATTCAAAGAAGAGTTAAAAGTGTTAAAATCAAAGTTTAATAACTAAACCATTTTTAATATAGGGTTATATATAAGATAAATTAGACTATAAATATTCATTAGAAAGCTAAAAATATTTCCTAAATAATTGTATTTTATTTATAACTTTTATACATTAAATAATTTAATTTATTTATGACACAATAATGATGTAGTAATTACCTTATTAATGAAATACTAAAATAATTGATATTATAAATACCCAAATAAATGTAAATTGAGACTTTTTATGAATTCTGATAACTTTATAGGTTAATATGACATGTTAGGGTTGATTAAATGAATTTTTTTTGAAGTAATAATGTTTTTATGAATTTAGAAAAAACAAAATACCAAATAGTGTCAAAATTGACAAAAAAGAATTTTTAAAACAATTATTATATTATTAATTGGTATTTTATTCCTAAAAGTATAAGGTTCGGCCAAAGGGATTAAATACTATTATATATGTCATTAATGAACCACTTGGGGTTCACTCGGATGTTTATAGTAATTTTATTAACCATATAATATAAAAATACAAAGAGACGTGGTAAATGTCAAACTATTTAACTAAGAGTTAAATCTAAAAGATAAGGTTAATATTTTGACCCAAACCTGTCTAAAACCTATTGGTTGAGTGTTTTTCGACCCATCCCCACCTTAGACTTTAAATAATTTATTTTGGATCCATTATAAATCGAAAATTATTTTATTATAAAATAATATTTCAGTCTTTTCCTAAGGTGCCCCTCACCCCTCTTATAAAAGGGTACTTCCCCTTCTCTCAAATTCACACCTTAAAAGCCATTTTACTCAGAAAAAATCTGCCCAAATATCATCCCAACTGTCATAACTTCATTATAGATGCATTCCTTTAGTCATAAAGCCAACCTAAGGAGCCCTTTTGATCAAATCAAAAGGAAGAACCCAAAGAAGAGGTAAATATTTCATCACCTCTTTCAAGTTCTTTTCTTATTCCACTTATTCTTTCCTTGTTGTTTACATTCTAAAATAATAACTCCGGTATCTTATATATACTTTTATGTTATTATAAATATGGTACAACCATATTCATTATTTTATCCATCCTTTTAATGACATGTCATCATACGTGCGTACGTACGGCTTACCGTCTCCACGTCGTGGTGTAGTTGTTATTCAATACATTATTATTTGGATGGGTATAATAATGATGTATAAATGATGTAAATAATAAATATAACATGATAATGATTCTGTATATATGATATACTATCCAATTATATATGATTTTAATATCAAAAGAATGATATTGTCGCTTGTGCGTACGTACAGATTATCGTCTCCACAAACACAATGAGATTCATTCCCCATCATATCCATTCAAGACTAATTTTCATTAGATGATTAAAAATAATGTTTAAATACTTGATATCATTATGAATATTAATAAAATATATCATATCCATAACAAACATTACTTATGTAACAAAGCGTATGAAAGAAAACGAATCAGTTAACACCCGAAACGACGATAATACTAAAATATTATTAACAAAGCAATATTAAAAGATCATATATGATATCATATTAATGTATATGATTCTTGTATAATTTAATAATTATTATTTAACCATTATATAGGAGTTTAACCTACCCTTTACCAAGAAAAAGTACAAGGTAAGGGTTAATTTCACAATCTCTTTATTATCCGAGGTTGTTTTTACGTAAGTATCTACTAGGACCTCTTTATCATCCACATCCGTGTTTTCCTAAAAATGTATTCCAAAACATTTTTACTACTTACTATACTATGGGTTAAAGTCATTTATACCCTTATTTGATCTTATATTTTTTGAAAGGAATCTTTCTGTCATTTTCCAAACAAGTTACTTTATGACCTTCTTGACAAAATTAAGGTAAGAATGTTTTTTTTAACTTATACGGTGGGTGCGGATATATTATATCGTTATAACATTGTTGAATATTACCTTAAAATATTATAAGAATATTTTCAAAATAAATTTTTTCTTTTATAATTATGTAACTTTAAATGATTTCAAAAAAAGAATGAGATATTTCTCTCAAATAGTTTTGATTTCATCTATGTCAACATCCTTTAATGGATTTTAATATTGTTTGAAGTTGATTTATTATGATACAAATCTTCCATTTTGTATTGAAGGTTTTGTGATATGTTTGACTGTGGATGTGTTATTTTTCTACCATTCATGGTTTATGGATAAATTATTGACATTTTGTATGCTAGTTTTAATACTAATGTTTATGTTGTGTTTAAAAATTTTCATATGAGGAATGCATTGGACTTAGTAAGTGACAGGTGGAGCCCGCTATAGCTCCTCGATGCATCGGTAAGTATCATGAGACAAACTAGTGTCTTGGCACAAGGCCTTGACAAAATTTTATTTGTAGTCTTGGCACAAGGCCTTGACTATGTGGTTATGAAGTCTGGCATTATGCATTCCATCATTATGAAAGCGGCTATTCATATTGCTGTAATTATTTGACTAGTAGAATATCCATGTGAGTAAGTAAATGACATTATTTTGATTTATATTTGATATATTATGATTAATTTTATGTTGAAAAGGCTTTTGTTTTAGTTTTATACATTTCCTTAAATTTTTATGCTTATTTATGAATGTTTTTGCTATATTGTTATCCTTACTGATCATCTGAGCTCACCCCTTTCTATGTTTTATTTTTTACAGGATGCGAAGAAGTATATTATGACTAACCTGGAGGGATAGTCTATGGGATCTCAGTGTTGTCTATGGAAACAATGTTGTTGTAGTTTTCTATTTTATGATGTAGTATAAACCTTATGAATATATCTAGTACTTACAAGGATACTAAACTAATCGGTATTTCAAGACTTGATCTTTTGTGATCACGCCAATGATACGTAATAATGCACTGAATCTGGGCTTCTGGGGTCGGGGCATTACAAAGTTAATTTCTTGGGACACATGATTTCTGATCATGGATTATCATTTTATATTGTGAAGGTAACGACTGCCTTTTCATGGGAAGAGCCATGAAATGTCTTTGAAATTCATAGTTTCTTTGGTCTTGTTGGATACTACTGACGGTTCGTAAATAATCTATCCAAGTTGAAGTCACCTTTGACTGTATTTACTAGGAAAGGAGTGGAATTAAAATGGGATGCAAAGTGTATGTCCTCTTTTGATGAGCTTAAATGACTTCTGACATCCGCTCCTATTCTGATCTTACCCGATCCTGGTAATGGGTATGTGGTTTTCTGTGATTCTTCTGGCATGGGTTTGGATTGTGTGCTCATGTCGGATGATCATGTGGTATCTTTCAACTCTCGTCAACTTTGACCGCATGAGAATAATTACCCCACTCATGATTTAGATATTTTTGAAGTTATGACATGAGATGAAAATTTTAGTGGCTAGGTATGAAGCGTGACATTGTTGATTATGTGTCCCACTATTATAGCTGTCAACAGATAATGGCATATAATTTTAAACCTTCTAGTCTAATCCAACCTATTATAGTGCTGATTTGGAAGTAGGATGAGGTATCTATGGAATTTTCAGCTGGATAACCATGGACCACCCTAGGGATGAATTCTATTTGGGTGGTGATTGATCAGTTGACAAAGTCAGCTCATTTTATCACTACTAGAAAAATGATATATAGCCACAGATCTATAACAACAGTTTTATAGACCTATGGATATAGATTAATTTATAGCCACACTTGAATTATAATCATGGCTATATGGTTATTTGAATCCATGGTTTTGCGGCACTAGATTTATTCCATTGTGGGACTCTATTCTTCTCCTCAACCCCCTCCCCATTACCCTTGTGACCTCTCCTCACTATGGTCATCATCCACCCTCATTACCTCTCCTCTTGGTGGCCCTCCTCACATTACCCTCGCGACCTACCCTCTTTGTGGCCCTCATCCACCCTCACAAGCTCTCCTCTTGGCATCCCTCCTCCCCCAACGATGCCCCCCAATGTGACCACCCCTCCGTGAGATCTCCTATCTGTGACCCTCATCCCCCGACACTGCCATCCAACATGGCCACTCCACCTCCTCACTAACACTGCTCCTAGGCGGCCTCCCCACCTCCTCCTTTGGTATGCTGACCAATCCAGCCTTGTGAAACCCTAGCACAATTCTGACCAACTTCAGTTCATCGCATATTTCTATTCCATCTTGCCGACCTCTCCTCACGTATAGCAGCATCCGCATCACCAAACCGTAGAATAGATTCTTCATCCATTCAGATCTAGTCTTGAAGGTATGGACTTTTGAAAAAAAATAGGATTCTTCATATTGATTTTTTTTCTCATAATTATTACATTGCATTCATCACCATTCTAATCTAGATTTTGATCTTGCAGTTTTCTATTTAATTTCTAAACTAAGTTAATTAGCTATAATTGTTCGACAATATTTGAATCTGTTTTTTTCTTAACATAAATACCTTTTAAATTCATATCACACTCTCACTGTATTTTTATTGTTAATATGATTTCTGAGTTTTGATTAAGAAATACTTAGTTTGACCTTATTCCTGAATTTTTTTGGTGAGTTTTTGTTTGTATCATAACATGCATAACATGAATCAAGTTTAAACAATAGAGTTATTGATGTGTTTGTATATGGAATGCCTTATGATTTAGATTTTAATCTTATGTTTTCCTCTTCAATTTCATAATTGAGTTCATCAGCTATAACTATTCAACAACAATTTAATGTGTGTGTTTTTTATCATGAAGTCCTATTTAATTCTTATCAGTTACTTATTTCATTTTGATTGTTATTATGATTTTTGAGTTTGGATTAAGAATTCGTGAGTTCATTTTTCTTCCTAAAATTGTTTCAATGGGACCATTCATAATTTTTCAATGGTTATATATTATACCATGTATACATGTGCATAGTAAGGTAAGATTTAATTGTATTTTTTAATTGTTTTTGTTATTTTTTATGATTTAATTGATATTTTTTAGATTTGAATGTTATATTTCAGTATCAAATAAATTGACTTTTGAGAGGAGAATTCCAGAATCTAATGTGGTAACAAGTTTGATATATGATTATGCTTATAAAAATTTTACATTATAAACTCAAACATTACTTCGATATACTATTTGATCAGTTTCATAATAAATTGATATCTAAATTTTTTCATTATTTTGTATACTATAAGAAGACATATCTTTTTTATACATAGGAATCATTTTTCTGGTCATTACAGTGGACACATTTTAAATTTTCATGTTTTTTATTTTATTGATGATTGTATGATGTTTCCTAATTTTTTGTTCTCAGTTAATCTATACATTGGTATACTTACGAAGAATTATATTTATTCTAATAAAATAAGGTAATAATGTTGAAATTCCATTTAAATCATTTCATACATTATGTTTTAATGTTTTTATTATAAGTAAACAATTTATTTTATTTATGAGAAACATAACTTTATTTGTTTTACAATTTGTATTATACTTTCCATTATAATAATTAAAATTTACGACAAGTATTTTTCAAGTTACTCTATGTTTAGAACATAAATTTTCTGCATTATTTTTTATTTCAGAACAATTATTTCATAACATGTATATTCTTATATATATATATATATATAAATGTGTGTGTGTAGAACATATAGCCAATTTCTCGAGAGAGAAAATCAGACACTACATACATTCATCAATAAAATAGATAGCATGTCTACCATATTTTGATTGACAATGCTTTAGTTCTTTACTATATAATCAAAACGGTTTGATCAGCATAAACATCATATGGCAGCATAACCACGATTCTTCTTAATGAATGTAAGCACCATAAGGATGATTTATAGTATCATAAGGATGATTTATTCTATATGTAAGAATGAAGGTTGTCTGTGAAATCATCAAGACTTAGTGAAATTAAATATTTATAACCTAAAAATACAAATTTTTAGATTTTATAATTTGAATATAAAATCATTATGATGATGCTTGAGTTGTTTTATCATGTTCGAAACATCATAATGCTTAGTTAAGCCTTGGTCCAAGATTTTTTTGAGTAAAATAAATTAAAGGGGGATGAGAAGATCATGAGGATAAACTTATTTATAAATGAAAGAACCTAATGAGTTTTTTGAGAATAATGTAGATGAAGTTGGGTCTATTATTGACTTATTAAGTCCAAATTTTTGAGATTGGAGATATTTTTGTGAGTCATTGATCTTAATGACTGAGACAAAGAGAACATGTTGTGATGGAAGGATATGAATTTACTCAATCTTGAAATGAGAGATATTATAAGTCTCTTAAATATAGAAGTGAAGAATTCAAAGGATATATATTCTAAACTCTAATGATCAATACATCACAAAAGAACTAGTGATTCATTGTTGATAAGAAGGATGAAGAGATGATCCGACAATGATGAAGGCTTTGAATAAAAAAAATTATTGTTTTGAAATTACCATTTCATCAAAGACAAAATGAGGAGATCCTCACAACTTACTAATACTGTATTTTAAAATATCCAAGAAGATTAATACGAAGTTGTTGTATAGAGAGTATTTTGAGATGAAGAAATAATTGATATCACTAGGAGACATAATTGGCCAAGAAGAAAATAAATATAAAAAGAAAAGGGTATTTGTGTAAACCTGGTAGAGATGACCATTAAATAAATCAAACAACCAATCAAATGGGTTAAAATATTTCATGAAAAGATATAGTTTGTTGGTGTTCCAAGTTACACCTGATTTGTTTTGAATAGTATTATAGTGGGAATGGGTTTAAAAATATATTTTTATACTTGAGGTAACAAAGATCTTGATAGTATAAAAAACAAATAAAAAAAATGGTGGTATGTGTTGGGTGTGCTAAGTGAGCAGTGAGAGGAGCCAATAGTGTTATAGAAGAGTTGGTTGAGTGAGTTGAGGATTTTTAATAATAATAATCATGATCCACTATATACTATATGAAGTAATAAGAAGAGTGTATTGAGATAATGATGAGGAGTTACAACCTACCTAGTTTCTATGAATAATATAAAGAGAAGAAGAAAGATAAAAGGAAGATTTCCTTTGAGTTTGAGAATTTGGTGAATAATTTTTGAAGAATTGGTAAGTGGGAATAAAAATAGAGACCAAGTTTGAAGTGTTTCTTTATGATTTGTTGAAAACTTTGTTTGAGGAAGAAGATTATTTTTGTGATATAGTGACATATTGGGTATTATTTGTGATCAACTCCAAATATGGAAGGAATCTAATATGATGAGCTAGTGTGATTCTAGTTTGAAGAATGTGGGATGCAGTATAATGGTATGTTCACTTGTGTTATAAACATATTAGGATTTTTTCAGGTATGGAAAATCCTTTTGTTTATGTTTTTTATCATCTAGTTGATCATTTGTAGCTTTTGGGAATTTTGGATCTTTGAAAGAGATACAACATTTCTACTGTAGCAACTCATTATGTGAATGAGGGGTTCATTCCCTGAATGCTCATGGATTCTCAAGACAAAGAGCCCCGAGTTAGGTAACCTCGGTCTCGAGGCTTCTTTAAACTTCCTCATTCATGTCAATGATTAAAATAAACATCTCCAAATTAATGTTAGGATTTGATTTTCTCACTCAAGAATGAGAGAATATGAATCCATACCATTTCAATGAAGCTTTTTAGAGAACCATCTAGAATTCAGATTTACATGATTTTAATAGGTTATGGTAGCTTCTCAAGGTTTTCTCCACCTTTCTCCCCCACAAAAAGAAACTCTAAATTATCTTAATCAATTTGGATCTCTTCTATAGATATATTTTAGGATATACCATATTGAGAATTCACTAAAATGGATTTCTTAAAGTAACATTCTAGATTTTATAGCTTGTAAAATTTCTTGAGTTTTCTCTCTGAGATCTAACTTCACCTTCAATTCCATTCATGGTTAGCACATAAATACAATATGAAATAGAATAAGGTGTTACTATTTATTCCTTAGTGCGAATAACAAGGTTTTGAATGTTTTCTCAACCAAGTTTCACCTTTATTAATGCTTGCACATTTTTATTCCATATTTGTTTTTTTTTTCTTTTTGGAGCATGGAGTTCTTCACTGTTTCAACTTATTTATGTGATATGTTCTTCATTTCATAAACCTTCAAGGCACATGCATCACATAATATAATATTTATATTATTTAGGGATTTTTCTTATACCAGTAACCTGGTTAAGAAATTTTTGGTACTATGTCCATCCATATTACTTGTTCCGCAAAGTTTTAGACAACCTTTGGGGTTTTTATTTATTGAACACCTCTAAAGAAATTTGACTTCTTCATAATTAATTTCATTATTTCATTTGGAAACATCTTTTATAAGTGATTCCTTTATAATTATTTCTTTTTTTTAAAATATACGGGACATACTACCATGAACTCTTTAGGTACACATTGGAATTTTCACATAGCTTTTTATGATTTATTTTCACCAAATCAGTTCATTTGTATTTTCCTTGGACAAATCTTCCATTATGTTATTTCTTGCCTCTATTTTCATATACAAGCAAGTCTTGTTTGCATTAATCTAAGTTTTTATCCTTCTTCCATGATAGAAGAAACTGATCCTTTTATATTTAGCACTAGTTTTATACTTCTTAGGTTTATTACCCAAGGATGTATGATCATCCTTCTTTGAAAAATTTTTGGGAATAGTGTTTCCAACTTCATTTTTCTTAAATTTTACAAAGGAATACTTTCTTCCATTTTTCATCATCAATGGTCTTCATTATCCATTTGTTTTTAATACATTCTGATATGTGCATGCCTCATTCTAGTGACCACATACAATTTAAATACAATAGTGATATTAAATATGTTTAAATATGTTATAGGTAGATAAATACTTTCAGTTTACTTTCTAAATTCTGAAATGATCTTGATTTTATCCCCCTTGACTTAGGAGCTCTCAAATTTTCAAGAATTGATAGATTATACCAACAATATAATGATCTATTCTCAAACTTGTAACAATACTAACAATGACCTAAAAACTTTTGTTACATTCTTGCCTTGTAAAAAAAACTTTTGTTACATTATTTGGAGTACATACTGTCTGTAATTGTCAAAATTAAAGCTTTTTTTTTACCATTCTTCTCAACTAATTGGGGGGCTGGTGCAGGGGGGTCTGGTGTAAGTGGGGGTCAGGGGGATGGTGCAGGGTGCAGGGTGGGGGGTTGGGGGGCTGGTGTAGGGTGGAGGGTGGGGTGGGGGTGATGCAAGTGGGGGTTCGGGGGGGGGGGGGGGGGGGGGCTGGTGCGGGTGGGGGGGGGGGCTGGTGCGGGGTGGGGGTGCTGGTGCGGGGTGGGGGTAGGGGAGAGGAGTGATGCAGGTGGGGGTGTAGGGGGCTGGTGCAGGGTGGGGGTGGGGGTGGTGTAGGTGAGGGGCTGGGGGGATAGTGTAGGAGGGTGCGGGGGGGATAGGCTTGTACTTGATTTTTTTTATGTGGTTGTTGAGTTGAGGTACAATTCATAAAATTTATTGAAAATCAGGTTTTACATCCCCTGGAGTAAAACTTGAAAATTTGAATTGAAAATAAGTTTAAAGTGGGAGATTAAAATGCCCTTGGGTTGAAGTTTTTTTAGTCAATTAGATTTTTTTTAAGGAGATTAATATAGGTATGAAAAGGTAAAGTATTTGGTGATGGAATGATTATCCACCCAATAAATGTGAATAATTTACTTCCATGATGAATACATAGAAAATTAAACAACACTAGAAAATTGTAGAGATGGACCTCAAGTTTCATGAAAAGTATTGAAGTGTGAAAATTATTGTTTATAATAATTTTAATGGAAGAGCCGGTAATGGAAGCTAGCTGATGACTTTTGTATATATTGGATAGCTTTAAAAGTTGTTATTATTAAGGTTTTAATAAGTTCAATGACTAAAAGATGCTAACCTAGAGTTAAAGAATCCATCCATAGATTACTTAGTATATTGGTTACTAAAATAAGTTTTTAATATATCTTAAATTATGTTTTAAATGGATGAAGTGAAATATGGAAATTTAGGGTTAGTGGAGCTCATTGAAATACTCTACTTGAGTAGTTACACACTCATAAGGTCCTTGGAAACTTTTTGAAGGATTTTGGATTTATTTTAATAATTAATGTAATTATTTGTAGAAATTATGAGGTGATTTGAAATAGTTGAGAAGGTTTATAGTGCATTTTAATAAGTTCTAGAGTCATTTGAATAATTATATAATATTGGGAAGAATATCACAAAAAATAGAAAATGCATGAAGTCTACATTGAGTGGAAAAAATTTAGCTAGTGTATAACTTTGAAAGTCTCAACGTTTGACTTGGTGTTCCAATGAATATGAATTTTCTACTGAGTGTATGACTCTGAAAGTCTCACTGTATTAGGGAAATTAAAAAAATAAATTTTCATTACATTATAAATTAATGAAGGATTTTTCAACTCAGATGATGAAGGAATTTGAACAAAAATCATTTATTAATGATCATGTTATTTAGTATTGTAACGTACATATCAATCTGAATATTATTTGTTCATTATTGGTTATGGATTCATGTATCATTTATCATGTATAGTTGACACACTGATCACACATATATAAGAATTCATTATATCTCATTTCTTTTCCCACTATTTCCTTACAGGCGGTTTCTTATGATGAGGTGGTTTTATCCACCACCATCGAAGATAGTGAGTTCAACATCAGATTTGGGTATGATTTATTCCATTTTTATTCTTTGGACCAATTTTAATTAAGGATTTTGTGATTTTTGGGTTCCTTGTATTTTTATAGTGCGTTTTAGATCTTTGTTGAGGTGGATTCGAGTTGTCGTTGAAGAAGAAGGCTTGCATGTGTATGCATAGGTAGGCATGTGCATATATAAGTTTCCCCTTTATATATTCACTCATGGAAGTATGAATATATATATTGGGGCTAGGTGTGCTTATATATAGATATAAAAAATGCATACATCTGTAAGTTTAAAAGGGTATATTCAAGTCTAAACATATATCTAAGGCCCCCCTTGTGCATATTTGGACATGAAAATATGTACATAGGGTCTAGGTGTCCTTATATATATGTGAAGTTTCATATGCGTGAAAGCATAAAAAAAGGAATATTCAAGTTTTCTTCATCAAAATCAATGTGCCTTGAGGTTAAGTTAGGTTCCCTTTGCCTAACCTTTTAATTTTAATTCTATAACTGCTTGATTGTTTTAAAATCTTGTTTCCATAATTGCTTGATTGTTTTAAGAATTGTTTTTCTAATAACCACTAGCTTTGTCAAGGAAATATCTATTTATGAGTTCCAAGTGTATGGGATTACTAGTTTATGTATTGACCTCTCCTTTAGTCTTAAACTAGGAAAAACCCATTATATTTTCTCATGTGTAGCCTAATGTGTAGAAAGGACACTAATCTAAGGACAAAACATAGCTTGATTCATGTTCTCATAGGATAAAAAATTATATATAGATCCACATTATTTACATTTCCAATACCGTCTAATAATTTAGGCCTAACACTTAAGGATGGGTTCTCCCCTATTAGCCCAGTGCTATGATGTCAAAAGACTTTAGTGCGGGGGGAGGGGGTGTGCAGGGGGTGCATGGGGTGTGCTAGGGGGAGGGGGAGGGGGTGTGTTGGGTTCTGTTTCAAGGGGTAGGGGGGTTATGTATAGATATGACTCGTATATAAAATTAAACAAATTCGTCTAGGGGATGGACCTATAAAGGAATAGTAGGCATGAATGAAGAGGTGTGATTCCTAAGACAAATTAGGGGATTTGGTTTGAATTTATGGTTGGTCCCAAGCCAAGAGATCCAGGTGTCACTAAGTATCCTATTATAATATAAACCATGCCACATATAGTTCTTGGATCAAATAACAAACCATCCTAGAGTAGAGTCTGATCTCAGAAAACCCAACATGGATCGAAAAACTATACACTAGGAAGCAGTTGGATATTGGTAGAATTTGAGGTTGAGCATAGGTTATGAGGTCCAATAAGCACTACATATACCAAGTAATTAGAATCAACCCACATATAGTTCTTAGATATATGGGGTCATTTTATCTAGTTCTGGCTAGTAAATGGAGAAATGGAACATGCACTGAGAATTATTACATAGATCTAACTCTCATGTAAAGAGAGAAAGTCTCACTAATAGACCAGCCTAATTAGTTTTATAGTTTAATTGTGGTGGATAATATATCATAGTGTTTAAAATAATGGTACAATGACTCATGTGTTGTGCAATTTATATACATACAGCTAGTACTTTGACAATGTGGTTTAATGTCTTACAGAAAGGATAAATCCCCCCATGTAAGGCATATCACTTGTGATAATCAGAATATCCAATCAAAACATCTAATCTCACATTATTAGTTCTTGGTTTGAGTTTTAAGAATCCATTAGAAGATCACCTGTATCACTTGATAGAGCATTGAAGTGGTGAGAACAAATCCTATATTAAAATCTTACAGATAGGACATATCTTGAAGTTTAAGTTCATGCAATTAGAACTTGCGCCAAGTAGTTTAATTTCATGAGAAGTGGATGTTATTCCATGTATTTTTATAGGTAATGGTGAGTTTCCTCTATCATGTAGGTTGAAGATCTTATTATGTGTGAAAATTATTTACACACCACAACATTCTATTTATACTATACTGCCCAAATGAAATAGTACATGTTCACTTCTCTCAAATTTATTTACTCGTATTTGTTTCTGACTTATTCTCCTCCATGTCCCCTCTCATTTATATAAACAGCACATGTTAACTTCTAATCGGGTCATTACCTTAGTAGGTTAGTAAATGTTCACTTCAAAAATAGTACATGTTCACTTCATAAATAGTACTATTTAGAAGTGAACATGAACTGATTATAGAATTAGTATACTAAACTAAAAAATAAGTATACTAACCTACTAAGATAATTTATCATGTACTATTTCTATCAAATGAACACTTTAAATTAGACAAGTGAACATGTGCATGTTCACTTTAGAAACTGCTCTATTTATAAGTGAACATGAATTGATTATAGAATAAGTATACTACAACAATTTCATCTTCAGACAAAAGAGTATGAACTATTTAATTTCTTGAATATTTCAATTTTATATTGGAAACACATTTTATTTACAGATTGAATGTTTAGGTATGTAGGTTTACAGATTGAATGTTTACAGGTTTCCATGTTTTTTGGTTTTTAGGTATGTTGGTTTCATGTTTTCTGGTTTTTTGGTTGGAAGGTATGCGGATTGATTAGAGGTATGAAATTTTTTTAGGTATGCATTATGCAGGTTTATAGATTGAATGTTTACAGGTTTCCATGTTTTCTGGTTTTTAAGTATGTAGGTTTTCTGGTTTTTTTGTTGGAAGGTATGCAGATTTTACATGTATGCATTTTTTTAGGTATGCATTATGCAGGTTTACACTTTTATTATCAATTGCAGCCAACATACCTTGTTATAGGTCCCTTTTTATAGAATTCCCATAATTGATGGGTTTTTCATGAAATTGAAACCTATAGCCACGGTTCTAAATCGTGGCTATATATCTAGTGCCACAGTTTAGAATCGTGGTTACATGTCTAGAGCCATGGTTGAAAATTGTGGCTATAATTTTTAGTTGGAAATAAGCATAACCAGTGTTTGGAACCATGGATATAGTTGTGGCCCTATAGCCATGCCAATAGGATCCACAACCCCCCCAAACCGTGGTTATTACCTATAGCCATGGTTTTAGGGCCTATATCCACAGTTTAGAACTGTGGCTATAGGCAGAATTTCTAGTAGTGCATTCTGATTAAAGACACCACAAAAGTTAAATATTTGGGTATGTTGTATATGAAATAAGTTGTGAGGTTACATGTGGTTCCTTCTACCATTGTTTTATAAAGAGGTCCTATGTTTACTTTGAGGTTCTAGAGAAGTCTCTAAGAGGCGATGGGGACTCAGGTCAGATTGAGTGTAGCTTATCATCCATAGAAAAACGGTCATATGAAGCACACTATTTAGATCCTAGAGGATATTCTATATTCATATGTCTTAGATTTAAATGTATCTTGGGATGTCTATATAGGACCAATTGATTTTCCTTATAACAACAGTTATCAATCGTTGATTAGAATGACTCATTTTGAGGCCTTGTACAATCACCTGTGTATATCACCTCTTTGTTGGGAAAAGGATGGTAAAGCTTATTTGGTGGGACTAAGTTTGGTTTAAGATATGTCTTTGAAGATTCAGGTTATACATTGGCGTCTGGTTTCATCACAGAGTTGATATAAATCTTATATGGATCAATGACGTTTCAGCACAGAGTCGATAGAAATCTTATATAGATCAAAGACATTGTCCTTTGTAGTTTTTCGTAGGTGACTGGGTTTTCTTAAAAGTTTCTCCTTAGTTGGGTCACTATCATCTCAGAAAATTGGGGAATTTGGCTTTGATATATGTTGGACCATTTAAGGTCATTGAGTAGATTGGGCATGTTGCTTATCAATTGTCATTTTTGTCTCATTTGAAAAGCATTCAAGATTTTTTCCACATATCATAGATTAAGAAATATCATCATGATCTCTCTCACATTTTGAGTTGGGAAGCGATTGAATTATATCTAGATGTTTCCATTGTTGAATATCCAGTTGAGATCATTTACTCTCAAGTGAAATTATTACATGGGAAGTCGATTCTATTGGTCAGAGTGTTATGGAATCATAGATCATATTCTCATGAGACTTGGGAATATGAGTTTTTAATGAGGGAGAGATGGCCTCACCTCTTTACCAAATTACATTCTTCCGCATGACTTCTTGGGGATAGAAAGTCTTATGGTGGGGAGTTTATAACATCTTGTTAGCCACTTCAGGTGTTCTTATTTCTCCTTTATTGTTTTACTCTTTAATTGGGTGAATCTTGGGACTCCTAAGGATTGAGAACATTTACTGATCAAAATGAATTAAAGTTCAAAGATGGATGTTTGTTTGAATTAATGGAGTCTAGGTATAAATTTGTAATGTATTTGTGGTATTCTCCCCATGTTTGGAGAACACTCGAGTTGGTTTTGAGTTTTTATATAAGAATTTGTAGTTTCTACAATCTACTAGAGAAATAGACATCATGTAATGGGAGTACACATCATGAAAGTTCTGCAGGTCATATGTCATGAATCTGGTACACATCATGAAGTGAGTACACACTGTGTAAAGATTATGTGTTGTGTAATAATAAAATATCCACTTTTAATAAAAATGGAATGGGTTTTTCGGTGTATGTGATCCCTGTAAAATTACACGATGTGTAAAGGGATTACATACTGTGTAATTGCTGTGAGCAGAGCTTTTAGGGTGCCGCTCAGCTGAAATTTCATTTCATCCATCCGCATCTCCTTTAGATCTTGACCTAGAAGGCTTCTACGATGATTTTGAGAGTCTCCATTTGGCCCGAATTGATTTGTTTGGTGATTGGTCACCACTGTGGTTGATTTCCATCTCTCTAGGTGAGTAATCCTTTTTTCTTCTTTGTTACTTTGATCATGGTAGCACCATTGCATTTCATTATCGGATCTGTTGACCTATGATGATGTTTCTTCTTGTTTCTCTCTAGATTAATTGGGTGATTTTATTTTGTGGGTTGTTTCCTTTGTTGGTCATAGTGTGACGGGTGTTCGCTCGTGTGGTATGTGTTGTTACTCTTCCCTGACAACTCTTTTGTTGAATTATAATCAATTCTAAGATGTGTATGTTGATTATTGGGCCTTTATTATTGTTGTTGTGTTCTTCTTGTTGGTTGATCCTTTGGTGATCATGTGCAACCCCAAGTTTTGAGGTGGGTGGTTCTATCTCTAGACTATGTTGGTGAAATACATTACTCTTGTTTTGATAAATTATTTTATTATATGAAATGGAATGATATGACTGATTTTTTGGGTGTGTGTGTGTGGATTTTTTTTTATAAAAGGCGGTTTTCCCCTAGTTTTGGTAAATGGAAAAGGGTTTTCAAAGAATTGTGAAATGGTTTTGTGAAATAGTTTTCAAATCATGAAATGATGTAATGGTTTGATGAATTTATTTTTAAAATAGAGCACATGGGAAGACTTGGGTACTTAGGTGGAAGATATAGTAATAAGTCCCATCCACTATTAGGTGATTTTCTCATGGGGCTTATCTCTACTCCCTAGGAATGTTGTTCTAGGGACTTATTAGACCTGTTGGGGGGTTCACTTTCTGGGGTGTTCCTCTGCCCTCTAGACTCAATGCATATGTCTAGTGGTTTGATGTGTACATGATTTTATATATTAGGTATGAGTGTCATAGCTATCCTAACCTAGTGTAATCCTTGGCATGATGTTACCCATGCCTCTTGGCTGATTTAAGATATTGTTGGTTTGTACTGTTTTTTTGTACTGTTATAGACTTGATATGAGAAATAATGCATGTTTTGTTTTGTTTTGGATTGATATATTTTCTGATATATTTAGATATGAAATGATTTGAAAATTATTTACCTACTTTATTTGGAAATGTGGAAAAGGGAAAATTAAATTATTTTTCCATGATTTTGATATAAAAAACTATTAAATTGTTATCATGCCTTGTTTTATTTAAAGTTGAGCATGCTTGGATTATTTTTCAGAGACTTTATATGAAACACCTGGTTGAGACCCTATTGAGCCTATTATATAACACCCTCTATACCTCTCTAGCGGTATATAGACCTGGTTATGTCTTTCGATGTTGGGAAAGCCAAGACGGCATAGTGAGGTGGTGAGGTTTTCTATCAGTTGGTATGGGTATCCAGTGGTGAGGTGGTGGGTTTCTACCCATGCTATTACATAGAGTAGTTGGTTTTCCTATTTTAGTAGTCCTCTTTGGTTGGAATTATACATGAAGATTTTTTCAAATATTAAGATGTTTAGTTTCCACTATTTTTTCTATTATGACATGTATTTATCTTTTCTGATGTTGTATTTTTTTTATATGTGTTATATTATTGCTTCAAGTTGGGTGAAATTGTTCTTTCCAGTTGTTGTTTGATACCTGGGTGCTAGTCATCAGCCCATAGGGATCGAGAATACCCTTCGGGTATGTGGCATATCAGGTCAGGTACCAGTTTAAGAGGGTATTTAGGTTGGTTCGTTACAAAATAGTATTAGAGCATCCTAGGTTTTTGGGTTTGTCCTTGTCTTAGGAAGTTTGATAGACTGAAGGTAGGATTGTCGGGACTTGAGAGGTATAATGTAGGAAGTACTTGGCTAGATATTATCATGATGAGACTTGAGTTACCATGGTATTTTGGGATGTGTGTCTCATGTCTTGAGTTCTTGACGTTAATATTAGTTTTTTCTTATGGGTTTTCTAGTTTGAACTGATATTGTTCAGTTTCCTGATCATTCCTTTTTATTTTGGTGTATAATAGTCTACCTCCAAGATGTGTTTTTTGAGTTCCTTAGGAGGTTTAAATTGATTCTCCTCAAGGGAATCCTCTAATATATCATAATTTCATTGAGGTTATCATGTGAGCGGTTCATGTTGTTGTTCATAATGTGTCACTGTCACAAACCGAATCGGGTCGCCACCAGCTCGACGGCCGACCCGGCCCGTGGCAAGACCCGAAGGGCGTTCCCGATCCCCACGGGCTAGCACAAGTGCCCGGGTATAAAATTTAACCTTGGGAACGATTTTACCCGAGTGAACCATAGTAAAACATTCAACCAAAATGACCAAGTAAAAGTAGAAGTGACAGTCAACAACCATTTAACCAATACATGTTTTTAGACAAAGTAGTCAAAACTCACACAAGACTAAAAAAAATAAGGTGACTACAACCAACCTAGGGGCTGCAGCTCAATTTGAGAACACTGCCTCCAAGTCACCACCAAAATGTCACGTAGTCAGTCCAGCTAACAACCTGAACCACTGCCTCCAAAAGCCAGGCCCTTACCTGTATCAGAAGTAAACAGATCTACTTACACCCAAAGGTGTAAGTAGGGTGTGAGCAATCGCCCAGTAGGATATCACCAAGAAAGATTCCACGCACAAGTATAAAGAGAAAATCCATTTGCAATGCTGTATAAAGTAAAAGGTGCAAAAATAAATAAAAGATTTTCACAAAATGCTTTTAAAGAAAGATGGTTCAAGTCACATACCAGAATGAAATTCAAATGGTATAAATATCACGGATCAGTGTGCGCACAAGTATCAGTAGCACCAGAGGATGGGAATGCCCTAAGGATACTAGTAACAGTGGGACCCTAGGACATCGTGTCTCAGTGAAACGTGGCTTAGATGGCCACGACCCTCAGAAAACGTGGCTTAGAAGGCCACGACCCTCAGAACATGTGGCTTAGAAGGCCACGACCCTCAGATATCATATGTTTAGTTGGTGTTGCAATCGTCAAACCTGCCAGTGAAACCGGGTCGAGTCATCTCCGGACTACCAGCTCACTAGTCCTAGTCCACCCACCTAATACCTAGGCTTCCCTCCTTGTACTCACCCAATTTAGAAAACACCTGCCATATCACCCGCACACTGATATTCTTTCTTTTGAAAATACCACACGCACACCATAGCATTTCAAAACATAGTATGTATTGCAAGTACGCTAAATAAAACCAGTAGCACAGTTTGAAAATAAACAACATCCTTTTTCTTTTCTTCAATCAGGTAAACCAAAACAGTACTTTTAAAACTTGCTGATAACTATTTTAAAAGAGAGAGAAAGAAAGACATTCAAAGTTTTAACTAGGTCCAAGTAATAAACACATGACATTTTTTTAATAAGGGGAAAAAGTTCATAGTATGTAACCAGGGGATAAAACATTTGATTAACTAGGAGTGCAAGCAAAGGATTATAAACCCATACTTGAGTGCGGAACCACCTACCTCAAACAGGCGCGGAAGAAGACATGACGCAAGGCTCCAGTTGTGCCACGGTCGCATTGCCTTGAGCCGTCAACCAGGTCCTAAAAACAGCAGAACGCTCAACGGTTCAGAAAAATTGCTAACGTAATAATAATGATGATAATAAGAATAAGAATAGAATAATAATAATAATAATAATAATAATAAAAGAATAATAATAATAATAATAATATTAACATAATAGAATAATAATAATAATATAAGGACAATAGAAATAATAATAGAAATAATAATAATAATTATAAACAATAGTAATAACAATAATAATAATATTAACAACAAGAATAGCATAATAATCATAATAATAATATGATAATAATAATAATAATAATAATAATAATAATAATCATAATATCATAATAATATTAATAATAATAATAATAATAATAATAAGAATAGAATAATAATAATAATAATAATATTGTTATTTACATAATTATAATAATAATATATTAATATTTATAATAATAACTAACATATTAATAATAATAATAAAAGAGAACAAAATGTATTATTAGATAAGTTAAAATAATAAAATAAAATGAATAAAAAGAAAAAGAAAGCAAACCTGCGCGGAGGAGGCCGAACAGGGGCGCCGGAACGGAGAAGAAGAGGAGGAAAAGGAAAGGGAAGAAGAAGGAGAGAAGAGGAAGAGGAGAAGAAGAAGAAGAGAAGGAGGAGAAGAGGAGAAGAAGAAGAAGAGAAGAGGAGAAATAGAAGAAGGGGAGAAGAAATGCAGTAGGGGGTTGCGCCGGCTGGGGGTGCAAGGGGAGCAGCAGCTCGGCCGAGGTGGAGGCGGAGGAAGAAAAAGAAGAAGAGGGAGAGGAGAAGGAGAAGAGAAAGAAGAAGAAGGGAAAGAAGAAGAAGAGAAGGAAGAAGAAGCAGGGCGCGCCGGCTGGACGGAAGGGCTGCAGCAGGGGCGGCGGTCGGCGAGGGGTGCTGGAGCGGCGCAGCAGAGGGGGTGGCTGGTCCGGCGAGGGTGCAGGAGCGGTGTAGGGGCGGAACTCGTGCTGAAGGGAGATGAGGGGAAGAAGAAAAGAGAAGAAAAATAGAGGAGGAGGGGTGGCGCGCGGGGAAGAGGGGAGGAGAAATGGAGGAGAGGTGAGGTGCGGCGAGGAAGGGTGCAGTGGGTAAGAGGAGAGAAAAAAAAAGGAGAAGGGGGGAAAACGTGGGGGAGAAGGAACGGGATAGAAGGGAAGATAAATAAAAAATAAAAAAAAATAGGAGGGGGTGGCGGCTAGGGTTTTGGAGGGGGGAGAGAGGGAGTTAAACAACTAATAAAAAATAAATTTAATTACATTAACATCATCCTAATAATAATAATAATAATAATAATAATTGTAATAACAATACTAATAACATACTAATCAATAAAAAAAAATATTATTATTAGCAATAATAATAATAATAACAATAATACTCACATCATAATAAAAATAATAATAATAATAATAAAAGCATAAAATTAATACTAATAATAATAATAGTAGTATCAATGATAATAATAATAATTTACATAATAATAAAAGTTAACATCCGCCATTGATTCGTCCGCGCAAGGGGCACCGTGCGTTGAAAAAGGCAAAGTTGCATGGCCTTGCCCATCCCCTACCCGTGCGCCGAGCGGCGCAAGGCCCGCGCGCACGCACCGTTACCCCAACGGGTAACCCAAACCGGGTTCGGCTCAGGATACAACCAAATAATTTAAATAAACCGGCAATTAAATTATGAAATAAAAATTTAAAATTAAACGCATACCTCAAAAAAAAATACGGGCGTGACAATTCTCCCCACCATGAAAACTTTCCGCCCTCGGAAAGTCAGCTCAAAGCCTGATCAGAGAATAGAAGTGGGTACTCCTGCTCAACCCATGACTTCCGCTCCCAAGTCTCGTGTTCATCATTCCCGTGCTGCCAAAGAACACGGACCAGAGGAATGGACTTTCCACGCAGCACCTTTTCCCGAGAATCCACTATACGCACTGGTCGCTCGACCACCGACAAGTCGGACTCTATCTCCAGCTCTTCCCAGTTCAGCACATGCGACGGGTCGGGGTTGTACTTCTTTAGTTGGGAGACATGAAATATGTCGTGAATCGATGTCAACTGCGAGGGCAAAGCTAGCATGTATGCCACCTTGCCAATCCGCTCAAGAATCTCGAAAGGTCCGACATATCTCAGTGTCAGCTTCCCTTGTTTCTCCAAACGACGGTGACCCAAGTGAGGGGCCACTTTCAGGAACACTCTGTCCCCCACTGAAAACTCAAGGTCCCGCCGGCTCTGATCTGCATAAGACTTGTGGCGACTCTGAGCTGTCAACAACCGCTGCCTAATCAGCTTGACCTTCTCAGACGTCTCCTGAACAAGACTCGGTCCCAAGAGCGAGGCCTCTCCTACCTCATCCCAACACAGAGGAGACCGACAAGGTCGGCCATAGAGCGCCTCAAAGGGTGCCATTCTGATGGAAGACTGGTAACTATTATTGTAAGCAAACTCGACCGTCCCCAAATGGCTATCCCATGAGCCTCCAAAATCTAACACACAAGCCCGGAGCATGTCTTCCAGAATCTGATTCGCCCGCTCTGTCTGGCCATCGGTCTGAGGATGGTATGTCGTGCTCATCTTAATCTGCGACCCCAAAGCCTTATGGAGGCCTCCCCAAAACCGTGATGTAAAGCGGGGGTCCCTGTCAGAAACAACTGCCGACGGCACACCATGAAGTCTGACCACCTCCTGAACGTACAAGCGGCCCAGTTCCTCTACCTTCGATGTGTCTCTGATCGGAATAAAGTGGGCAGACTTAGTCAAACGGTCAATTACCACCCAGATATCATTCCTCCCTCGAGGTGTACGAGGCAGGCCAATGATGAAGTCCATGGCGACCTCGTCCCACTTCCAGGTAGGAATGGGTAATGGCTGGAGTAGGCCAGATGGTCTCTGATGTTCTGCTTTCACTTGCTGGCAGGTGTAACATCTGGATACGAAGTCGGCTATGTCCCATCTCATACCTGGCCACCAGAACTGACGGCGAACATCGTAGTACATCTTGGTGGTACCAGGATGGACGGCCCACTGAGACTGGTGGTTATCCTGCATCACCACCTTTCGCAGAGACAACGGCACTACAGCACGGCCCTTAAAGCATAGGACCCTCTGGGAAGAAAAAGACCAATCAGAAGAAGTCTCCCCACCATGGAGAAACTGCATAGATCGCTGACAAAACTCATCACCAGGCTGCTCCTGCTGAATCAACTCTAGAAGGGCAGGATTCAACTGGATGCTGGCCAAGAAAGTACCTCCACTGTGCTCCCTGCTCTCCAAATGCAACTGGGCGAAGAGCCCCATCAAAGTCCACTCATCGCTGGACTTCTTCAACGCCTGCACTGGTACTTTTCTGCTCAATGCGTCAGCTACCACATTACCCTTTCCAGGGGTGTAGACAATATCAAAATCAAAACCCTGCATGTACTCGACCCAGCGGCGCTGCCTCAAATTGAGATCCCTTTGAGAGAAAATATAGGCCAGGCTCTTGTGGTCAGAATATACCACAAACTTCTCCCCAAAAAGATAGTGGCGCCATGTCTTCAAAGCATGCATCACTGCCGCCAACTCTAAGTCGTGAGTCAGATAGTTCTTCTCATGCGGCCAGAGTTGGCGAGAACCATAAGCCACAACATGGTCATCCTGCATGAGCACACATCCAAGGCCCGTACCTGACGCATCACAGTACACCACATAGCCCTTTCCTGACTCCGGTAAGGTCAACACAGGTGCGGTGGTCAACCGCCGCTTCAGATCCTCAAAAGATGCCTGGCACTGTGGGCTCCACTCAAACTTCACCCCTTTCCGGGTGAGTGCGGTCATGGGGGAGGCAAGCCGCGAGAAGTCCCGGACAAAGTGCCTGTAATAACCAGCCAAGCCCAGGAAACTCCTGATCTCAAACACATTTCTCGGCTGCTCCCAAGACATAACTGTCCTGATCTTCTCGGGATCAACTGAAACCCCTTGTTCTGAAACGACATGCCCCAAGAATTTCACTTCCCTGATCCAGAACGTACACTTTGAAAGTTTAGCATAAAGGCGGTGATCCCGCAGAGTGCCCAAAACAATACGCAGGTGATGCTCATGCTCCTCCTCAGATCCAGAATAGACCAGGATGTCATCCATGAATACCACGAAAAATGAGTCGAGATATTGGTGGAACACCCTATTCATGAGTGCCATGAAAACTGCAGGAGCATTCGTCAGTCCGAAAGGCATGACCAAGTACTCGAAGTGACCGTACCTGCTTCGGAAAGCCGTCTTCGGGATATCTGCTTCTCTCACCCTGAGCTGGTGGTATCCCGAACGCAAATCAATCTTGGAGAACCACTTTGCCCCCTTCATCTGGTCAAACAAATTGTCAATCTGAGGCAAAGGGTATTTATTCTTGATGGTTACCTTGTTCAACTTCCGGTAATCAATGCACAACCGAAGGGTTCCATCGACCTTCTTCGCGAATAAAACCGGTGCGGCCCAAGGGGAGACGCTCGGGCGAATGAATCCTTTGGATTCCAAATCGTCCAGCTGTATTTTTAATTCCCTCAATTCGGTGGGGGCCATGCGATATGAGGGAAGAGATATAGGCTGTGTTCCCGGCGCCAACTCAATCGAGAACTCCACGTCTCGCTCTGGTGGTAAGCCAGAAAAATCATCTGGAAAAACCTCTGGGAACTCATCCACTACACGAGGTAACCCGCCCTGTGAAATACCACCATCGTCCTCCAGCGCGAGCGACGATAACTGATAAGCAAGATTTCCAAGCTCAGGGAGTGGAGGTCCCGCACGTCCCGACCAAGGATCCCATTCTCCGTGAAATAGCTGAGGAGTCCCATCTGGTGCTGTAAAGCTGACTCGGCGTCGATAGCAATCATTGTGCGCCTGGAAGCGCACCAGCCAGTCCATACCGAGGATCACATCAAATAGGTCCATGTCAAGGACCAAGAAATCTCATTCCATCTCGACACCCGACACAGAAAGTGTGCACGATCGGCACTTGAGGCCTTGCTCCCTCTTTTTCCCCAACGACGTTACCAACTCCACAGCAAACGATAAAAGCTCGGATGGTAGGTTCAGCAGATTCACAAAACGAGCAGATATAAAAGAAACTGAAGCACCAGTATCAAATAAAACTGCAGCTATAGAAGATGCAACCAGAATAGTACCTCGAACTGTCGAGGGCCCTGCATCAGATCCCGCTGGTGCCTGATCCACAGCATGCAGTTGCCTGGTCCCTGCCTGAGAGCGACCGCTTGCCTGAGGCTCCGCCCTGATATGGCTCTGCCCTGAAGACGATCCGGTCCTACCACCATGCCCACCAAACCGAGATCCTGTCGTCCTGGTCGGCTCTGACTGAACTGATACCCCTCTAGAAGCCACTGATCCAGCCCCACTCTGATAAGGGCGTGCAGTCCTGCAGAAGCGCTGTAGATGTCCCACCACTCCACATCCATGGCATGGTCTGGGAGGGTATGGACAAACAGGTCGGATGTGACCTGCCCTTCCGCACTGATGGCACACAACAGACCCTGCACCAGAATCCCCAGATGAAAACTGCCTGGGAGGATGACCTGAGCAGTCATCACCCTTCTTCCATTGCTCATCACGCTTCCTCTTCTTCTCAGATGAACTGCCACTGCCAAGCCCTGACACTGATCCAGAAAACCCCGACTTTCCCTTCTGGTCAATCTCGGCCATACAAGCACGATCGACCACCTCAGTATAAGTCTTCAGCTTGAACAAGAAAACCTGGGAGTGAATTTCTAGTCGAAGGCCCTTCTCAAACTTCCGAGCTTTCAATAATTCGCTCGAAACTATCTCAGGTGCGTACCGTACCAGTTCAGCAAAGCGATTCGCATACTCCATCACTGTCTGATTCCCCTGCGATAGCTCCATGAACTCCCGAGATCTAGCATAGGCTATAAACTCTGGACAGTACTGCTCGTTGAAGATACCCTTGAAATCCTTCCAGCTCATGTGCTCATGCTTCCCAGCCTGGACCACTGATTCCCACCATTTCCGACTGGAACCCTCCAGCTGGAACGAGGTGCACTTCACCCTGACTTCCTCAGGCGTGTCAAGGAAATCGAACACGCGTTCTATCTTCTCAAGCCACTCCTCTGCCTCCTGAGGTTCTGAACCACCTCGGAAAGAAGGAGGTTTTCTCCTCAGAAACTCCTGAGCTCTATCCTTTCTGGAGCCAAAATCTTCCCCTCTAGCTGGAACAGTGGCGGGGGCAGGAGTCGCCCCTTGTCTTAAAGCCTGAACGGCTCGGACCATCGCCTCAACAAATCTCTGATCAAGCGGCGCGGGAGAACTCTCTCCGGCTTCCTCCTGCGGATGCATGGGAACTCTCCGGGGAGGCATCTTACTGAAAAAGAGCAGCAATCAAGAAAGGAAACCATCAATAAAAAGGGAATAAAATTTTCCAACAAGATAATTATTCATCAATAAACCAATCATGCAAAAAAAAATCCATATAAAAACTTTACTTTCCTTATCTGGTGTCCACGCACAGTCTGCAGCCTGCACGTCCCACCCAGAAAGAAAGTGAAACAAGCACCCTGACATCCCATGGTGACTCAGTATCTGTCACGAGGCGTGCTGGCCAGGCACCCTACTCGCAACGTGAATTCTGAGCCCCGACAGACCCAACTCATCCCAAATAACATAAACCACCAACAAAACCAACCTGCTCTGATACCATTTTGTCACAAACCGAATCGGGTCGCCACCAGCTCGACGGCCGACCCGGCCCGTGGCAAGACCCGAAGGGCGTTCCCGATCCCCACGGGCTGGCACAAGTGCCCGGGTATAAAATTTAACCTTGGGAACGATTTTACCCGAGTGAACCATAGTAAAACATTCAACCAAAATGACCAAGTAAAAGTAGAAGTGACAGTCAACAACCATTTAACCAATACATGTTTTTAGACAAAGTAGTCAAAACTCACACAAGACTAAAAAAAATAAGGTGACTACAACCAACCTAGGGGCTGCAGCTCAATTTGAGAACACTGCCTCCAAGTCACCACCAAAATGTCACGTAGTCAGTCCAGCTAACAACCTGAACCACTACCTCCAAAAGCCGGGCCCTTACCCGTATCAGAAGTAAACAGATCTACTTACACCCAAAGGTGTAAGTAGGGTGTGAGCAATCGCCCAGCAGGATATCACCAAGAAAGATTCCACGCACAAGTATAAAGAGAAAATCCATTTGCAATGCTATATAAAGTAAAAGGTGCAAAAATAAATAAAAGATTTTCACAAAATGCTTTTAAAGAAAGATGGTTCAAGTCACATACCAGAATGAAATTCAAATGGTATAAATATCACGGATCAGTGTGCGCACAAGTATCAGTAGCACCAGAGGATGGGAATGCCCTAAGGATACTAGTAACAGTGGGACCCTAGGACATCGTGTCTCAGTGAAACGTGGCTTAGATGGCCACGACCCTCAGAAAACGTGGCTTAGAAGGCCACGACCCTCAGAACACGTGGCTTAGAAGGCCACGACCCTCAGATATCATATGTTTAGTTAGTGTTGCAATCGTCAAACCTGCCAGTGAAACCGGGTCGAGTCATCTCCGGACTACCAGCTCACTAGTCCTAGTCCACCCACCTAATACCCAGGCTTCCCTCCTTGTGCTCACCCAATTCAGAAAACACCTGCCATATCACCCGCACACTGATATTCTTTCTTTTGAAAATACCACACGCACACCATAGCATTTCAAAACATAGTATGTATTGCAAGTACGCTAAATAAAACCAGTAGCACAGTTTGAAAATAAACAACATCCTTTTTCTTTTCTTCAATCAGGTAAACCAAAACAGTACTTTTAAAACTTGCTGATAACTATTTTAAAAGAGAGAGAAAGAAATACATTCAAAGTTTTAACTAGGTCCAAGTAATAAACACATGACATTTTTTTAATAAGGGGAAAAAGTTCATAGTATGTAACCAGGGGATAAAACATTTGATTAACTAGGAGTGCAAGCAAAGGATTATAAACTCATACTTGAGTGTGGAACCACCTACCTCAAACAGGCGCGGAAGAAGACACGACGCAGGGCTCCAGTTGCGCCACGGTCGCACTGCCTTGAGCCGTCAACCAGGTCCTAAAAACAGCAGAACGCTCAACGGTTCAGAAAAATTGCTAACGTAATAATAATGATGATAATAATAATAAGAATAGAATAATAATAATAATAATAATAATAAAAGAATAATAATAATAATAATATTAACATAATAGAATAATAATAATAATATAAGGACAATAGAAATAATAATAGAAATAATAATAATAATTATAAACAATAGTAATAACAATAATAATAATATTAACAACAAGAATAGCATAATAATCATAATAATAATATGATAATAATAATAATAATAATAATAATCATAATCATAATCATAATCATAATATCATAATAATATTAATAATAATAATAATAATAATAATAAGAATAGAATAATAATAATAATAATAATATTGTTATTTACATAATTATAATAATAATATATTAATATTTATAATAATAACTAACATATTAATAATAATAATAAAAGAGAACAAAATGTATTATTAGATAAGTTAAAATAATAAAATAAAATGAATAAAAAGAAAAAGAAAGCAAACCTGCGCGGAGGAGGCCGAACAGGGGCGCCGGAACGGAGAAGAAGAGGAGGAAAAGGAAAGGGAAGAAGAAGGAGAGAAGAGGAAGAGGAGAAGAAGAAGAAGAGAAGGAGGAGAAGAGGAGAAGAAGAAGAAGAGAAGAGGAGAAATAGAAGAAGGGGAGAAGAAATGCAGCAGGGGGTTGCGCCGGCTGGGGGTGCAAGGGGAGCAGCAGCTCGGCCGAGGTGGAGGCGGAGGAAGAAAAAGAAGAAGAGGGAGAGGAGAAGGAGAAGAGAAAGAAGAAGAAGGGAAAGAAGAAGAAGAGAAGGAAGAAGAAGCAGGGCGCGCCGGCTGGACGGAAGGGCTGCAGCAGGGGCGGCGGTCGGCGAGGGGTGCTGGAGCGGCGCAGCAGAGGAGGTGGCTGGTCCGGCGAGGGTGCAGGAGCGGTGTAGGGGCGGAACGCGTGCTGAAGGGAGATGAGGGGAAGAAGAAAAGAGAAGAAAAATAGAGGAGGAGGGGTGGCGCGCGGGGAAGAGGGGAGGAGAAATGGAGGAGAGGTGAGGTGCGGCGAGGAAGGGTGCAGCGGGTAAGAGGAGAGAAAAAAAAAAGGAGAAGGGGGAAAAACGTGGGGGAGAAGGAACGGGATAGAAGGGAAGATAAAAAAAAGAAAAAAAAAATAGGAGGGGGTGGCGGCTAGGGTTTTGGAGGGGGGAGAGAGGGAGTTAAACAACTAATAAAAAATAAATTTAATTACATTAACATCATCCTAATAATAATAATAATAATAATAATAATAATAATAATAATAGTAATAACAATACTAATAACATACTAATCAATAAAAAAAATATTATTATTAGCAATAATAATAATAATAACAATAATACTCACATCATAATAAAAATAATAATAATAATAATAAAAGCATAAAATTAATACTAATAATAATAATAGTAGTATCAATGATAATAATAATAATTTACATAATAATAAAAGTTAACATCCGCCATTGATTCGTCCGCGCAAGGGGCACCGTGCGTTGAAAAAGGCAAAGCTGCATGGCCTTGCCCATCCCCTACCCGTGCGCCGAGCGGCGCAAGGCCCGCGCGCACGCACCGTTACCCCAACGGGCAACCCAAACCGGGTTCGGCTCAGGATACAACCAAATAATTTAAATAAACCGGCAATTAAATTATGAAATAAAAATTTAAAATTAAATGCATACCTCAAAAAAAAAGTTTGGGCGTGACAGTCACAAGCTTAGAACATAGTTGTTGAGGTACAACCAGGAGCTATAGGAGAAAGAGATAGATCATGAGAGTTCTTGCGGGAGAATCCACCATCCTTTAAAGGTACGAATAAACCTCAATAGGTGGATGACTAGCTTGAAAAGATTTATCAAATCTTATACTTCCTGGAAACACCTGATAATATCAAGGTGAAGTGTGCAATGTTCGGGTTTGAGGGTCCTAACAAGCTTTGGTTGGATTCCAAGGTATAGGTGGATAGGTATGTGGGATTAGACTAGAAGGGTTTCAATACTCTTTTATTTTATTAGTTTTTTTAGAGTCGCTAATGAAAGTTGAAGTCTTTAGAGTTCCTCTCTTTGTAGAAGGGAGAGTGTTCAGTGTTAGCATACACCACTCAACTTACTATACTGGTTTTTTTTTTGCATAAGAGGTTATGAATAATAACCAATTGAAAGCTTAGAAGTACTTGTAGGGTTTTCCACCAGATATCATATCGCATGTATTTATGTAGAATCTTTCGATCTATGCAAAGATAGTGGATAGGGTTATGATGGAAGAAGTGAATACGGTAGATAAGGTTGGATATTCTACCTCTTCTCTTCCACCTAGTGCCAGATTCAATGGCATGGAAAGGAAAAAGATAAAGTGGCAGGATCATCGCAGGAGTGGTGGGGGTAGTCTCAAGCATTAGGCCTATTCAGAACCTCCACTTGTAGCTATTTGTGTTCATCTAACTTGATATTAGTGTGGTGCATTCAGACACACACCATATTCTTGTCCTTCACCTAAAAAATGTGTGACAGTTGTGGATGTTATGGTCATATGTAGTGTTTTTTTCAGGCTATGTCTACACCTCAATATGGTCAGGTATTGTTAGGGTAGTTAGATGCTTCAAATACTATAGGTTTGTATCTACATGCCTCAAGAGTGAAGCACCTTCACACAGTAGATAAGTTTCCAGTGGAGGTAGATGTGGGTCCAGCAATAGTGAGAGGTACCATTTTTATTGCATCCTCAGTAGTTATTTCCTTATTTGATATTGGTGCTTCCCACTCATTTATATCTAGACATTTTTTTGATATTTTTAACCTTCCAACAGAACTCATGTACTTTGTTATGGAGTTATTGATACCTCTTGGGAAGAGGAAAGAGTGGGGTTTCAATGTCCTTATGCACTATCAATGGTTGATATGAAGCTAGTTTGGGATTTTATTGTTCTCTATATGGATCTATTTGACATCGTCATTAGGGTGTATTGGCTTATTTATCATCAAAATGAGGTTGATTTTTATCATTGGTGTGTCTCATTTTGTATGGATAATGGTAGATCACTGGTGTTTCAAGGAGAGTGGGATCTAAGGTCTGGTTGTGCAGGACCTTCCTGGCTAGATCTCAAGAGTTTTTTGTATGTTGTTGTAGTTGAGCCCGGTGATGTTTCTTCTATTGTTGGTATTTATACCATTATTTGGGGTTTTTCTGACGTTTTCCTAGATGATTTCTTTGGGATTCCTCCACAGAGGGAGGTAGATTTTATAATTTACCTGGTGTTAGGGACACAACTGATATCAATACCTTCTTATTTCATGACACCAACAGAGCTCAAAGAGCTCAAAATTTAGTTGGATGGTTTGGTGGTGAAGGGTTTTTCTCGCCCTAGTGTTTCGCCTTGAGTAGCCTTGGTGCTCTTTGATAAGAAGAAAGATGGTTAACTATGATTGTGTGTAGACTATCGAAATTTGAATCGGGTAAGGATTAAGAACAAGTATCCTTTTCCTCACGTGGATGATTTGTTTGATCAGTTAAAGGTGGTAAAGTGATTTTCAAAGATTGATCTTAGTTCAGGTTATCATCAGCTCCGATTTTGGGAGTGTGATATACCGAAGATGGCTTTCAGGAGCATATATATCCATTACAAATATCTTGTGATGTCATTTATCTTGACTAATGATCCTTTGGTTTTTACGGATTTGATGAATCAGATATTCCATCAGTATCTTGACAATTTTGTGGTAGTGTTTTTGGATGCTATTTTGGTTTATTCAAGATCTGAGCATGAGCATGAGCACCATCTAAGTTTGGTTTTGAAAATACTGAGGAGTCACTATTTGTATGGAAAGTTTTTGAAATGAAACTTCTAGATCCAAGAATTGAATTTATTGGGGCATGTGATTTCTGAGCATGGATTCCAATTTATCTTGAGAATGTAAAGGTTGTCCTATCATGGGAAGAACCATGAAATGTCTTTAAAATTCAGAGCTTTCTTGGTCTTGATGGGTACTACTTCCAGTTTGTCAAGAATTTTTCAAAGTTGGTGTCACCTTTGACTACTCTTACTAGGAAATAGGTGAAATTCATATGGGATGAAAAGTGTCAGTATTCTTTTGATGAGATAAAATGACTTCTAACATCGACTCCTATTCTGATATTATCTGATCCTGGTAAGGGGTATGTGATTTTTTGTAATGATTCTGGTGCGGGTTTGGGTTGTGTTCTTATGCAGTATGATCATGTGTTAGTTTACGACTCTCGACAGCTTCGAACACATGAGCAGAATTACCCCACTCATGATTTATAGCTTTCTACATTTATGACATGAGACGAAAATTTTGGTGGTTGTGTATGAAGCATGACATTTCTGATTATGTGTCCCGTCGTTACACCTACCAACAGATAAAGGTAAATCATTTAAAACCTTTTGGTCTACTCTAGCCTCTTCTAGTGCTGATTTGGAAGTGGGATGAGGTATCCATGAACTTTGTTATTGGATTACTATGGACTCCCCGAGGGAGGAATTCTATCTGGGTGGTGATTGATCAGTTGAAAAAGTCATCTCAATTTAGTATGATTAACGATACCACAAAAGTTGAAGATCTGGGTAAGCTCAATATACAAGAAGTTGTGAGGTTACATGGGGTTCCTTATACCATTGTTTCAGACATAGATCATGGGTTTACTTTGAGGTTCTAGAGAAGTATCTAAGAGATTATGGGGACTCAGATCATATTGAGTACAACTTATAATTCACAGACAGATGGTTAGACAGAGCACACTATTAAAATCCTGAAGGATATGCTTTGTGGCAATGTCTTAGATTTTGGTGGATCTTGGGATAGCCATCTAGGACTAGTTGAATTTCCTTATAACAATAGTTATCATTCTTCGATCAGAATGGATCATTTTGAGGCCTTATACAACCGCCTGTGAAAATCAACTCTTTGTTGGGAAGAGGTGGGTGAAGATTCTTTGGTGGGACCAAGTTTGGTTTAGGAGACGCCTACGAAGATTTAGGATATACATTGTCATCTGGTTTCAGCAAAAAGTTGACATAAATCTTATGCAAATCAACGACATCGTACTTTGGATTTTTCCGTAGGTGACCGAGTTTTCTTAAAAGTTTTTACTCGGTTGGGTCACCGTCGACTTAGAAATCAGGGGAAGTTGGCTCCAAGATATGTTAGACCATTTGAGTTCATTGAGCAACTTGGGCATATTTATTATCTGTTGGCATTACCAGCTCAGATGATAAAAATTCATGATATTTTCCACATATCACAGATCAAGAAAATATCATCCTTATCCCTTTCATATTTTGAGTTGGGAAGATACTGAATTAGAGCTAGATATTTTCGTTGTTGAACAGACAATTGAGATCATTGACTCTCAAATGAAATTCTTACATGGAAAGTTGATTATATTGGTCAAAGTGTTGTGGCGGTACAGATCAGATTCTCATGAGACTTGGGAATGCTAGTCGTTAATGATGAAGTAGTGGCCTCACCTCTTTACCAGATTACATTCTTCTGCATGACTTTATAGGGATGAAAAGTCTTATGTTGGGGAGTTTGTAACATCTCATTACCAACTTTAGGTATTCTTCCTTCTCATTGCTTGTTTTCCTCTTTAATTGGGTGTGTCTTATGACTCATGAGGATGAAGAACATTTTCTGATCAAAATTACTTAAAGTTCATATATGGATGTTTTTTTAATTAATAGTGTCTAGGTATAAACATGTAATGGATTTGTGGGATTATCCCCAAGTTCAGAGAATGCCTGTGTTGGTTTTGGGTTTTTATGTAATAATATACAGTTTTTGCAGTCTGTTGTAGAAATACACATCGTGTAATGGGAATACACGTCGTGTAAGTTTCACAGAGCAGATGTCATGAATCTGGTACATGGTGTAAAGTGAGTACATCTCCTGTAATAATAAAATATTGGTTTTTAATAAAAAGGTGATAAGTTTTTCGATGTATGTTATCCCCACAGGATTACACGATGTGTAAAGGGATTACACGATGTATAATTATTGCAAACAAGGCTTTTAGGGTGTCTCTGGGTAGAAATTTCATTTCATTCATCCGTAACTCCTTTGTCTCTCGATCTAAAAGGATTCTTCAATGATTTTGTGAGTCTCTATTCGGTCCGAATTGATTCATTTAGTGATTGGTCATCATTGCGATTGGTTTGTGTCTCTCTGAGTGAGTAAGCCTTTCTACTTCTTTATTTCTTTGATCATGGTATCACTGTTGCGTTACGTTATCAGATCTGTTGACCCATGATGATATTCCTTTGGGTGATCTTGTTATGAGGGTTATTTCCTTTGTTGGTTGTAGTGTGGTGGGTGTGCGCTCTTGAGGTATGTGTTATTCCTCTTATATGCCAACCCTTTTGTTGAATTATAATCAATTCTAAGATGTGTAGGTTGATTCTAGGGTCTCTGTTTTCATTTGTTGTGTTCTTCTTGTTAGTGGATCCTTTGGTGGGAATGTGTGACCCCAAGTTTTTAGGTAGGTGGGTCCGTCTCTAACCTATGTTGGTGAGCTGCATTGCTCTTATTTTGATAAATTGTTTTATTAAATTAAATGGCATGATATGATTGATTTGTTGTGTGTGTGTGGAATTGGGTTTTTATAAAAGATGATTTTCCCCTTGTTTTGGAAAATGGAAAAGGGTATTCAAAGCATTGTAAAATAGTTTTGTGAAATGATTTTTAAAGCATGAAATAATGGAATGGTTTGATGAACTGATTTGGAAAATAGAGCACATGGGAAGCCTTGGGTACTTAGGTGGAAGGTATAGTAATATGTCTTGTCCATCGTCGGGGGATTTGCTTTTGGGGTTCATCTTTACTCCCTAGGCCTGTTGTTCTAGGGACTTGTTAGACCTGTTGGGGGGTTCACTTTCCGAGGTGTTCCTCTACCCTCTAGACTCGATGTATATGTCTAGTGGTTTGATGTGTACACGATTGTCTATGTAAGGTATGAGTGTCCTAGCTATCCTGACCTAGTATGATCCTTGGGGAGATGTTACTTGTGTTTCTTGGATAATTTGGGCTATTGTTGGTTTGTACTATTTTGTTGTACTACCATGGAATTGATATGAGAAATGATGCATGCTTTGTTTTATTTTGACTTGATATATCTACTAAGATATTTGGATATGAAATGCTCTGAAAATGATTTACCTAATTTATTTGGAAATGTGGAAAAAGGGGGAAATTAAATTGTTTTCCCATGCTTTTGATATAAAAATTATTAAACAGTTATCATGCCTTATTTTCTTTAAATTTGAGCATGCTTGGATTGTTGTTTAGAGACTTGATATGGAACACCCAAGTGAGACCCTACTGATCATGTTACCTCACACCTTATGTACTTATTCAGTGGTGCATAGACCTAGTTAGGTCTTTCGATGAAGGGAAAGGCAAGGCTAGCGGTGAAAAACGGGTTGCAGGCCCGCGGGTTAAGTGGGCTTGGGGTGGGTTTGGGGCGGGGCGGGTTTATTAAAAATAGCCCACATTTGAAATGGGCTTATATGGGAAGCTCGCACGGACATCCAACCCGTGCGGGTTTACCCGTATGGATACGGGCTGGCCCACAGGTTAATGGTGTCATTTTTTTTATAATAATTATACTAACTTTAAATTTTTTAGGCCCTTCATTTCCCAACGCTGCATGCATGCCTCCCGTCCCGCCGCCTCCCTTTCCATTCATTTCCCAACGTTTCCGCATGCCTGTCTCCATTTATCCATTTATATTTATTTTATTTATCCTCACATATTCCCCCGCCCCTCCTTCACACTCACCTGCTGCACTGCACATCGACTCCTCCTCCGCTACCCCCCCCCCCCAGCCCTGGCCTCCTACCCCCGGCCCTGGCCTCCCCCGCCGCTACCCCTCGGCACCGGTCTCCGCTGCTACCCCCCGGCCCCGGCGTCCTCCGCCGCTATGCCCTGACCTACTCTTCTGCTACCCACCAACCTCCTCCGCCGCCGCTACCCCTACCCCAGCCTCCTCCGTCGTGACCCCCGCTACCCCCACTACCCCCCGGCCTCCTCCGCCGCTACCCTCGGCCCCTACATCCTCCACCGGGCCGCGACCCCCGCTACCCCCCAACCCCGACCTCCTCTGTCGCGTCGCGACCCCCGCTACCCCCTGGCTCTGGCCTCCTCCGCCGCAACCCCCCATCCCCGGCCACCCTCGTCGCGACCCCCGCTACCCCCCCCCACCCTGACATCCTCTGCCGCTACCCCCCTAGCCCTGACGTTCTCCGTCGCTACCCCCCCAGCCTACTCCGCTGCTACCCCCAACCTCATCCACCGTTGCTACCCCCGACCTCGGCCTCCTTCACCGCGACCCCCGCTACCCCAGCCTCCTCCGTCGCTACCCCCCACTACCCCCCGACCCCAACCTCCTCCTCCACTACCCCCGGCCCCGACCTCCTCCGCCGCTACCCCCGGCCTCCTCCTCTGAGAAATTTAAAAAATTATAAAAAAACAATATTGAATGTGGGTTGCCCGCGGGCTTGCCCGCATCTGCTGCGGGGCGGCGTGGGCTTGATAAATCCTACTGTTTTTTATGCGGGTCTAGCCCGCGCAGGCTTAGCCCGCCCCGTCCATTTCGCATTTCTAGGCAAGGCGCCACAATGAAGCAATGATGTTTTCTTTTAGCTGGGATGGGTAGCTGGTGGTGACGTGGTAGTTGTCTGTCTATGATATCACATGGAGTAGTTGGTTTTTCTGTTTTGGTAAACCTATATGGTTGGACTTGTACTTGGAGATTGTTTATACTCTTGGGTTGTTTGGTTTTTTACTATTTGTTTTCAGTAATGGCATGTATTTATCTTTCCATTGTTGTATTTTTTGTATATATGTGTCATGTTGTTACTTCAAGTTGGGTGAAATCATTCCCTCTAGTTGTTGTTCGGTATCTGGGTGCCAATCATCAGCCTGTGGGGATCAGGAACGCCCTTCGGGTATGTAGCGTATTGAGTTGGGTACCAGTTTGAGAGGGTATTCGGGTCGGTTTGTTACATATAAAGCAACAATCATTTGCATAATTCTCATTAATACCATAATAAAAACATTTAACAGTTGACATTTTTTTGCAGTTTAAGTCAGGAATAAAATAATTCCTATATAATTTTAGTCTTTAACCATTACTACTTATTCCAAGTGTTCCTTCATGAATTTTATTTTTACTAAGGATTTGAGTCAAATATTTTTCTCCTTTTATAATCATACTAGAATCTTTCTTTAAAGTGTTAACTTCATCTAGTGATTCTTTAATTCTAGTTTCATGCAGATCAAAATAAATTTGGGAAGAATTAAATTTTAAATATGTAATTTGTTTTAACAAGCTTTCTTTATCTAATAAAATAGAATTATAATATTTTCTTAGTTTTCTATTATCCTTTTTTAAATATTCAAATTTATCTTTTAACATAAAGCAATACTTATTTAATTCATTGTAAGAAAAATTTTCAGAATTAGATCTTTGAGAATAAGAATATTATACCTCATCAGTGTGATCCATAAGACACACCATTTGATTTTTATGCTCAACCTCAGAATTTGTAGAAGATTCGTCATTTGAACCAAAATCACTCCAAGTATCCTTCATAATTTTCTTTTCTTTTCTTTTATAATAGGATTTCCTTTGAGCTTTAAGAAAAGGATAATTAAACTTTTCATGACCATTCTCTTTGCATTAACAACATTTATTCTCTTCAATCTCTTTATTTCTTTTGTTGTACAATTTTTCAAACCTTTTAACAAAATTTGATAAATATTTATCTGAATCTGAATGACTTGAATAAGATGATTCTTCCATAGTAGTTTTGAGAACAGATTCTTCATGTTTGATATGATTTTCAGCTTTGGTCTGTCTCTCAACTTCATACATCAACAAAGTTCCAATTAGTTCTTTCATTGTTATTTCTTTGACTGGTGTGGATTTTCATATAGTAGTAGATATTCCATTTCACTTAGAAGGTAAAAATCTGAGCACTTTTAATGCTTGGTCTAATTTATTAATTGGATCTCCCAAAGTAGCAACATTATTGACAATTTCTATCAATCTTCCATTCATCTGAGTGATATTCTCACCTTCATGCATTCTAAAAGTATCAAACTTTAACTTTGCAGTATTATATCTCAATTTTCTGATATTTTCAGTTTCTTCATAAGAAATTGAAATAGTCTTCCACATCTTGTATGCAGTAGAACATTGAGAAACATGATTAAACTCATTAGTCCCTAAACCACAGACAATAACATTCATTGCTCTTTAATTAATATCATATTCCTTTTCTTGGTCATCATCCCATTTCTACAGATCTTCCTTAGGAATTTCATAAGGCTTGACAACCTTTAAATAAACTCGTATTTCAAGTTTTTTCAAATAAATAATCATGCGAGCTTTCCAGCATCCATAATTATTACCATTAAAGTAAGAAGCACAGATCATCGACATACCTTCTTTTAGATTCTTCATTTCAAAATTTATCTTTGTTTGAATCTTTAACTCAAGATTGTTAGAGCCAAAATATACCTTTGATAATATACAAGATTCCAACCTTTAATATTACTTGTTGGTATCAGATAGAAACAAAAAATATCAAGGATTTCCAAAAAGAAAAATATACCAATTGAGCCCTGCCTCTGATACCACTTGTTAGGTCGGATGGGTCAGTGAGACTATGACAAAGACACGAGGGGGGGTAAATTATGATCCTTTAAAATCTTTTATAGATTCAAAACAACTCTCTTGATATGCATCATTTATTCCCTTCTCTTTTAAATATGAGTGAGCAGTGAAAATAAATAAGGAAAAGAACACAATGGTGTGTAGTGGTTTAGGATACAAAGATCATTTAGTCTACTCCACTAAAACTCTCTCCATGAACTTGGTGATTTTCACTAGTGATTCTTTTTATTGGGTACTTCTATAAATGGGTGCAGACAGTTGGTACCTTTACAGTAATATTATTACAAGGCCTTCTAGTTCCTTTCAAGTGAATCAAAATATCCACAGCTTTGTCCAAGAAGCTGATACTCCATCACCACTATGATTGAATCGGAGCAGCCAAAACTCCAATAAATCAATAGAGATATGTTTGATTGAGAAAAACATATTTGCTCACAGTTGCAGCAGCAAATGACGGATGTGTTTGATCTTTAATAGTGTGCAACAACAACAAAATAATCTTCAATGTTGCACGTGATTTTTTTAATTAGCAGTAGAAAAAACACCAAATAGATGAATAAACATGTATGACTTTAAATTGTAACTCTGACAAATGCCTTTTCAATCTTGTAAAAGAAGATTTAACAATAAGATATATTAGCAGTGACAACAACAGTAACAAGTTGACCAACTAGATCAAAACATATATGTCTCCAAAGAGTAGCTCTGAAGGCGATAACACACTATTATTTTCAAGCACGCAACTTTTTATTTTTGATGCATATATCTCTGTGTTGTATATATCTATATATTTTCATAAGATGACCATCTCAATATTTATACTATAGGTCGAACAGCTCCAGGTCAAATGATTCCAGAAATACCGCATAATAAATTGTGAATATTTGAATTCAAAATCATTCATAGAGGGTCGTAACTTCCCTCATTACTACAAATATGGTCTTTATCAGTGCTAGAAAAGTCGATTAACGGTGCTAAAAAAATGTTGTTAATTGAGACAAAGATAAAAGGGGGTCTCTTTTATCAGCGCTCAGAAAAACACTGATAAAGACCCCTTTTATCAGCACTAAAAAACGCTGATAAAAGTTAAAAAAAAATATTAAAAAAAATAAAAAAAAATTTTTTTTGTAATTCTGGGGGGCTTCAACAGCGCTTGAAGCCCCCCTTTAACAACGCCCACCGCCCATGGTAGCCCCCCCCCCTTTAACAGCGCCCACCGCCCATGGTAGCCCACACACGCCCCAGGCCAGCTCCACCCAACCCCACCCCCTTTAACTGCGCTGGGTAATTCCCCGCACCTGCGAGCGCGACCTGCCTCCCCCGGAATTCGAACTCGATACCTCTTGCATGCGCACCTAAGCCTTTACCACTCCACCATATTGATTTGTTTTTCATTTATTAATATATATATATATATATAGTTATATTTACTCATATATTAATATATATGTATATTTAGTTATATTAATATATATATCTGTATATTAATAGATATAAATATATATATTTAGTCATATTAATATATACATATATTTAATTATATTAATATATACATATATATTTAGTCATATTAGTATATACATATATTTAATTATATTAATATATATTTATATCTATTTATATATATTTAGTTATAATTTTTTATCCGTATATTTATTTGTATATTAATATATATTAATATATATTTATAAGATTAGTTTTAAATACATTTATAAAATATGTTTTCTTATGTGTGTTTTTATAAATAAATAAATATACATACATACATACATACATATATATACAACACACACACACAGAGATATATTATATGTATATTTGTAGGTATAATTATACATGTTTATATATATTTACAAATATTATATATTAATATGTATATACAAAAGTGCTGGAAATGGGGTCTCGAAAAACCTAACAAATCGCAGTCACTGAAAAAAGCATAACTTTCGCTCTGAGTGTTTGTTTCAACTCCGTGAACAGTCGATCCGAAGATCATGGAATGAACTACAATAAAACAGGTGTTGAAGGCTAAACAGACACACATATCAGAAGTTATAACCGTTTTAAGAAAAAATTGGCAGGGGTCCGGACACAGTAACTGAGTTTTTGAGGCCTTCTAGTTGTTTTTTGGGATTTTAGGGTCCCAAAATTAATTAGAAATATGTTCAAGTCAGACTGATACGTAGATCTCTTCGTTGCCTTCGATTTTATATGTGGTAGAGCCCAAACGGACACCCGGAATGAAAGTTATGGTCGTTTGAAGTTGTACTTTTTTTTGAGTGCTATAACTGATATATTTTTCGTTCCTCTGATCTTCTAACGATTTCAAATAGACGTGGTCATCACTCGTTTCACTAGCTTCGGTTTTACTAGTTGCAGTGCTCAAATAGACAACCGGAGCAAAAGTTATGCTTGTTTTAGTGAATTGTTGGTTTCTTAGGTTTTTAGGAGATACAAGAGTTGCAAAATTTCAAATGATAACAACTTCTGCTTTGAGTGTCCGTTTTGGCTCTACCACATATCAAATCGAAGCTTGATAAAAGTTACACACTCCGGTGATCACCGAAACCCCTTCTCATGTTCTTTGAGATTCAAAAAATATCAAAAACACTCTGAACGGTCATAAGTTTGGCTACGGGGGTCCGTTTTGCCATAACTTTTGATCTGGGTGTTCGTTTTGCCTCAACCACGTATCAAATCGATATAAAAAATATTTATTATATTTATATCAATATAAATATACTTATATATCAATATATTATTTTTTATGATTTTTTTTGAAATATACACATTTATCAGCGTTAGGAAAATGTGCGCTGATAAAACCCCTCTTTATCAACGCTACTAAAAAAAGCGTTGATAAAGGGGGCCCCTTTATCAGCGCTAAAAAAAACGCTGATAAAGGGTGGCATTGCGGAAACCCAGTTTTGTGGTAGTGGATTTAATCCATTGAATACGAGCCTTTGAATCGGTCGTAAATCGGCTTTAAAGATATATTTATTTCTGGCGAGACTGTGGCAGAAAACGCGAATAATATCTTGAATTTAAAACTCCGTCATTGACCAGTCAAACATAGGGTTCCTTCACGTAATGACAAACTCCAAAAGTAGGGATGACAACGTAAGGTTGTTTATAAAAGTAGGGTTGATAAACCATACATTTGTTCCTCAAACGCAGAGCTTCTTCTAAATGTAGGGTTGTTGATCCATATTTTCCCAATAACATAGGGTGTCTGATTCATACATGTTATTCCAAACGCAGGGTTTCTAAACCATACGTTACGCTTACAAACGTAGGGTATGAATAACGTTTCCGTAATACTTTCAAACATGTTCAGAATACTTAAACAAATATTTTCCCACATATTAATGACTTATATACACTTCCAAAATAAAAATAAATATTATAACGAATATGATTATCTTGAAATTCACTTAAAATCAACTCTATGGGTAACATAAATGTGGGTGTTTGTGTGTATTAAAACCAAAAAGAAATTAACAAATTTGGTGAATCAACACATGCTCGACGCGATGTTGGTCGATTGGAATACACCTTTGAAAGAACCTTAAGATCAGAGATTACCCTAAGTCTGCGACCCCAAATTGCAACAGACAGAGAATGAATGAGCAACACGATCAAATTGGATGATCTATCGTAATATATATTTTGCGGTGGTAAAAGATATGTTGGTAAAAATCACTAATAACAAATAGATTCATCTGTCAATGAAATAATCACTGGCATTGATAAGACAAAACGACACATTTAATTGTTGATAAAGGATATGTTGGTATTAATCAATTAATATTAACAGATGCATTTGATAGTAAAAAAATTGTTGGTACCTATAAATAATACCAACAAAACATAACATCCGTTGAAATTACTCATTTTTACAAACATATATATTAGTCGACACAAAAATTATGCTGGTACAAGTCACTTTTTTTTTGTAGTGATACATACATACACACACATACAAATTAACGTGCACATACATACAAATATATGCATATATTTTAAATTATTTAACATGCATATAAATATATAAATTCAAATATAATTTATATTTAAATAAATGTGTATTTATTTAAATACTTATATCACTGTTGAAATGAAATATTAATATATTATATTTATATATACATTTACTAATCAATGTATATAAATACATTATTAAACATTTTTACTAATTAATATAAATTTGATGATTTATATATATAAAATCACGAAAATAAGATTGATAACATTTTTTTATTACAGTATAGTTATATAAATCAAATCTATATATTATATCTACATATACATACATATATATATATACACTTATAAATTTGTATATATAAATTAAAATGTCGGGGCCACGCTATTTTTCAGATATGGTGGCGACATGGCCTCCACACACGACCTCCGCCGCCTAAATCCGCGTAAGCTCCCCGATAAGATGAATAACACAGTGCGTGGGGCGGAAAGGCCAGAAACGCTGTGCTGGAAAGATGTCTGCATCATCTTCGATTCCTTGCATCAATATCCCTAATTCGTCGTCTGCGACGTCCTCCTCTTCCCCTTCTTCAGCTACTTCTTCTTCATCGCATTCATTTTATCCCTTTGGGTTCTCCGCTGTCGGGCCTTCGATTCTTACGATCAGAAGTTCCCAAACCGAGGGCCCTCTCAGAAGACCCGTGGCCCCCGCTCCTCCTCGCAAGCCAGTCCCCCCATCTTCTCCTTCGCCTTCTCCGTTGCCTCCTCCTCCAAAGCCGGTTTCCAGTGTCGGGGTGGCGCCCTCGATGGATAGTAAGAGCGTGATTACTTTGGAGTTTCAGAGGCAGAAGGCTAAGGAGCTTCGGGAGTACTTTAAGCAGAAGAAGATTGAAGAAGCGGAGCAAGGTTCCTTTTTTGGATTCATCGGGAAGAACGAAATTGCCAATGGCAGGTAAATCCGAATCCTTGTCCTGAAATGAGTGATTTAGTATCTACGTTTATTCATGAAAACAATTGTGATTTCTTGGATCATCATTGCAGGACTGGTCTTTGGTTCAGTGGTTATCCATGAGCATTTCATCCTAAATAATACTAGGTTGCTTTGTTTAGTCTGAGAATTTGCTTTTTGAGTTAAATTTTGAGGTAAATAGAGACTCCCCAAACAAAGTAAACGTAGAGATTTGAACACTCTGACCTTAAAAACTAAAAGCATTTATTGTACATATAGCATCTCCACACCAATAAACGGCTCTGAGGATACAAATACTAGTTTTACATTAGACCTATATGGGTTATCTATTGGGAAGGGCACATTGAGATTTAATGGGCTATGGTCCTAAGACTAAAAAACTTAAGGCCCAAGGTTCCATAATTTATCTATTTATTAATTTGTCTTTTATGTTCATTCTCTTTGCATTAACTGTAGAATGTTTATGACATGCTTCATAATTGCAGAACTCAATAGATTGAAATCCTCATTATGTTCCATTGTTGTAGGTGCTACGACCACCCATTGTGCAACTATTCCCAACTATATCGAGCAACTATTCCTAACTGCAGGAGTAATGGTGTTATCCCATGTAGTGGATTGGATGATAAAAAGGTGTTACTTGTGGTTACGATTCACCAACTATTTCAAAATCCATACTCTTATGGGGTTTTCTTTTTGTCCTCTCTTCGAGAGGAGCGTTTTTTGTATGAGCCTTTGCCACCCATCTAGGGTTGTAAGTGTTTAACACCACCCATCAAATAGGGGGAGCATGAACAAGTGACCCGACACATTTGTTGACATTGATAGGTGTTGAGGACTCTTCCAACCAAGGGGAGGTTCTGGATTATCTTTGAGTAGTAACAATTCAAAGAGAAATGGTGATCATGGTTGACCACTTAAAATAAGGGAAGAAAACTGGAGTTAGGCGGAGTTGGCCACTTGACAGGCACCTAAGTCATTTTGTACACATTATTTGCAGGCGGATACAAGGGGTTTCTATTAGGATTGTGAAGTCTCTTCAAAGGCTCCAAATTTAGTTTACCAAAAGTTCATGACTTTGTTCATTGGAAGAAGACTGTGGCAGAAAGACTTCATCAATGGCAGGATGTCAGATCATCGGAAACTCAGGTTGTCAGTTCACCATAAGTTATTTGTTCAATTACTCTTAGCATGGAGATGTGCAGGAATAGAGGCTTGAAAGCATTATTTGACCATCGGTGATTGACGGTCAAATTGGATAAAGCTATAGGGGATCGACAGCTGCACAAGGCATTGGATGAACGTCTGTGTTTATAAGAAGTCGATGCTACTCGATGATTGGGTGGGGCCCTCTATAGAAGGAGGGTGGAACCACTTTACTGATGTGTAAAGCGATCATTTGTGCTAGTGATCTACATGACGGTACAATCACAATGATTGTAACTTTGTACTTTTGAAGAAATAAAATCTTGCAGTGTTCTCTCGTGGACGTGGGATTAAAAATCCGACCCATGAAAAACTGAATTGTTCTTTATTGTTTTTTTTGTATGCCTGTATGTGTTTCTTTGTTTGTGTAGAATGGGAAAACCCCTTTACCTCAAGGTGAGGCGGAGACCTACTTTTATAGATTGAGAATATAGAATACATACAGGAGTATTCCGATGTGGGACTCAGAAATACCCAGAATAATAAAATAGGGTTTTAACACTCCCCCTCAAAATGGACATGCTCAGCTTGGACAACGAGTCTCACAAAAAAGAAAGATGAAATCATACAAGACCAGACACACTCCCCCTCAAGCTGGGCCGCAGATGCTGTGAATGCCCAGCTTGAAACTGAGCGAGGCTAGGCGAGCCCCTGGGAGGCCTTTGGTGAAGATGTCGGCAAGCTGATCTGTCGTCGGGATGTGGCTAAAGCGGACGTGATCATGCTCCAGGTGGTGGCGAAGAAAGTGGCAGTCCACCTCAATATGTTTCGTGCGTTTATGGAAGACAGGATTCGAAGCTATCTGGGTGGCTGCCTGATTGTCACACCAGATGTGAGCATATGTCTGCGGAGGAAAGTCAAGCTCCTGGAGGAGATGTCGAAGCCAAATGATCTTCGCGGTGACGATGACCATGGCATGGTACTCGGACTCCGCACTGGAGCGAGAGACGACCGCCTGTTTCTTGCTGCGCCAGGAGATGAGGTTGCCTGCCATGAAGACGACAAACCCAGAAGTAGATCTCCGAGTAGCAAGACAACCAGCATAATCAGCATCACAAAAGGCCTCAATATTCAGATGAGCATGCTGGGAGTAGCGAAGACCAGGGGCAGGGTCTCGCTTGATGTATTTGGCGATGCGGAGGACAACACCCCAATGAGAGGTGGTCGGATGCTCCATAAATTGGCTCACTTTGCCAACAACGCAGACAATGTTGGGGCGAGTCATAGTGAGATAATTGAGTTTGCCCACCGGTCGACGATACCGCTCTGGGTGTGAATATGGTTCCGAGGAGGCATAAAGAGACCGTTCCCCAGGTTCCAGAGGAGTGTCCACAGCAGTGGCTTGTGTCAGCCCAACATCCTGCAGAATATCCAACGCATATTTCCGTTGGCAGAGGGAGATGGTGTCCAGAGAATAAGATACCTCAATGCCTAGGAAGTATGTGAGAGGACCGAGATCCTTAGTGTGGAAGTATTGGTGAAGATGCCCCTTGATGTGGGTGATACTAGCAGAGTTGCTGCCGGTGATGATGATATCATCCACATAAACGACCAACAGGATGGAACCAACGGAGGTCGTCCTGTAAAACATAGTGTGGTCCTTCATGCTGCGAGAGAGCCCAAAGTCGGTGACGACAGTGCTGAAGCAGCCGAACCAAGCACGAGGAGACTGCTTGAGGCCGTAAAGAGAGCGGCGGAGTCGACAGATTTGGGACTCGGTGCCGGAGGCACAAAATCCGGGGGGCTGTTGCAGATAAACTTCTTCCTCAAGAAATTAATGGAGGAAGACATTCTTGACATCCAGTTGATGAAGATGCCAATGATGATGAACTGCCAGAGAGATGAATAATCGAATGGAGGCCATCTTGGCAATTGGAAAGAAGGTATCAAAATAGTCAATACTGTAAGTCTGTGCGAATCCCTTTGCCACAAGGCGGGTCTTGAGTCAATGAAGAGTGCCATCGGGATTCAGCCTGACGGTGTAAATTCATTTGCTGCCAACTGCCTGTTTGCTCGCTGGAAGAGGGACAAGATCCCAAGTATGGTTTTCTTCCAGAGTTTGCAACTCATCCCACATTGCTGCTAGCCATCCCGGGTGAGATTTTGCATCACCAACTGTGCGAGGAATAGATACTGTCTCCAGAGCTGACAGACTCCTGTATGAAGATATAAATCGAGGAGTACTTTGGCAAGAGTGAGTACCTTTCCGGAGGGCAATGGGCAAGTTGTCTGGTGCCGGGGCAGGAGCATCGGACGAAGCGGGGACGACGATGTCATTGGCCGGGATGGGGGATACAGTTGATGGACGACGTGAGTAGACCCTACCAAAATGGGTGTCAGCAGCAGGGGGAGACACCGAAGGAGGGTGGATGATGAGAGGAAGACAATCATCAATGACAGAGTCGGGATGAGGAGAGGGAAGAGGGAACAGAGAGCTCTCAACAAATGAGGCGTCAACAGAGATGACGTACCTTTGTAGGTTCGGTGAGAAACAAATATATCCGCGCTGAGTGCGGGAATAGCCAAGGAAAATGCACCGAAGGGATTTGGGAGAGAGTTTGGAGAGGTCGGAACGAGTGTCACGAACATAACAGAGGTATCCGAACACCCGAAGTGGAAGAGAGTGAGGAGAGAGAGAGGAGAACAGAGCCCGAAAAGGAGTCTCCCCCTGAATGATAGAAGAATGAAGGCGGTTTATAAGATAGGTAACAGTGAGGATGGCATCGCCCCAAAAAAGTAGAGGCACCTGTCGGTGGAAGAGGAGGGCACAAGCAGTCTCTAGAATATGTCTGTGTTTCCGCTTGGCCACTCCATTCTGCTGGGGTGTATTAGGACAGGAGGTCTGATGAATGATGCCTTTCGTCTGGAGGAACTGCCGAAAGGGAGTGGAGAGATATTCACGCCCATTGTCCGAGCAGAGACATTTAACAGAGATTGAAAATTGATTATGAATTTCATTGTAAAATGTCTGGAAGGTGGAAAACACTTCGGAGCGTTCTCGAAGGAGGTATAGTCAAGTCATTCGCGAAAAATTATCAATGAAAGATATATAATACTTATACCCCAAATGACTCAGGATGGTATAGGGACCCCAAACGTCTGAATGAACCAGATCAAAAGGGTGTGAGACCCGTGTATCCACCCGAGGAATGTATGAAGTGCGATGATGTTTCGCAAAAGAACAAGATTCACAATAGAAAGAAAGATACTGACTAAAATATGGATAAAGCTGATGAATGGTGGATGCGGGTGGGTGTCCCAATCGGGAATGAAGATCCAATGCTCTAGCAACGACAAATGTGCAGGCGACTGTTGCCGGGCCAAAGAACATGTAGACCCCGTCCCGAAGCTGGCCTCTACCAAGTTCCCGGTTCGTAGTCCGCTCCTGAAAGACAACAACAGATGATGTAAATATGGCAACACAGTTGTAATCCTTTGTAAGCTTACTGATAGAAAGAAGATTAAATGGGTTGCGGGGCACATGTGCCACAGAGGGCAGGTGAAGCGAGGAAGTCAAGGAGCATGCACCAAAGCCCGTAATGGGGATAGTGGAGCCATCAACGACGGTGATGGCTGAGGAACTGGCATAAGGACAGTAGGAGGTCAACATACTAGCATCACCAGTGATGTGGTCGGAGGCACCTGAGTCGAGCATCTAGGCAGGTGAGCGACGACCGACGAAGGCAGCGGAACTAGCAGAGTGGGCTAGAGAAGCCGAAGACGGACCGGGTTCTGCAGAGGTTCGAGAATCGTGAAGCAGCCGGAGGTCCGCCATAGATAGGTCCAAAGATGGTGGAAGAGCTGAGACTGATGAGGAAGCCTCCTGAACCACCGTCTGACCCTGCCGCGGTTGTTGAGATGAGCGGTCATGAAGAACCCAACAACGGTCGATCATGTGGCCGAGTTTGCCACAATGCTTACAGAGGGGCCGAGGACGACCCTCCACACGGCCACATCCACGATTGCCCGAGGAGTGTCCACCGCCACGACCGACGAGAGCAGAATGATCGATGATGGGGGTGGGCGGGGGAAGAGCGCGTTGGGCCTTGCCCAGGCGATGATACACCTGTGGTATCGCCAGTGTAGACGGGATGACGAGAATCTCGGTAGTTGTCGTGACATACTCAGGAGCGAGGCCATTGAGAAGATTGAATATGCAGAGTTGGTCCCTCTAGGTCTGAGCGTCCGTCGGTGTCTGGGGAACGGGCCACAATTCTTGCAACTCATCGCGAAGACCTTTCCACTCCATGAAATATGCGTGGAAGGATTTGTCTTGCTGTCGAATATGCGACAATTTCTGAAGGACATCGAAGACCCGAGTCAAATTGTTGGTCTCAGAATACATGATGGTCAAGGAATATCAGAGTTCCTTGACTGTATTCGCAGTCTGGGTGACATCTTTGACTGGACGATCCATTGAATTGACCAGCAAGGCGTAGATCTTGCTGTCAGCAAGTTTCCACGGACGGTATTTGGGATCGGTGGATTCCAGTGGAGGATCCTCAAGGTGTGAATCAAAGTCCATTCCGGTAAGGGACATCAACACCGTCTTCCGCCAGATGGAGAAGTTGGTGGAGTCAAGCCGCTCATCGACGAGGCGGGTGGAGGCGGTGATCATCTGGGGCAGAGCAGAAGAGGGTGCCATGGAGGAATCGAACATCGGCAGAAGATGACAGGTTCAGTGGTGCGTCGTGCCCGCAATGAGAGGCCGCAAAAAAAAGTGGTGCCAGGTGAATTCGGGAAGCAGCAGGGGCGGGCAGCGTCGGGAAGCAGCAGAGGCGCCGCAGTGGGAATAGATGGCCGCTGCGGGAGGTTCGAACGGAGAGGGCGGGGCCGGTAGTCGCCGAAGAAGGCGATAGCCGGGAAGCGCCGTGAGAGGCGGGGTCGGGTGTAGCCGCTGATGGAGTCGCGGGAGCCAGACATCTTTGTTCGACGGGCGGGCTAGGAGTCGCCGCTGGGAAGGGCGGGTCGGGAGTCGCCGGACGAAGCAGGCGCGCCGCGTCTGAGGGAGGGCGGTTGCCTGGAGATGCGGGAGCTGACAGGTGCGGTAGCCGGCAGGGGCGGAGCCGGCAGGAGACGAGCCGGGAGTCGCGGCGAGTCGTCGGGCCGGGAGTCGCCGAGGAGTTTGGAGGTGCGCAGCCGGGGGAATGTCGACGGGAGCGCATAGAGGAGGCGGGGCCGGACTTCGTCGGGAAGTCGCAGGAGAGGCGACGCTTGGACGAGGGCGTCGGGAGTCGTGCGCATAGAGGGGCCGGGATCGGGACGCCGAGAGGGTGGCGCAACGGAGGAGGCGAGGCGGAGGAGGCGCCGCGTAGGGCAGAGCCGAGGTGGCCGCGTAGGGCAGACCCGCGGGAGTGGGGGTGGTCGCGTAGGGCAGACCCGCAGTAGGGGAGGGGTGGCGTAGGGCAGACCCGGAAGGGGAGAGATTTTTTTTAATAGGATTTACCCTTTGATACCATGTAGAATGGGAAAACCCTCTTACCTCAAGGTGAGACAGAGGCCTACTTTTATAGATTGAGGATATAGAATACATACAGGAGTATTCCGATGTGGGATTCTGAAGTATCCAGAATAATAAAAATAGGGTTTAACAGTTTGGAAGACTGTGTGCAGTGATTTAGGGCAGGGTGCCTTCAAGCTTCCTATGTTCCGGAGCATTTAGTCAGGGAGGTTTGGCGTGCCGCTGTGCTTGAAGTTCCGAAGTGTGAACTTTCGGTAGTTTGAAGATTGAAACTTTCAACGGTTTAACTTTTGGTGACTTTACTGTTTTACACCCGCGTCTCCTCCCAACAAGTGGTATCAAAATGAGGTTTAGAGTACAAGACTTTCAGCATACTGAGGTATCTTCTCTTCATCCGCCTTTACGATTTGTTTCAGTAGGTGCTACTGTGTCTGGGATATGCCGTTGGAAGAAGGTAAGGTGCCGGGAGATAGGTTCGATGGAACGAACATTAGTTTTTGGCTTATGCAGATGGAGGATTATCAGGTCCAAAAGGATTTTGAAGCTCTGTTGACTGGAGCTAAATTCTTGGTTTGATTTGGATGACGTTAGCAAGGAATGTTGCTTTCAACATCTAGGAGAAGAAGACAACCATTGAACTTATGGCAGTGCTGACAGATATGTATGAGAAGCCGACTACGCTTAACAAAGTGTTTCTTATGCTGAGGTTATTAGTATGAGACTATCGGAAGGGAGATCAATGACAGATCATGGGAATAACTTCAACATGGTTTAGAATCAGGTCGATGCCGTAAATGTAACATTTGCTGATGATGTTAGGGTGATTTTGTTGTCGTCCTCTTTGCCAGAATTGCGGGAAGGGATGGCAATGACAGCGAGCAATTCTTTCGGTAAAAATGATCTGGAGTTCGAAGATGTCCGGAACTTGATTCTGAATGAAGAGCTTCGGAGGAAGGAACTCCAGGAAATGCAATGAATGCTGATGGAAGAGGACGTTCACCTCATTGAAGAAATTAGAGATGTTCAGAGGATAAATCTAGAGGGAGGAGTCAAGGGAAATCGACCGGACTCGGTCTTTCATGTTGACATTGGGAGAAAAGGGGGCGGCACCTCAAAAAAGATTGTTAGGATCAGAAGGCTATCAGAAGGACAACTTTCAGAAGCTTTGGTTCCAGAAATACTGTAGCGGAAGAAGGCAACACTATGCAGCTTAGTGTTAATATTCCGATGGAATCTTGGATCATAGATTCTGACGCATCCGTTCATTCCACAGGAGAAAGAGGACACATTTCAAATTTTGTTTCTGGAAATTTCGGTAAAGTGCTTCTAGCGGATGATGAAGCTTTGAAGATTGTAAGGGAGATGTAAAGGTTCGGATGCAGAATGAAAGCCTTCTCGAGCTAAAGACTGTTCGGTATATTCCTGGTCTTCAGAAGAACCTTATTTTCACCAGTCAATTGGATTAAGTTAGGTATGAAACTAGTTTTGCTAATGGAGTGTGGAAGATCACTCATGGTTCCCTGGTCATCGCTAGATGGGTAAAAGATGAAGCTCTTTATCTTACTGGAAGAACATAAGGAGTCACAATTGCCGGAGTGTCAACTTCCAAAAATTCAGAATTGTGGCATTGCCAGTTGGTTCACTCCAGTGAGAAATGTTTGCAGATTCTAGCAGAAAGAGGAATGCTGAAGCTAGATCAGATAAACTTTGGAAGTTGTGAAAGTTGCATACTTTGAAAACAGTGAAAGGTGTCTTTCAATCTCAGTGGAAGAACTAAGAATCGGAAGCTAGAACTTGTACATACTAATATCTGGGGACCAGCCCTGGTTAAATCTCATGGTGGGTCACAATACTTTGTGACTTCCATTGACGATTCCATGAGGATGGTGTGAGTTTATTTCCTGAAGCACAAGTTAGACGCGTTTGGAATCTTTGTTCAGTGGAAAGCAATGGTGGAGAGAGAAACCAGATGTAAGCTGAAGTGTTTAAGATTTGATATCAAAGGTGAGTTTATCGGAAGGAGTTTCCAGAACTGGTGCAGACTAGGGGGATCAAACATGAGAAAACAGTTCCTGAAACGCCTGAACAAAATAGCGTAGCTGAGAGGATGAATCACACGTTGATGGAGAATGCACGAAGCATGAGGATTCACTTTGGAATGCCTAAGGAATTTTGGGTAGAAGTTGTGTACACAATTGCACATTTAATCAACTGAAATCCTTCTTCAGTAATAAGGCGGGAGTTACCGGAAGCACAGTGGTTCGGTAAAACACCGGAACATCATCATCTCAGGATCTTCAACCTTGTTTCCTATGTTCATGTGGATGCTATGGGTCGAGACAAACTTGAAGCCAAGTTTCACACATGCTTCTTTGTAGGGTATGATGAAGAGTTTGGATTTTGACTTTGGGATAGCAACAAAAGGAAAGTCATCAGAAGTAGAAATATGTTCTTTAATGAGCAAGTTCTTTGAAAGGACAAGAACCTAGTGACAAAGGAAGATGAGAACAAAAAATATTCTCAAGTCCAAGTTGATTTGGTCGGAAAGTTCCGGAGGGGTTCAAATTCCGGAAAGTTCAGGTGGTACTTAGTTAACTGGAAGTTCTCAAACTTTGGAGGAAAGCTTAGACTGAAGCATCAAAAGTTCATATAATAGACTGGTAGAAGTTATGCTTGAAAGCTCGACGATTGGTGAAGTTTGAGGTGGAGCATCGGAAGGAGACTCCTTGGAAGTATCAGGATCAGAAAGAGCTAAAACGCTAGTAGAGTTGCGAAGGTCTTCCTGGATCAGACGACTAGTATAGAGGTATAATGTTGATCTTCATGTCTTACTCTTAGCAGATGGAGGAGAACTTGAAAGTCCGGAAGAGGTGGCTAGTCTCAGTGATTCCGCTAAGTGAGAGGCTATGAAGGATGAGTTAGATTCGTTACATACGAATGACTGGGAGTTAGCGAAACTTTCGCACGAAAAGAGGGCATTGGACAATAAATGGGTCTTCCAGTTAAAGGAAGAAGCGATCGGAAGTAAGAGGTATAAGACTAGGCTGGTGGTGAAATGCTTCCAACAAAAGGAAGAAATTGACTTTTTGGAAATATTCTCACGAGTTGTAAGACATACTACTATCAAAATCGTGTTGAGTGTGGTTGCTTTCGAAGGTCTTCATCTGAAACAAATGGATATTAAGATGGCTTTTCTTCATGGTGATTTGGAGAAAATTTATATGAAGCAACCTGATGGTTTCGTAGACAAACGAAACCATGACTTGGTGTGCAAACTCAAAAGGAGTCTATGGGTTGAAACAAGCGCCAAGGTAGTGAAACCTGAAATTTGACACTTTTATGTCAAAGAAAGGCTTCTTACGAAGCAACTCAGATCATTGTTGCTACTGGAAGAAGTTTGAAAGCTTAGTTATCCGACTCTTATATGTTGATGATATGGTTCTGGTTGGTCCTAATTTCAAACAGATTCATGAGCTCGAGAAAGATTTGTCCGAAAGTTTTGAAATGAAAGATCATGGTGATGCCAAGATCTTGGATATGCAGATTGAAAGGGATATGAGTTTCAGAAGTTTGGTTCTTTCCCGAAAGGTGTACATTCAGAAAGTCATCAAACGTTTTGGGATGATGGGATGCAAATCCATTGCTACTCTTGTCGTGCCTTTCAAGTTACCCAAGGAGCAAACACCTCGGACGAAAGATGTGGTGAAGCACATGGCTAAAATTATGTTTGTATCTGCCGTTGGAAGTTCGATGTATGCTATGATGTGCACTCGACATTGCTCATGCAGTGATATTTGTTAGCCGATCCATGACAAATCCAGGGGAAGAACATTGAGAAGCCGTGAAGTGGATTCTTCGGTATCTTAGAGGAACAAAAGCAATTGTTATGGAAATGCCGAGAGCCGCATCGACATAAAAGGTTTGTAGATGAAGAAAAGTCAAAAACAAAATAACAAAAAGAAGATCATAGTGATTTACATGGTTTGAGAAATAATCCCTACGTTCACGGAGAGGCAAAACAATTCATTATAATTGAGAGCATAATTACAATGAGATATTCACAGTTTCAGACACATAGAAACCCTAGCTCGAATAAGCTCATAAAGAAGACAATGTAACTGTGCCACCGACTGCACAGTAAGTCCACTGTACTACATTGGCGCAACCACCAAAGTCCAATGTGCGACGGTGTCATTGACAAAAAGTCCGCAGAGTTACAGTATCGCTGTCTCCAAAGTTCGTACCGCTACATTGTCACGTCGCATGCTGCTATAGTAAGTTCGCATTGCTACAGTGCCATATTGGTGTCGCCGATCAGTTTTGCTACAATAAGTCAGCATTGCTACAGTTCTCCAAAATTTGGGTTGGAGCCCTTCGGCTCCTAAACCCCTGGAGCAAGGGCGCGCTACCCCCTGCAACCCCCAGCGACCTCACTGCAAAGGTCGAACTGCGAGAGTTGCAGTTTGGTGTGCAGTTTGAGCCGCTAGTATATAGCTCAACTTCATCCAAACGGATCGGGCTACACTATTCCAATAAAAACTACCTTGTGTTATGATTTGAATGAATTGTTGCAAGGATATGTTGATGTTGACTTTGGGGGAGATTTCGATACTCGGAAGAGTACTTCCGGTTAGGTCTTTATTTATGCAGGAACAAATATCAGTTGGATGTCTAGATCACAACCAGTCGTCGCACTCTCATCAACGGAAGCGGAGTATGTTGTAGCAACAGAAGGAGAGAAAATGGTGTAGTTGAGGCGTTTGCTTGAAGAACTCGGAAGCGGCCAAGAAAATGTGACACTTCACTGTGATAGTCAAAGTGCCATTCACTTGGCGAAAAAACTTGTTTTTCATAGAAGAACAAAACTTATTGACTTAAATACCATTGCGTCCGGAAGTTGCTAGAAGATGGGCGTAGGACGAAAAATCTGAACCGCATAAAAACTAAAGTGATCTTTACTGAATTTTTCTTGTATGCTTGTATGTGGTTGTAGTTTGGAAGACTTTGTGCGTGGTGATTTAGGGTCGACTTCAAGCTTTCTAAGTTCCGAAGCATTTAGTCTGGGAGGTTTGGTGTGCCGCTGTGTGTGAAGTTCCAAAGTGTGAACTTCCAGTAGCTTGAAGATCGGAACTTCCGGTGTTTTAATTTCTGGTGACTTTACTGTTTTACGCCTGTGTCTCCTCCCAACAAGTTCGGCTATAAATTGTGCTCGACCCTTTTTGATTTAGATAAACTGATCCACTCAGCATTTGATCATGTTTGTATTAGTGAGTGAATTCGAAGTGTTTTTCTCATATTATTCAAAATTGATATTTGTGTTGGGTTATCCCAAATTGGTTGCGGAAGTGGTTGAGATGTTGAATATTAGTGCGGGAAACCTTACATCTAGAACTAGCTTTTGTGGTTGAGAAGGTTCAATAACACCTAACAGTGTCATCAGAGTCCAAATTACAACAACTCTACCTGATAGATTTAGTTAATGAAGATCCAACTGAAGACCCGATCCGTGCGCGCGTGTGTGTGTGTGTGGGGGGTTGTTAAGTTATCCCACATCAATTTTGGAAGGGGTTGAGATGTTGAATATAAGTGTGGGGGTGGGGGGAACCCTACCCCTGGCAGTAGCTTTTGGGGAGGTTCAACAACTCTTAACAATTTCAGAATTTTTCTACTTGTAATATATAGAGAGTTTGTTCTCAAACTTTCTGATAGGAAAACATGGGCTAGGAAAGAGGGGAGGTGCTGCTGGACAATAGAGGCTACTGCTGGGGAATTTGTTGTAACTGCATGGGGGGCCCATAGAGAATATACTGGGATCCTGAAGGAATATTCTTGGGGCCCACTACTGTTAGAGGAGGCTGTTATAGAGGGGCCCGATGGAGGAATATGCTGAGGAATAAAATGGGAATATTCTGGGGGGGTCCACAGGTAGTTAGTAGGGGGTTGTTATAAATTGGTTGGGTTGGAGAGTGGGGGGGGCGAGGGATAACTCAGTTGTATTTGGGCCTGGGGCTTGGGACAGGTTGGGGTTTGCTCACCCGTAGAGTTTTTTCTGCTGTAAGTTTCTGTTTTTCTGCTTCTTCCCCACTGTTTCTTTCTCCCATTTTTATCTCTAATACACTAAAGTGTCACCGCTGGGCTAAGTTCTTACCAAATTGGTCCGACCTGCCGCCCCATTCATTTTTTCCGGCCATGGAAACCCTCCAGACCTGCCACGACAATCTTGATCAGCGGATGACCACCTTGGAAACCTCTTTCACCACACTGGAAATTTCTGTCGCTGCAACCCGCACAGAGCAGACCGAGTTCCAGAAATCTGTGGCGTCCGAATTGGCGGCCCTCTGCCACCTAATCAATTCCATGGTCCGCCGCCCGGAGAAAGCATCGTTTCTCACCGAGAAACTCCCGTCCTCCACTTCCAATCTGTCCGCCTCCCGCACTGTCATTTCCGATGCTGCAGGAAAATCCACTTGGGAGCCTGCAGCTGCCGCGGGATTGACCGCTCACTCGGAGAACGAAGCGCCACCAATGATAGAATTGCGGGAGTCGCAACCCAGTTCTGGGGGGTTCACGGGTACAACGCCACTGGAGTCAACCGCGACTAGGATACAAAGTATGTCTGCGACGCTATTACTGGCGCTTGACAGTCCAAAGAGGTCTGCTGAACCACTTCTGGAAACTGCTGAATTTCACCTAGTTCCTACGGACATGGGACAACCTAGCGCAAACGGGCTCACTTCTCCCCTTCTGCCTATTGTGGTTGCACGTGCTGTTGATTGGAGCTCACCAACACTTTCTCCCAACATGGAACTGCATTTCTGGAAACATGGGCACCGTTTGGGCACAGCTTCAAGCCCTTTGGCCTTTCAACTTGTGTTTTTTTCTGCAGTTCCACCATCTAGAATTGCTGATGATTTGGAGTGAAACCAGGCAAAGCATGGGGCACTTGTGCTGGAAACCAGCCCCCACCACTACGGTTGCATGTTAACTAGGGGGATGCTCCATCCGACAACTATGATACGACACGGAGACGAACTGACGACAATAGATGTCACGCTAGCCGGGAGGAGCATATGACAGATTGCTTGGCATGACAATATGGGCAGTGCACCTTCTCACCACCTACGGTTCCATGGAGCAAGACTGGTCTGGAAAATTGCTTGGCATGCTGGGTCCGCCACACTTGGGGGACACATCCACCATCTTGAGGACAAGATGGTTTTTCGAGAGGATGGCCATGATAGGAAAACATGGGCTAGGAAAGAGGGGAGGTGCTGCTGGACAATAGGGGCTGCTGCTGGGGAATTTGTTGTAACTGCATGGGGGGCCCATGGAGAATATGCTGGGATCCTGAAGGAATATTCTTGGAGCCCACTGCTGTTAGAGGAGACTGTTATAGAGGGGCCCGGTGGAGGAATATGCTGAGGAATAAAAGGGGAATATGCTGGGGGGTCCACAGGTAGTTAGTAGGGGGCTGTTATAAATTGGCCGGGCAGGAGAGAGTGAGTGTGTGGGGGGGGGAGGGAGAACTCAGTTGTATTTGGGCCTGGGGCTTGGGACGGGTTGGGGTTTGCTCACCCGTAGATCTTTTCTGCTGTAAGTTTTTGTTTTGTAGCTTCTTCCCCACTGCTTCTTTCTCCCATTTTTATCTCTAATACACTAAAGTGTCATCGTTGGGCTAAGTTCTTATCAAATTGGTCTGACCTGCCGCCCCATTCATTTTTTTCCGACCATGGAAACCCTCTAGACCTGCCACGACAATTTTGATCAGCGGATGGCCACCTTGGAAACCTCTTTCACCACACTGGAAATTTCTGTCGCTGCAACCTGCACAGAGCAGGCCGAGTTCCAGAAATCTGTGGCGTCTAAATTGGCGGCCCTCCGCCACCTCATCAATTCCATGGTCCGCTGCCCGGAGAAAGCATTGTTTCTCATCGTGGACCTCCCGTCCGCCACTTCCAACCTGTCCGCCTCCCATACTGTCATTTCCGATGCTGCAGGAAAATCCACTTGGGAGCCTGCAGCTGCCGCGGGAATGACTGCTCACTCGAAGAACGAAGCGCCACCAATGATAAAATCGCGGGAGTCACAACCCAGTTTTGGGGGGTTCACGGGTACAACGCCACTGGAGGCAACCGCGGCTAGGATACAAAGTATGCCTGCGACGCTATTACTGGCGCTTGACAGTCCAAAGAGGTCTCCTGAACCACTTATAGAAACTGCTGGATTTCATCTAGTTCCTACAGACATGGGACAACCTATCGCAAACGGGCTCACTTCTCCCCTTCTGCCTATTGTGGTTGCGCGTGCTGCCGGATGGAGCATATGGTTTTTACTATGAAAGTTCTTATCACTTTCATTGTGAGGTCCTCATATCATTGTCTATGGTTTTTACTGTGAATTATTTGAGGATTTTTCACATAAAATTTCTGTGTCTATTTTACTTTCATTTTCTTTATTTATTAATTTCACATTCTGATCCAACAAGTTATATCATTTTCATCAGTTTGGTTTGGTATTATTCACAATATGGACATTGAGATCTCTTAATTATTTTAGTATGCTTTGTGAATGCAACTTTGTGTGATCTTTCACATTAAAAAATATCTTGGAGATTATTGCATGCAACACAGTGGAACAATAATTATTTAGAGGATTAGCATGCTGAACGACGACATAAGTTGTGTTTGAGAAGTTTAATGACAACAATTTCACATTGTGGAAGATAAAGCTGCAAATAAATTTGTAAAATGTGAAGAATCCAAATGAATTGATATTGTTGATGGCGAATTCCCCTTACCTCAATGTGAGGCGGAGACATTCTTTTATAGATGAGTAAAAATAATTACACGGAGGGAAAGACCGATGTGGGACTCGGAAATACCCATTAAACTTAAATGGGGTCCAACACTCCCCCTCAACTGAACATGCCCAGACTGGATTGAGTCCCACACAGAAAAAAGATGACATGACACAAAGACCATCTCATACTCTCCCTCAAGCTGAGCCATGGATGCTGTGAATACCCAGCTTGGTAGTGAGAGAGTCAAGGCGAGCTCCGGGGAGGCTTTTGGTGAAGATGTCGACAAGTTGATCTGTCGTCGGAATATGTCCAAAGCTGATATGGTTCTGCTCCAGATGGTGGCGAAGAAAGTGGCAGTCCACCTCGATATGCTTCGTCCGTTCATGGAAGACGGGATTCAAGGCAATCTTTGTGACTGCCTGATTGTCACACCAGATATGAGTAGAGGTCTTTGCCGGGAAGCCGAGCTCATGGAGGAGATGACGAAGCCAGATGATCTCAGTGGTGACCGTGGCCATGGCGCGGTATTCGACCTCTGCACTCGATCTGGAGACGACAGTCTGCTTCTTGCTATGCCATGAGATGAGGCTACCAACGAAGAACACGGCGAATCCCGAAGTAGACTTGCGGGTAGCGAGGCAACCTGCATAGTCCGCATCACAGAAGGCCTCAACATCCAAATAAGCATGATGTGAGTACTGAAGGCCACGTGCATGGTCTTTCTTGATGTATTTGGCAATGCGGAGGACAACATCCCACGTAGATCTGGTTGGATGCTCTATGAACTGGCTGACTTTGCCAACGGCGCAGACAATGTCTAGTCGTGTCCTGGTGAGGTAGTTAAGTTTACCCACCAGACGTCGATAACTCTCGGGGTGATGAAATGTTTCCGAGTCGGTATGGAGAGAGCGTTCCCCAGGCTCAAGAGGAGTGTCCACTGCAGTTGCCTTGCTCAATCCTGCATCCTGCAAGTTATCAAGAGCATACTTGCGTTGACAGAGAGAGATAGTGTCCTCAGAACGGGAGACCTCGATGCCAAGGAAGTAGGTGAGGGGACCAAGATCTTTGGTGTGAAAGTGGTGGTGAAGGTGCGCCTTGAGGTTGGCGATTCCTGTGGAGTCGCTCCCTGTGATGATGATATCATCAACACAGACTACCAGCAAGATACAACCGTTCGTCGTCGTATGGAAGAAGACTGTGTGATCCTTCATACTGCGATAGAGGCCAAAGGCCGTGATGATAATGCTAAAACGGCCAAACCAAGCCCGAGGAGACTGCTTGAGGCCATAGAGGGATCGGCGGAGGCGGTAGACATGAGAGTCGGCACCAGAGGCACAAAAGCCAGGGGGCTGCTGCAAGTAGACTTCTTTGTCAAGAAAGCCATGGAGAAAGACATTTTGACATCCAATTGATGAAGCGGCCAGTGATTGGCAAGTCCTCGGGTGCTGTGACAGGAGCATCAGACGAAGTGGGAACAATGTTGTCCTCGACCTGGACGGGGGGTACAATCGATGGATGACGAGAGCAGACCTGCCCAAAGCGATGACCAGTAGGAGGAGACACCAGAGGAGGGTGAAAAATGAGAGGAAGACACTCATCGATGGTAGTGTCTGGATGAGGAGAGGGTGGAGTGAAAGAAGAGCTCTCGACAAACGAGACATCGACAGAGGTGATATAGCGGCGTAAGTCTGGAGAGAAGCACCGGTAGCCACGCTGAGTGCGGGAATATCCGAGAAAAATACACCAGAGGGATTTGGGAGAAAATTTAGAGAGATTGGAGCGAGTGTCTCAGACATAGCAGAGACATCCGAAGACGCGGAGTGAAGAGAGTGAAGATGAAGAGAGGGGAACAAAGTATGAAAAGGAGTCTCCCCTTGAAGGATGGAGGAAGGAAGTCGATTGAGTAGGTAAGTAGCAGTGAGGATGACATTCCCCCAGAAGAGAAGAGGCACCTTGCGGTGGAAGAGGAGGACACGAGCAGTTTCCAGAATATGCCGGTGTTTTCGCTCGGCCACTCCATTTTGCTGAGGGGTATCAGGACAGGAGGTCTGATGGATGATGCCGTGTGCCCGCATAAACTGCTGAAAGGGAGTGGATAAGTATTCCCGTTCATTGTTGGAGCGTAGACATTTTACAGAGATAGAAAACTGTGTCCGAATCTCATAGTAAAAGGTCTGAAAGGTAGAGAAAACTTCTGTCCGATCTCGAAGAAGGTAAAGCCACGTCATACGTGAAAAATCATTAATGAAAGAGATAATATTTATACCCTGATTGACTCGAGGTGACACAGGGACCCCATACATCTGAATGAACCAAATCAAAGGGTTTGACGGCCCGTGTGTCAAGTTGAGGAAAATATGATGTGCGATGGTGTTTCGCAAAGGTACAAGACTCACAATGAACAGATAAATGCGGACCAATATCTGGATAGAACTGATGAAGAGCGGAGGCGGAGGGGTGGTCCAACCGAGAATGGAGGTCCACGGCACGAGCAGAGACAGACGTGCAGGCGACGGATGTCGGACCATCGAACATGTGCACCCCATCTCGAAGCTGGCTTCTAGCAAGTTCCTGGTTCGTCGTCCGCTCCTGAAACATAACAGAAGACGAGGTAAAGATAACATTACAATTGAAATCCTTGGTCAGCTTGCTTATGGAGAGCAGGTTAAATGGACTGCGTGGTACATGGGCCACCGAGGATAGGTGAAGGGATGAGGTGAGAGAGCATGTACCAAAACCGACAATGGGGAGAGTGGAACCATCAACAACAGTGATGGCTGAGGGACCAGCATAGGGATTGTAGTTGGAGAGCATACTTGCATCCCCGGTAAGATGGTCGGATGCACCTGAGTCAAGCATCCAGGCAGGGGAGCGATGACTGACAAATGCAGTGGGACCACCGGAGTGGGCAAGAGATGCTGATGAAGAGCCCGATAGGGAGGTGGTCCTATGATCGTGAATCAGCTGGATCTCAGCCATGGAGAGATCCAAAGATGAAGGAAGAGTGGCAGCAGGCGGGGATGCATCTCGGACCGCAGTCTGGCCCTGTCGTGGGTGCGAAGCGGGACGGCCATGAAGGACCCAACAACGGTCAACCAGGTGGCCGAGCTTGCCACAGTGCTGACAGAGTGGGCGAGGTCGGCTGTCTCCACGGCCGCGTCCACGAGTGCCGGTAGGGCGGCCACCGCCACGACCCAAGAGAGCAGTGTAATCAGGGCTAGGGATGGTTTGGGCAAGGGCCCGATGAGCCTTCCCAAGGCGATGATAGACCTGCGGAATCTCTAGGGACGAGGGGCTGGCGAGCATCTCTGTCGCCGTCGTCGCATATTTCGGGTCGAGACCATGGAGGAGGCTGAAAAGACAGAGCTGGTCCCGCTGGGCTAAGACTTCTGCTGGTGTTTGTGGAATGGGCCAAAGCTCAAGAAGTTCGTCTCGTAGAGCCTTCCACTCCATGAAGTATGCGGGAAATGGACGAGCTTGCTGGCGGAGGAGGGACAACCGCTGAAGAAGATCAGATACCCGAGCCAAGTTATTGGTCTCGGAGTACATGAGAGTCAAAGAATCCCAGAGTTCCTTGACTGTGTTGGCTGTCCGAGTGACGTCTTTGACAGAGCGGTCCATTGAATTGACCAGCAAAACAAAGATTTAACTGTCGGCAAGGTTCCACGGACGATATTTTGGGTCAGAAGGTAGAGGTGGTGGATCCTCGAGATGAGAATCAAGGTCCATGCCGATGAGAGACATGAGCACGGTCTTCTGCCAGACAGAGAAATTTGTGGAGTCAAGTCGCTCATCGACCAAGCGGGTGGAGGCGGTGATAAGAGGAGGCAGGACCGAGGCAACCATCGAAGGGAGGTCTTCGGAAGTTGCAGATGAACTCGTCATTCAGCGCTGGACTGACGCCCGGAGAGCGGGTGCTGGCAGAATGGGAGATTCCGGAAGAGGCCGGAAGACCGCTGGAAGGGCGGGGGTGGCGCGGGGTCGCCGGGAGCCGCACGCTGGAAGAGAGCCGCCCGGGATGGAGCCGCCGGGGAAGGGAGGCCGCCGGGGAAGGCCGCCGTCGAGGTCGCCGGACGAGCGCGCTAGGAGGGCGGGGCTGGCGCGGGGTCGCCGGGGGCTGTCGGGGAAGGGAGGCCGCTGGACGAGCGCGCTAGGAGGGTCGCGCGGGAGCCGGAAGGGGCCGTGACGGAGGGTCACGCTCGGGAGGAGCCGTGACGGAGGGTCGTGCTCGGAAGGGTTCGCGACGGAGGGTCGCGCTTGGGTTGACGGGGCCGATGCGCGCAACCGGGAGGAGACGCCGGGGCGAGGGCGCCGAGAGTCGCGTCTGGAAACGGCGACGGGCTCCAGGGTCGCCGGGAAAAACCGTTGACGGGATCTGCGGGAGGCGCGGTCTGGAGGAGCTCCGCGGGAGGAACTGGATCGCGGTAGAGCTGGGAGGGGAGCCGCGCAGGAGAGGGGCGCCGCTTGAGGGAGAGAGGGCTGCCGGGAAGGTAGCCGTGGGCACAGGAGGGAGGGCCGCCGGGAAGGGCAAAGCCGGAGGGGAGAGAGGCGGGGCCAGATAGAACCGGGAATCCGCAGGGGAGGGAGGGTTCGGGATTAATTTCCCTCTGATACCATGTTGATGGTGAATTCCCCTTACCTCAATGTGAGGTGGAGACATTCTTTTATAGATGAGTAAAAATAATTACACGGAGGGAAAGACCGATGTGGGACTTGGAAATACCCATTAAACTTAAATGGGGTCCAACAGATATGTTTATGTGAAGAAAAGTCAATGTGCAGAAAAGTCAATGTGCGTTGAAGTTGGGTGATGAAGGAAGAGCCCAATGAAGATGGTGCTCATATTTAGAGGAGCAAAGGAAACCGAGTTGCTAAGTTGCTGCCATTATGGATGAATGGAGATGGAGATGAAGGCGCTGCTTGGAATTCAAGGCAGCAGCATGTATATCTGATGATTGGAGAGCTGAACCTCATGTAAATGGCTAATGCTGATGCTTGTGAAAAGCACTGTCTGCAATAGGTTGTGGAGCTGGCTGTATTGAACAGCTTGTAGAGCTGTGATTAAGTTGTGATTAAAGAGCACAAACGCTGGCTGGAAGATTGGAGAAACCATCCCTGTGTTATCCTGTATTATGGGTGCTGTAATACATGGAGAATATCACTTGGATGAAGAATTGAGAGGGCTGAGTTGAAGTTGGAATTAATAGGGCTTTGAGATACATGGAAATGAGGATTTAATTCCTGCAATGCTTTGGAATTGAAGCTGAAGAACAAATTCCAAAGTTATTTAAAGTCATTTGAGATTAGGGGTGCTTAATGGGTTGGACCTGGGTGGTGCGGGCTAGGCCCATATGGACCGGGCCTAAAAATGCCAATTCCATTTAGGTCCGCATTTAATGCGGGCTCAAAAAACAGAGTCCGGTCCGGTCCACATTTTAAGCAGACCAATCCGCGCCCTGACCAGCATTTGTAGTCAAGATTAAAAATAATTTTTAAAAACAACAACACTTAATATTAAGTAATATTATTACACATTATAACTATCATATAAATGATAATTTATATATATTTTCATCTCATACATATGATATATGTATGTATTTTGTTGGAGTCTGTATCCCACATCGGACTTGTGGTCCGATGTGGAGTTTATCATTCATTATAAAAGAACGCCTCCTTCTCACTTTGAGGTAAGGAGGCGAGGGGGTTTCCTCATTCTACATGGTATCAGAGGGATTTACTCTCGACCCTCCCTCCCTAATTATTATTATTATTTTTTTCTTCTCCCTTCCTTTAGGGTTTTCCCCGACCGGGGGGCGGCGGCTCCAATCCAAATAGCCGCCGCCCCCCTCCCTCCGTTGCTCCTGCCGGTCATCCCTCCCGAGCGGCAGCCTCCCGCTCCGGCTCTGTCCGGCGGCTTCCCCCTCGGTGTGCCTTCCCTTACGGCGCCCGCTCTTCCCGACGCAGGCCCTCCCCGCCTCGGCTCCCCCAGCCTGCGGCCCTCCTTCCCGGCGCCCTCCCCGTCGCGCATCCCATCGCCCCCGGTGCGTTGCGCCTTGTTCCGGCGACCCTCCCAGCGCGCGCTCGTCCTGTGCGCGATCCTCCCGGCGGCTCCGTCCTGCGCGCGACTCCCGTCACCCCGCTGCGTCCTCTCCCGACGCAGCCCTCCCCATCCCTCCCGGCGCGCGATCTTCCTGACGCGGCCCTCCTCTCCGGACAGGGCCCTCCCCGTCGCGCCTCCTCCCTGGTGCGCTATCTCCTCGGCGCACTCCACCCCGTCGCAACTCCCTCCTCCCGGCGACTCCAATCCAAATAGCCGCCGCCCCCCCTCCCTCTGTTGCTCCTGCCGGTCATCCCTCCCGAGCTGCCCTCCTTGCCCCGGCGGCCCTCCCTCCCGGCGGATCTTCCTCCTGCGCGGCTCCCTGCGCGAATCCCCGCCTCCTGCTGCGGCATCCCGACACCGGCACCCGCCTCGTTTTCCTCCCGCCTGTGCGCGACGCCAACGGTGCTTCCGCCTCGCCTGCGCAGTCCCGGCGACGGCCCGCTAGTCGCCGCCAGCTTCAGCAGCGCCTCCTCCCGCCGGCCTTCCTCCCGACGCGGCCCCTCTTCCTGTCGGCTTCTCTCCGCCCCGACGAAGGCACGCGGCCCCCTCTCCCCTGCGGCGATCTTTCCGCCTCCCCGCGGTGTCGCAACCCCCGGCGGCCTCCTCCTCCCGCGCGGTCGACCTCATCCCGGCGTCTCCTTCGGCCGCGGGTCCCCTCCGCGGGTCTTTTCCGCGGCTTCCCGTCGTCGGCCCTCCGCGGCTCTTCCCGGCGGCGTCCAGATCCCGCGCGGATCTCCTTCCTCCCGCGCGACTCCCGGCGTACAGATCCAGCGCGTCCAGATCTTCCTCCCGCGGATCCCAGGCGGGCCTCCCTCATCTGTTCCCGACCGCCCTCCCCCCCGCCTTCCGCGACGCGTCCCGACCCCGCCCTCACGCGGCTTTCCCGGTTACAGTCGACGGCTCTTTCCGGCAGCCTGCCTCCTGTGCGGGTGGTCCTTCCAGCCGACCTCAATCCCAGCCGGCTCCATGCGCCGACGACTTCCCTTCGACAGCCGACCTCCATTCCCGGCCGGCTTCCAGCGCCGCCTCCCGCTGTCCTGCTCCCTCGCCGGCCTCCTTTTGCGCCCCTCTTCTGGCGGCCAGCCGGCTCCAGTTTCTCCCAGTGGCTGCCCTGCTTTAAGTTTCGGCTCTTCGACACCTCCTGCGGCATCCCCGCCTCGCCGGCATCTCCCGACGACTCCCGGCAGCCGCATCTCTTTCCGTCGGCACGCTCATTCGCTGACGCAGCAGCTCGACCACCTAGGATTTGGGCCCGTTGGCGCTGCCAGATCCCGCAACAATTCTGCGGAATCCCCGCCTCCCGTCGCCGGCCCCGCAAGTGCGGTTTTCCCGGTGCTAGTTTGGATTTCCCGGCGTTTCATCGACCGACCCCACTAGTGCGACATTCCTGGTGTTCCGTCAACCGATCGGTCTGAGTGGTTTCTTCTGCTGCGCCCGCAACATCATCCATCCATCATTCTGAGGGGGAGCTGCGATCGTGAGGGGGAGCATCAGTCTTGCAGCCTTTTTATTTTATTTTATTTCGTCTTGTTTTGTCATCAAGCTGGGTATGTCCAGTTTGAGGGGGAGTGTTTGCAGCTTGTTGCTTGCTTTGTTTTTTCGTTATGTGTCCAAGCTAGGTACACCTAGCTTGAGGGGGAGTGTTGGAGTCTGTATCCCACATCGGACTTGTGGTCCGATGTGGAGTTTATCATTAATTATAAAAGAACGCCTCCTCCTCACTTTGAGGTAAGGAGGCGAGGGGGTTTCCTCATTCTACATATTTCATAAAAAAAATTCTATATTAAATTGAAACAACATTAAAAAAAAAAAAAAATTATTTTTGGGCCGCGGGCTGACCCGCATATTTTGAGGCCGGTCTGCTTAAGCCCACAGGCTTTTTTCATTGGTCCGTTTAAGCCCATTTTAAATGCTTGTTGGCGGGCCTGGCCCGCGGGATTGAGACTTGTTAAGCATCTCTATTTAAGATGCCTTGAAGTCATTGGAGATAGCCTGAGATGAATTAAAGAAGTTCTGTGCTTAATTGAAAAATTATGGAATGGAGGTGAAAAATGGCAAGTCTTGAAGTTCAAAGGATTTCGTAAGAGTCATCACAGGATTTCGTATGAGCCATTTGTCTGAATGCGTAAGAGTCGTTCCAGAGTGGGGCAAATGAATTTAACAAAGGCATGAAGTTTTCGTAGGAGTCATTGTTGTTGTGAAGAGTGAAATGCGGCAAAGTAAAGAGATCTCCATTGAGAGAACAGTAAGGGTCATCAGGACCCAACGTCAGAGTCAGATTCATAGCTCGTAAGAGTCATCCTGAGCAGATATCAGAAAATTGGTATAAGAAAATTGGCCAAGTCTCATTTCGCTAGTCATTCAGAGCTTTCGTAAGAGTCAGTTCTGCATATGAAGAGAGTTCCATACTTAGACAAAATATGATGTTTCGGAAATTAAAAGATAGTTTTCCGAAGAATTATTTCTTGAAATTGAGGAGTATTCCAAGGATTTAAATCAGAAGATGCAAGGAGTTGTTCTTCATTGAATAAACATCACAATGATTCAGAGGGATTGTGATTCAAGCAAAATATTGAGAATTGAGATATTGCCGTGCCCTGGAGATGAAGACCATGCCGCAAAGCAAGCTGAGAATGAAAAAGCAGTCAAGGCTGGTTCTGTATTGTGAGAGTCCGTTGCGTTGTGAGGAGTTTGCCACGCTGCAATAAGTTCCATGCATGCAAACATGCATGCCACCGTGGATTAAATGGCCGCGGATTTTGTAGAGAAGATGAGATCGTGATATCTCTAGATATCATGTGGGGAATTAAAAACTGAGTCTTGCGGGATCAGTTTGAATGAGAATTGAGGAGAAGACTGCACTACCGCAAATTTCCATATGAATTGTGGAAATAATCTTCTTGGGAATATTGAAAATATATTGCGGTGATTTTTTGCAGGAATAAATAAAAGTAGAAGGAACACTGCTAAGAATTGAGAACCCGATACTGTATTCAAAAGAAAGAATATCTGAAGTATCGAAGAGAGAACCTGACCGCTTCAAGAATAGAAGAACCTATGTGTTGAGGGAGGAGGAAGGAGTTCCATGATATATCCATATCGTAGAAGACAATTGAGATGGCGAAGAAGAAGGCTGAGTTGAGAAGAAGGCTGACGATGTTGCTGCTTGTGGAGAAGTGAGAAGCATGTCATAACATCAATCCTGATTTTTCTGAATTTTATTATTTTCACATTGATTCGTTTTGTAACCTGGAAAGTTGAATCACATCATGTCTTGCTAGTTCTAAATTTTAATAGCCTTTTTGTTATTGTTGGAGTCTGCATCCCACATCGGACTTGAGGTCCGGTGTGGTCTTAATTATTTGTTATAAAAGAACCTCAAGGGCTCCTTTAGAGAGAACACCTTGGGGGTTCGAGTCTCTTATTTTATCATTCTACATGGTATCAGCGGGAAATTAATCCCGAACCCTCCTTCCCTTTTCTTTTTTTTTCTTCAGCCCTAGATTTTTCTAGGTTCTCCCCCTTGGGGGCCGGCGGCCCCCATGTAGGGCTAGGTTCATTTTTTGTCGCCGCCCCTCTGGGCCCGTTTCTCAGGCGGCCCCTCTGCTGGATCTCCTTCCCTCCCGGCGTCGCCTCCTTTCCTGCGGATTCTCGGATCTGCCCGATCTCGCCTCCTGCGGCTTTTCCCGGCACCCCGCCTCCTGCGGCTTTTCCCGGCACCCCGCCTCCTGCGGCTTTTCCCGGCGGCCCGCCTCTCGCGACACCTGACTGTGCGGATCCCCTCTCGCGCGACTGTTGTCTGAATCCCTCCTTCCCGGCGGATCTCCCCCCCTGCCGGCATCTCCTTCCGCGGCGTCCCGACAGCCAGCCCTACGCGGCACCCTTCCCGGCTCCCGAACTTCTCTGCGCGCGTCGGCCAGGCCCCCTGTGCGGACTTCCAGCCCCGCCTCCCTCCCTCTCGGCGGATCTCCCCCTTACCGGCGCCCGATCCCCCCCAGCTTCCAGTGCGATGCATCCCGTCGCCCTCCTCCCGCTGTCTGCTCCCGTCTGCCATGCACCGCTCCCGCGCGACGACCCTCCTGTCCCGATCCCCCGACCAGCGAAACCTCTTCCGCCCGCCGCCCCTTCGGCGTCTCCTCCCATGCGCGAGACCCGACACTCCCTATCCCGTCGCGCCTGCTTCCTCGACGCCCCTCCCCTGTGGTGGACCTCTATCCACCTGAGCGGATCCATCCCTGCGCCTCTGCTTCTCCAGGCGGCCTCCTCCGCCTCCCGCTCCCGACCCTTGCGCGACCTTCGCGTCGGCCTCCTTTGAGCGCGCCGGCCAGGCCCCCCTGCGCTCTCCCGGCTCCGCCTCTTCGCGATCCTCTCGGCCCTCTGCCTTCGAAGCGACACCGTATCGGCCCGTTGCTCCACCCGTGCCCGACTCCTGATGGACCAGGTTCCCCGTCCGCTGCTCCCTCCTTGCCGTCCTCCTACTGCAAGGCAGCCCTACCTCCGGCCGGATTCATCTGCTCCACTCCGGCGAATCTCATCATCCGACACTTCCATGCCGGCCTCCACCCAGCTGCTGCCCTGCTTCCAGATCCAGAGCTGCGGCCCCTCTTGCGGAATCCCCGTCTTCCGTCGTCGGCATCTTCCCGACAGCCGCCTCCCTATCTGCCGGCACGCCTTCACACTTCCTCCATCGGGACGTAGCAGCTCGACCACCTTGGATTAGGGCCCTTCGACGCCGCCATATCCCGCAACACTTCTGCGGAATCCCCGCCTCCCGTCGCCGGCCCCGCAAGTGCAGTTTTCCCGGTGCTAGTGTGGATTTCCCGACGTCTCATTGACCAACCCCACTAGTGCGGCATTCCTGGCGCTCCGTCAACCGGCTTGGTCCCTGTGGTTCCTCTGCTACACCCGCGACAACTTCATCCATTCATCATCCAGAAGGAGGAGCTGCGATCGTGAGGGGGAGCAACAACCTTATAGTTTTATCTTTTATTTTGTTTTGCCTTGTTTTGTCCTCAAGCTGGGTATGCCCAGCTTGCGGGGGAGTGTTTGCAGTCTGTTGATTGCTTTGTTTTATTTTCTTTATGTGTTCAAGCTAGGTACACCTAGCTTGAGGGGGAGTGTTGGAGTCTGCATCCCACATCGGACTTGAGGTCCGGTGTGGTCTTAATTATTTGTTATAAAAGAACCTCAAGGGCTCTTTTAGAGAGAACACCTTGGGGGTTCGAGTCTCTCATTTTATCATTCTACCGTTATGAAATCTCATTTGATATTTCACTTTTTATGGAAAGTAAAGTTGATAATTTTTTGATTTATGGTAACAAGGAGCATGACCAACCCATGGAGTTGTTAGTACTGGGGCGCGCAACGGAAGCCGTTGAGCTGAGATTTAAAAAATTATCATCGCTCGAACAACGAAACTTCGTCGTCTCCGACGATCCGAGCCCCGGTAAGGTCCAAAGATCTCGCATGAATTAATTAAGCATAAAAATAAACTTGAACGATTACCTTGTTCTAATCGACGACGAGTTCGACTGCAGCTCGCCGCCGACGATCGTTGCTCGAAGGATTCGAGAGAGAACCCCTCTAGATCGTCCACACACGCTTCAAAAGTCCGCGTGTACGCCGATCGTTGAGTTCCGGGTGCTAGCGCAGAGCTCCAACGAATCCTTCGGTGCCGTGACAGTCACCTCGACTCCGTTCCTGTGATCCGTGAAGACGTTCTTAAATTGGGCGCTTGGAAGGAGTCTTCCTCTCTAGGATGTGGAAGGAGAGAAACTCTCAATTCCAAATGAATGAGTAGTCTTTAGAATGAGAGCACTTCTCTGCTTATATAGTGGATGTTTAAATACCCGGTAAGGGTTCCTCGACTCCCGTATATCCAACACCCACTAAATAAGTAAAATGACATGTTATGACGAATTAACTGCGTCATTTATATTTTATCACCTGTAATATATAATAAATATATTACGTGATAAAATCAAGTCATTAACTCGATTCGTAATTCCCGCAATATTAAACAAACCTTTAATATGAAAATAATATTCGTTCGTATAATATTTTTCCGCGTATTCACTTAAAACCTTGTGAATACTTTTAATAAATAAATTCAATCCAATTATTCTATACTTGAATAATATGAATTTATTTATTCATCGGTGATCGTTAATACTTGGACAATTCTTGGACCCCGTGGTGGGACCTACCATTTCCTATACACCTATTCACTAGAATATGAAAGACTTTTGAATACGTTATTGTGTGTGACCTTCTAGTCCCTTATCTTAATAACAATAAATATTATTTACAGACCAAGAGCGGAGTCTAGCAACCTATCAATACTCATAGAGATAATGAATAGTCATAACAACGACAATCATCCTACGAATACACACTGTGTAATATAATTTCTTTGTCTCACGATATCTCATAAAGCAGGATGCACAAGTTGTGTCATCATCCATTCTTGCTTTATTATTTGTTGTTATAACTGGACAAATTTAACTTTCTTCTACCATGACTATGGATTTAATGAAGGTACTACCATTCTGATCAACTAGGCTCGAGATATCTCTTGCTTAACTCGGAAACGACAAATTCTATCTTGATCATTCAACCAATGTCATACCACCAATGACACACCCAACACAATCTAGCTTGCCACAATTTCAATGTCATGGTTTTTGCCTTGCATCAAAGTACGCGATCAAATGGTACATATTGATAATTATCTCAAGTCAGGACTCCAATACACATGTTCGTAGATAGGAACAAACAATGACACTTGAAACATGTGGTGTTTCTATTGGCGAGTCTGTTATCATGATCTCACCTACTAGAGATCACAAAGTGTGAACTTCATGAGAAATCTCAATGCTTATGACCTCCCAACACTTGATGGTCACACATCATCTCTGTCCTGTCAGTATGATGTATCCAGACCATAGGGCATAACTTTAAAATTACTGTTATGGTATCTTTAGGTTCTCATTATAACACGCGGACTGCTATAACCTTTTGATACGATATGTAATCCAAGGACATTACCATAAATATAATGGACGCAGAAGTATCACTACTATTATGGCATGACAAACACATGTATATATCAAATTGTATACATGTAATGGTAATCAAAGTACATACATAAGTTGGGTCTAGGGCACCCACTTACAACACTCCCACTTACACTAGAGCCAACTGCCAACAATTCTCAACCCGCTAGTTCTCACATGAGAATCATGCTTCTGTTGAGATATGACTTTAGTCGGGGGTCTGCCGCGTTATCCTTTGTGGCTACTCTGCTAACTGCGACTTCACCTTTCTGAGTAAAATCCCTTAAAAATGAAACTTTCAAAGAATGTGTTTTGTCCTCTGGTATGACATGGGCTTCTTGACAAACACTACTGCTGCAGTATTATCACAATAAACTGGAACAGGGTCTGCACTGCTAGGGACAACACCAATGTCTGAGACAAAACTGCATATCCAGATCGCCTCTTTAGCTGCACCAGAAGCCACTATATACTCGGATTCTGCTGTAGAGTCGGCAACCACAGGCTGCTTTGAGTTTCTCCAGCTCACTGCACCACCATTCAGGCAAAAGACATAGCTTGATTGCGATTTCAGATCATTTTGATCTGTCTGGAAACTATAATCAGTGTATCCTCTCACCACTAGTTTCTCATCTCCTCCATACACCAGGAACACATCCTTTGTATGCCTCAAGTACTTTAAGATAGTTTTTACAGTTGCCCAATGCATCTCTCCTAGATTAGCTTGATATCTGCCCACTATGCTGAATGCAAACGCAACATCAAAACTAGTACATAACATGACATACATGATAGATCCCACTGCTGAAGCATAAGAGATTCTACTCATTTTTTCAATCTCCTCTCGCGTTTGCCGACACATTTTCTTGGAGAGATTGATACCATGTGAAATTGGTAACAACCCTCTCTTGGATTGTTCCATATTGTACCTTTTGAGTACCTTGTCAATATATGTACTTTGATTTAGCCCAAGCAGCCTCTGAGATCTATCTTGATAGATCTTGATCCATAGAATGTAGGCTGGTTCACCTAAGTCTTTCACGGATAAACATTCATTTAACAAAGTCTTAACTGACTGTAAGACTTGCATTTCGTTTCCCATAATTAATATGTCATCAACATACAATACTAGGAAAATGATGACATTCCCATTAACTTTCTTAGACACATGGATCCCTTTCATTCTTGACGAAACCAGACTCTCTTATGACCTCATGAAAATGATCATTCCATGATCGTGATGCCTGCTTCAACCCATAGATGGATCTTTGTAGCTTGCACACTTTATTGACATTCTTTGACTTAATAAACCCCTCGGGTTGAGTCATAGAGACATCTTCAACCAACTTCTCATTTAGAAAAGCAGTTTTGACATCCATTTGCCAAATCTCATAATCATAGAAGACTGTTATGACAAGTAATATTCTGATGGATTTCAGCATCGCTACTGGTGAGAAGGTTTCATCGTAATCTATTCCTTGACGTCTGAAACCCTTCGCTACCAGTCATGCCTTTTAGGTATTTACCTTACCATCCATGTTCAGCTTTTTCTTGAATACCCATTTGCACTCTGTGTTTTACATCAGCTGAAGACTCTATCAAAATCCAAATCTGATTTTGATACATGGACTCCATTTCAGAATGCATGACATCTTGCCATTTAGCACCATCCTTGCCTTCTACTGTCTCCTTGTAGGTTAGAGGTTCGTCATTCTCTAGGAGTAAACCTGACCCGGTGACAAGAAAACCATAACGCTCATATTCTCTAACCTTTTGAGTTGATCTACGCAGTACTTGTGTCTCAGGAACATCTTCATCTCCCACTTTCTCTTGTGAAGATTGTTCCCGTACCAATTCAGTGCCATAGACAGGTGTTATATGAGTCATTTTCGCTGGTTTTTTCATTGATTGCCATTACAGGGTATTCGAGTTCAAGTATATATAAGGCATTGTTAAGATGCGCCATACCATAACACATGTTATCCTTATAAAAGAGAATTTATTTCCAAACTTGAAATAAAATCTCATTGTATCCAGACCTGACGCTGAGATTATATTTCTGGTAAATGAAACAACATAATAACAGTTATTTAATACAAGAACTAAACCATTAAGCAATGTCAGGTGATAATCTCCCACTGCCAAGGCTGCTAGACTCGCACCATTTGCAGCTTGGTGATCCACCTCGCCCTTTGCAATCTTCTGGAATCTACTTGGTTCCAGTATTTGAATACAAATATGTGCGCCACATGCTGTATCCAACACCCAACTTGTAGATAGACAGATTGCATTCAATGACAAAAATACCTGAAGCGTCGCCTTATTTCTTTTTCCTAGCGCTTCAATTCTTCTTCCAGTGGCCTTTTTTGCCACACGAAAAACAGATAACCTCCTGCTCATTTCTCTCCATTTGTATCTTTGGCTTTTTGGAAGGACGGTGTATCAGTGTCTCTTGTTCACCATAAGGACTGAAGAATTAATATTCTTCATATCCTTATCAGTTTGGCGAACTAAAACCAAAAGATCCGGAAGCGACTTTGTCATGTTATTCATATTGTAATTAACAATAAAAGTTGAAAAGCTTGGCGGTAAAGAGACAACAATGTGATCGATCACTAGTTCTTGGTTCAGCTTGAACCCAAGGGCTTCAAGTCTCAATGTACTTGACCATCTTGAGTACATGTGACCCTACTTGATTCCCTTATGCTAGTCTGCACCTATAAAGTGCACTTGATATCTCATACCTTTCTTGACTAGCTCTCTCCTAATATAACTGTTGGAGATGAGTAAACATTTTGTAGGCATCTTTGCCCTCATGCATTTTCTGCAATTGACTGGACATCGATGATAACATGATACACTGTACATCTAGTGCATCATCTACATGTTTTTTCCACTTTCCGCTATCCGCTTTGTTTGCTCCCTGAGGAGGCTCAACAGGAAGTGAGAACTCTAGCACATAAAGCTTCATTTCTTGGCGTAGTACTATGCGCAAGCGTTTGTACCACTCTTGGAAGTTATGACCGGTCATGATATTTTCTTTATCCAGTATCGATTGCAGTGATAATGTACCGATGGTGTTAGTGATTGCCATTTTTATCTACAACAAATAAATTTAGTAGTTAGTACTTTATCTTGATTACCGATTTAAAAATTATTGATTAATTAATTAAATCATTAAATGTATCCCACTATTTTATCGAACCTTAGTAGCCCTCACTACTAGAGTCAGAATACTCGCTTGCATATCCTAGTGGCAAAGATCCTTGAAACCCCTCATAGTCTACAAGCTATGACTACGCCACTACTTGGTGCGTTTTAAGGTAAACACTAGGGTGACCAACTGCATTAACTCGGTGTTCCTTGATCTGTTGAGTGAAGTCTCAACTTATCGGAATCGTAATCTTGATTCCTTCAACGCTTTGTCTCTAAAGTGATAGCAAGCTAGCTATGACTACTTCTTTGCTACAAACTTTAGTTGAGTCAACCCATCGTTTACATAAGAACTCTCCAGTAGTAGGAGACACCCTCAACTAAGGCTGATGAGCTCCTCGTACATTTGGTTTTGTTCAAATGTAAACGAGGGAAGGCGTTCACGACTTAATATTTCTTTGAGTTTGTTTTAATATTTCCTGACAAATGTAATCCATTTTTATTAAATATGTTCATACTATATTGATGCCCTCACAACTGAACATGCATTAATAGAAAAACATTCATCGCATCTTTCTGCATTTTTTGTTTGTTTATTATTTTATATGTTCTTGCAGTAAACATGCACATACATAAAATTATAAACAATGCTTAATGGAAATAAATTGACCAACATCTAATATTGGTTGATATAGCATCCCGCCTTTTTATCACATAAACTTTCATTACATTTTACAAAACCGAGGATCTTTAAGGTTTAGTGTCTTGGAAACCAGGAACTTAAAATATGAAAACATAAAACATTCTTCTTAAACACTTGAAAGGCTTCTCCTCATGTTCATCCTAGGTTCATTACTGCATCTCATAACCTGGGGACATACATCAAAAGAAAGGGTGAGCAGAAGACCCAATAAAGGAAACAAGAGAAATAATTTACATGTGAACTTGAGATACTTCAATAAGGTCATGAAAAGAACTTTAAGGCATGAGAAAGAAATCATGAGATATATCATAATAAAAATAACATTTTTCATAACTTGAAGATGTGGCTACAACATTTAATATTGACAATCATTTCATTTCACCAAGGTCCATCCCCAAGGTGTCATTAAAAATTACCAAGGTTATTCACCAAGGTATCAGTCTAAATGGTCATCTCTAGAGATTAAGTCTTTACCCAATGCATTGGAGCGCTATCTGGGCGCACCCTTGACATGTCTTTATTATCATGTGAGCCACATATATCATCATCAACATTTCATAAATAACCCATATAGCATAAAATAAATGGGTTTCATTTCATAATCATAACCTTTTAAAAACTGCTTTTAAGACATGATCTTTATGTCACTTTAAACCCACGGAAAAAGGAAAACGGGTTTCATGTATGTAAATCCCAGAATTTAAAATAGAACATTTTGATATATATGTGAATACACCTGTAGAATAAATAGCTTTGAGTATTCACTTAATAACATAAAATAATTTTGAGAAAAAGAGAGGCATTTTGAGAAGAAAATTCTGCAGCATAGCGGCTATGTTATAGGGTTTTAGAAAACATTGAAAAGAGAGGGGACATGGGTCACCCACTCATAAATGATCTATAAAAATAGTAGAGGGACATAATATAAAGGATATGAATCATGGTAATGAAACTTGAAGGACATTCCATTTGAAATGAAAAACATGAAAGGAAGACAAAATAAGATTTCTCTTTTGAAAATTCTGCAGCCTAACGGCGTCACATAGACTTCAACCAAAAATGAATTGATGAGATCAAATAGGGTCTCTCATCATATGAACATAAAAGATCAGTATGATAGATATAGAGATCATATCCCAACATAATAAAAAGGAACTTGCAAGACTTGACATGAAATTAGAACTTTGAAAAAGGAGAAAGGTGAAAGAACCACTTAAAAATTCGGCAGCCTAACGGCGCCACTTAAAACTTCAAAATACTGAATTGAAGAGATCAAATAGGGTCTCTCATCATATGATCATAAAAGATCAGTATGATAGATATAGAGATCATACCCCAACATAATAAAAAGGAACTTGAAAGACTTGACATGAAAGTAGAACTTTGAAAAATGAGAAATGTGAACGAATCCCTTAAAAATTCGGCAGCCTAATGGCGCCACTTAAACTTCAACAAAAAATGAATTGACGAGATCAAAAAGGGTCTCTCATCATATGAACATAAATGATCAGTATGATAGATATAGAGATCATACCCCAACATAAAGTAACTTGAAAGACTTGACAAGAAAATAGAACTTGAAAATGAGAAAGGTGAAAGAATCCCTTAAAAATTCGGCAGCCTAACGGCGCCACTTAAACATTCTTAAAACGAAATGATGAGAGTAAGAGGGGGTCTCTCATCATATGAACATAAAAAGGACAGTATAATGAATATAAAAGAACCTCCTCCAACATAAGAACATGGAGCATAAAAGAAATGACATAAAAAAGATCACTTGAAAAGAAAGAGAGGGGTCAGATCCCTTACCTTAAAACGTAACTCTTAAAACTCAAAGGTTGGGACCTTGAGGGCTTGGGGGCACCTTGAGAGGACTCCTTGGGAGGTAATGAGACCAGAGCTTCGTTGGGGGAGAGTTTAGAGTGAAAACTAAAGGAGGAAAGGGTGAGTATTTATAGGAAATTTGAGGGGACAAGGCATTAATGGCCAAGGGACACCTCACAAGTGGTTTTGGCAAAACCATGGGCTTGCCCATGGTATTTGCCCATGGTATTGGCCACTTGGGACACCTCATACCTTATCTTACTATTCATAAGTCGACCATATTGATTACATACTTAATACATCATTTAATGATGTCATTAAACACCCGTAACTTAAAAACTGTATTTTCACTATTCATTGAAAATTCAACTTTCTCAGAAAAATCCCAAAATTTCACCTTAACCAAATATAGATGCCTTGATTTCAAAAATGAACTTCATTTTATAAAAATAATTTTCTAAATATTTTTAATTTAATTTTTAAATAAATACACTATTCACCGAAAATTCATTTTTTCCAGAAAAATCCCCCAAAATTACCTAAACATAATATCGATGCTCTGAGTTCAAAAATGAAATCCATTTTATAAAAATAATTTTCTTAATATTTTTAATTTAATTTTTAATTAAAAAACACTATTCACCCGAAAAAACTAATACTTGACTAATAATTTATGAAACCGTTATTTAACCATTTTATTGAATCACATTACTTAATCAAGGTGCATAGATTATATTAATACTTTCTTTAAGTGAGATTACTAATCCATTTGGTCACATTACTAATCCTAAGTATAAAATCACTATTCATAATTTACTATTCATCAAAAATCAAGTTGATCTTATTAGACTCTAAATTTCGTACTGAACATAATTGTAGAAGACCATTTTTTGAAAATCATTACACATTTTTAATTATTTAAGATTTACATAAACATTTTTAAAATATCTTTTTTCTAAAATTCATCAAAAATATGCATACTATATTTATCCGGTCATTTGAAAATTCATAAACTTCATCATAAGAAGAAATCCCAATTTTTATTTAAAACAAAGGATTACACAATGCAGTTACGGTCTCCTTACATAGCCCCTTATCACACCAGCATAGGACCTAAGTGTAAGGTGTGCTAAGGTGAGAGAATCCGAGGGAGGCTCGGCCAATAGCGCATGAGTAGTAATTTCTATTAGTTTGAACTTCTCGCGAAGGCGATTCCGTTCTAGCTTCACACGATAAAGTTCGGCTTGGATTTGGTCCAGAGCAAAGCCCAGTGGTACTACCTCCTTCCCAAGTTCTGTTAGATGGACTTCGATCGGTCCAAGACTACTGGGTGAGGCCATCGAATCTTCTTTTTATATTAATTAACCAAGATTACTTGTATTTAGAGACAATAATCGAAATGTTTAGTTTTCAGCGATCATATTGACCAATGGTCATATAACAGTCAAAACCCAACAGTCTCATTTTAATTATACTCATGTTATCAAATGAAACAGTTTTGTTGAGTATAAAAAAAATAAAATAACACACAAAATTAGGAAACAAGATTTATTCAAAATTTCGAGTCGTTACAGTTGATCCATTTAAACTCAATGGATCAATTGTGGTCTAGGGGTAAAATAACCAAGTTAGATCTTGACTCGTATCGCAACACACTCTCAGTCCAGTGTTTTCACTTCTCATCTGGGGTACCGCTTCGTCTTGGTGTGGTCTACGTCTTACATCGTCATCCTTAATAATACAAATGTATTCGGACGCAGACAAGGGGGTCTCGGGAAGCGCAATATACATACAGATAAGAATAGACGTGCATACCCTTATATATATTGAATAAAAAGAGACGATGTATAGACCGTCAATAAATAAATAATTATTACAGTCATCACACGCAGTTGTAATAAATATTTAAATAAAAATAACTCGGACAAACATAGTTTCAGTCATTGCTCATACCAGTCAACGAGAAAATTAATAGAGCGATAAAATTAAAATGAAATAAATTTAAGTTGAGGGTATTTGAATAAATTATACGAATTATTTTAAATTCAAATAATTTAATTTTGTTCTTTCCCACAATTAATTTATTTTTTTATACCAAATTTAAATTAATTTATTTAAATGATAAAATTATTATTATCTTTAATTCAAAAATTAATAAATTAATTTTTGGTTATATCAAAATATTTTCCAGGGCCCAGAACCCTGCCCTACCCCACTGCGGGTTGGGCCGACCCCGTGCAGGGCAGTTTCGGGTCGGGCAGACCCCTGCTGGGCTGTTTCAGGCTGGGCAGACCTGCCTTGACCTGTTCCTGGTTGGGCTAACCCCTGAGGGGGGCGTTTTAGTAACCCCGATCAGGTAGGGGGACGCTGCAGGTGCACGCGCAGGCTGGGTTGGCTGTCGGGAGCACGCGCACGGGGGGGCTTTGGCGCTAGGGGAGGTTGAGGCCGGTACCATCGAGTCCTGGGAAGTCGAGGCCGGCTGGGGTCTTTGTCGGAGGGAACGACAAAGGGAAGTCGACAACCGACAAGGGCGGCAGCTGGATTGGCCGGAGGAGGCGATCCTTGACGACGACTGTTGTCCAGAGGAAGGGATCGCCAGCAAGTTGGGGAGAGCGACAGTGGTAGGGCGACGAGTTCACAACTTCGTACCAGACGGGAGACGGGGAGACGGAGACCTTGTCAACGCTGAGGGGAAAATCAATGGAATTGTTTGACCACTATGAACCTATTCTTTGTGGACTTGTATGCATGTGAAACAATCATGGCTTGGAGATTGCTAGAGTTTATATTATTTAAACTAAAAATGTATGATGATTCATTATGAACCATCTTAAAAGGTAAGTCATGTGAAGGGTCTAAAGAAGAACTTATTGTCATTGAGACAACTAGACGATGTTAGATGCAAAACATGTATGGAGTAAGTGATCATGAAGATTCACAACCGGATGATTTAAGGCCTCCAACAGTGCTAGACAGTGTGGTGGAGGACAATTTTACCCATTTGGTTCGCAGGGTGCATTCGAGGCCTGGGTTCTGGTATCGGGGAGGATGGCTACAATCATGAGGGGAAAGTTAATGGAATTGCTTTATGAACCTATTCTTTGTTGACTTGCATGCATGTGAAACAATCATGGCTTGGAGATTGCTAGAGTTGATATTATTTAACTAAAAATGTATGATGATTCATTATGAACCATCTTAAAAGGTAAATCATTTGAAGGGTCTAAAGAACTTATTGTCATTGAGACAACTAGATGATGTTAGATACAAAACATGTACGGAGAAAGTGATCGTGAAGATTCACAACCAGATGATTTAAGGTCTCCAACAGTGCTAGACAGTGTTGGGGAGGATAGGTTTGCCCACTTGGTTCGCAGGGCGCGTTTGAAGAACATGAAGATTGTGAAAGGTGCATTTGTGATAATGAAGGCACAAAGGATCTCAATGGATTTTTACGTCGTTCTGAGAGACACTTATAAGCAGGCAAAATTGTTGCATTAACTAGAGAAATTGATAACTTTTTGACTTCCAGAGTTTGATCATATATCAGAACAAGGTGTGAATATTCTCATCAAGAAGAAGTTATCTAAACAAAGTATCTTTACCCTTTTGTGAGCATTGCATTATGATTGACCAACATGGATTGTAGTTTGAGAAACCAATGACAAGAGGCAAGGAGATACTAAACTTAATCGATTTTGATGTTTGACAAACATGAATCTTGTTTATGGGTGAGCCAAATGTTTTGTAACATTCATTGATGATTATTTTAGAAGATATTGGGCGTATCTATCAAGAGGAAAATGATAGTCTTTAAAACGTTCAATAGCTTTAAAGTGTACAAGGAACTTGAATATGGAAAGGAGATCAAGTGTCTTAAGTACTAATAGTGGTGTTGAATACTTGATGAATTTAACACATTCTGTTAATGCAAAGACATCAAATCATAGTTCACCTGAACAAAATTTTGTAGCAAAGCATATTAAAAGAACTCTATTAGGCAAAAACAGACAATGTTGAAGTTTGCAGGATTGATCATGGTATTCTTGGTGAAGGTAGTGAAAATCACTTGTTACTTGGTCAATCGATCGATCTCCATTAATTGTGATTGATTTAAAGGCTCCAATGGATATGTGTACTAGTAAGTCAGCTAACTATTCTTGTTCACATATATTTGGAAGTTCAGTATATGCATTATGTATTGACCAAGCGAGATTGAAGTTTGATGCAAAATTTATAAAATGCATTTTTTGAAAAAAATTTGTGATGTGAAGGGGTATCGCTTATGGATCTCATTGAAAACAAAGAGACACAATCATAGTCAACGAGGATTCATAACCACTACAAGTCAGGTGGATGTAAGTTAAATGAATAATTAATTTCGTATAATTTAATGGTGCATGATGATCAAGGGTTAGACCGGTCAAGGCTTCGACTTTCAATTCGACAAAGAAGACTATAGATATAACACCTAAGTTATGCAACTGGGAGAAATTTCATTTACTTTAAAGGAGACTAACTCGTAGTCCACATGTATCCTTGTGCATGATAATAATGTACAGGTAAAATTCGAAGCATTGCACACGAAACAAAGATTTTGTTACAAAGGAAAACCATTGGTAACTAATTGCTCTTCAAGATCAAACATGATGGCAACAATAAGATGAAGTGATATTATACAAGACTGGTAAAAAGTATTTTCGGAATAATAAAATGTTTTTCCTGGCGTTCTACTCAAAACATTTCAAGTAGTTCTGAAAACTTGTGCTTCATATAGTTTACATCTTGAACAGCTATATGTGAAAATTGATTTTCTTCATGGTTTCCTTATCACAAGTCTTGGATATAACAAACCTAATTCAAATCATTGTGAATATTTCAAATGGTTGGGTAATGAAAATTTTATTGTTCTTTTATTGCATGTGGATGACATGTTGATCCCATGACACAATCATCGAGAGTAGTTGGTCCGTGGATGCATAGGAGCATTGGAATATTGTTAAGAGAATACTAAGATATATCAAGAGTACCTCAAACAATAAAAGATTCACTTGCAGTATAATTTCACTTTGTTAAAAAAATGGTGGTACAAGTAAAGTGCAAACACGTAGAGAATTAAAACAGTTGAGCAGTTATGAATAAATGCAGCCAAACAGAGCCTAAGAATGTGTTTGCATTGGGTGGGCAGGTGGGCGATGTTCGGGTTTGCGGTGGGGATGCTGACGGAGTATGCGACGGGATCGGACTTGGTGGATCAAGTGAAGATTCTTCTCTCCAACTTTGGGGTTGTGGATCTGGAATGAATTGAGCAATCCCTTCTCCCCCTGTGTTCATGTATTCTTCATTTCTCTAAATGAACGACTTTTTCACATAGGATGCCCGTCTTTTCTATCTCTTTTGAGGAGTATGATATTGAAAAGATTATGGCCCGGCTACTCATTTTATGCTACTAATGTAAAGGGAAAGATGGGTAGTCCTGGTGGTTTTCCAATTCTAATTATGGGGTTCTGAATTTTCAATCCTTGCGTACATTGTAAATAATTGGTCTTTCTTTTCGACGTGGAATCCCTTTGATATAAAATTGTCAATCCAATATTCATATTATTAGATTTAAGATGAAATCTTAAATGTTTCTTAATTGTAATTTTAATCACGGTATGTTCTAAAATATATATATTTTTTGCATTTTTTTTTGAAATTCTTGAACGATTGATGTAAAATTTTAAATATGTGTTTTTGTTAAAATTTGATATTCCAACCTTTTAAATTTATGCATTTTATATTTCAACAGTTTGTTTTGACAGAAGATAAGGATCAATCTGAATTGTTTCTAATATTTGTATGTAATCTGAATTGTTTTGTATTGTGATTGTACTCGCATTCGTTTGCCATCACTTTCCTCTTAGTTTTTTGGATTGGTCATGAGATTATTATAAAAGTTTTATTCCTTATAAATTTGGATTGTCCAATTTATGATTTCATTATTTATCTATATGGTGATATTGATTACAAAATCTATATATGAATCCGTGGAGGATTTAAAATGTGTGAAACATATTTAAAATTATGAAAGTTTCACTAAATTATTTTATGTGATGAATGGATAAGATATATATGATATAACCATTTACAAAATGAAGAATATAACATTGATTTCATCATCTCATAGTCTGTATGAAGCACAAGAGTCTCAACCCAATTGGTGAAGACTCAACAAGTGAATCAAAGCAACTCGAGTTCAAAATCGGGCGAAGACATATTTTCGGGTTACTGTAGCAGGTACTGTAACAGGTACTACAACATGTACTGTGATACATACTGTTCGGTACTGTAGTAGTTGGAACTATTTATCTGTTTGGGCTTTCGGACCACCAATTTGGTCCTCGGGTCCTTTAAGGCATTTAGGAAACCCAAGGCCTTCGGGCCAGTAAGGCTTTCAGGCCACCTCAAGGCATTCGGGCCACCTGAAATTGTGGTTAATGGACCAGACAGACTCTACAAGGAGCAGACTCCAAATATTTAGAGCAAACGTATTCACCAGAGCAGAAGCTAACAGATGTGGAAGAAAGAGACACTACTACAAAAACGAGCTTTATCAGCGCTCAAAATTGGCTTTAACTGTGCTAAAAAAGCGCTGTAAAGCTCAACGTTGATAAGGGGGAGGGGGTCCCCTTTATCAGCGCTGATAAAAGGATACTTTATCAGCGCTAAAAAGGCACTGATAAAGGACTTCTTTATCAACGTTAAAAAAAGTGCTGATAAATGTGTTTTTTATCAGCGCTTTTTTAGCATAGATTAAATGATCCTTTATCAGCGCTAAAAAAATGCTGATAAATGTCCTGTCTGCTGCAACATAAAATTCTGCAGCAGCATACCCAAACAAGACTTGCAAAAAATTCAGCATCTCAACAAGTATACCCATACAAAATTAACACATAATTCATAAGATAATTACACCAAGTATACCCATACAACAAGTATACCCATACACCATTAACACATAATTCATAAGTTAATTAAATACATAAAGAATTCAATTCAGAATTCAGGGGGTTGTGGGGGCTGTTCAGGGGTTTGGGGTGGCTGTCCAAGGGGGGTAGAGGGTGTCCGGGGGGGGGGGATGGGGGGTGTCCGGGTGGATAGGGGTGTCCGGGGGGGGGGAGTCTAAGGGGGGTGGGGTGGTGTCCAGGTGGGTGGGGGTGGCCGTCCATGGGTGTGTGGGGGGGGGAGGTGTCCAGTGGGGTGGGGGGTGGGGTGTCCAGTGGGGTGGGGGGTGTCCAGGTGGTGGGGTGGTGTCTAGGAGGGGTGGGGGTGCCGTCTAGGGGGTTGGTGGGTGTCCGGGGGGGGGGGGGGGTCGGGGGGGGGGGGGGGGCTGTCCAGGGTGGGGGGGGGGGCTGTCCATGGGGGTGTCCAAGGGGGGTGGGGGAGGGGGTCCAGGGGTTTGGGGGGCTTTCCAGGGGTGGGGGTGTCCAGAGAGTGGGGTGGTGTCCGGGGGGGGGGGGGCAGTCCAGGGGGTTGGTGGGGCTGTCCAAGGGGGGTAGGGTGGTGTCCAAGGGGGTGAGGGTGGTTGTCCATGGGGGTGGGGGTGTCCAGGGGGGTGGAGGAGGTGTCCAGGTGGTGGGGTGGTGTCTAGGAGAGGTGGGGGCGTCCAGGGGTTGGGGGGGGGTGTCCGGGGGGGGGGGGGGTTGTCCAGGGTGGGGGGGGGGGGGGGTGTCCTTGGGGGTGTCCAGGGGGGTGAGGGCTGTCTAGGGGGTTGGGGGGCTTTCCAGGGGGTGGAGGGTGTCTAGGGGGTGGGGGTGGTGTTCGGGGGGGGGGGGGGGGGGGTCCAGGGGGTTGGTGGGTGTAACATCCCAAGATTTTGAAAATAAAAAATGAATGCATTTTATAATCTAGCCATCAAACACAACTTTGCCTCTTCTGTGTTTGGAATTTCGAGAAACGACCATCTAGAGTTATGATCAGTAAGTCATTTGGAGCCTGATAGAACAAACTTGGTTTTTTGGTGAACAGTAACATATCCTTATGAATAGTAATATTACCCTTATGAATAGTAAATAATAATATTATTTTATTTTCTTAAGGCAATAAGATAATGAGATCTTAATTAATTTTTCAATGTGATATAAAACTAATTGCACCTTTAAAATTGTTATTTTTAGAATTAACTATGACTTTATTTAAAAATTAAATTAATAATATTTAGAAAATTAATTTTGAAAAATGGAGTTCACTTTTGAATTCTACACGTCGAAAAATGGTAGGGGTGAATTTTTGGGATTTTTCTAAAATACTTGATTTTTTTTGTGAATAGTAAAAAATACAGTTTTAAGTATTCAGTAGTTTAATGACATCATAATGACATAATAATTAAAATAAAAGGCTGGTCGACTTGTGTACAATAACATATGACATGAGGTGTCCCAAGTGGCTAAAACCATGGGCAAGCCCATGGTTTGACAAAAACCACTAATGAGGTGTCACTTTGAAATTATTAAAAAACTCCCTCTCTTTTTCTATAAATACCCACTCATCCATTCGTTTTCTTTCATTCCAAACCCCTCATCCTCGAAGCTCTGGTGGTTTTACCTCTCTAAGAGTCCTTCCAAGGTGTCCTTAAGCCCCCAAGGTCCCAACCTTCAAGTTCTAGGAGTTACTCTACAAGGTAAGAGAATCCTTCACCCTCCTCTTTTAGTCGACACTTATTTTATGTTATCTCTTTGAATTTCCATTATAATATGTTGGGGTTTGATTTTATGTATTCTTCTTACTATCATTTTGATTTCAATATGATGAGGCACCATTTTGCTCTCATCATTTCATTTTATGAAATATTAAGCGACGTTGTTAGGCTGCCGAATTTTCATAAGGAATCTCTCACCTTTTCTCTTATTTTCAAGATCATCTCTATTCTTTTTCTCTCCTCACATAATCTGTCCAAATGACCATGATAAACTCCAGTATCATCTATATACTGGAATAATATCATGTGAATGGAAGAACCATCATCAATATTCTTACTCCCTCCCTTTTATTTTTATAAACGAAATCAACGTCCATGAGGTTCCAATTTATAACCTTCGTGGACGACAAAATTTCGTTCTTCAATTTCTCCTTCATTACTGGTCATGAAACCATTTTAATGGTTGAACCAGACTATAATACATGTATCATAACCTAATTAATATTTAGGAACCAGTATATGTACATATTATTAAATCATACGACAAAACTAGTTCATACTAATCCAAATACCGCCAAATAATCGAAGTGGTTGTCGTCTAATGATTCATCCTCATTCCATGTAACAAAATGATCAAAATGACCATTAACAATTCTGGATGTTCATAAATAATATGTTACTTCAATTCTGGAGATTTACAACCATTCCACATGAAATTCATTACTTAAAAACAAGTGAACCGATTATGAAAATCAAGAAAACAAACACTCTGGAATGACAAATTTCAATATAATAACTTATAAATAATAACATAAATGAACTAAACAAAATTATGATAAACTAAATACATGTCTATTAGGTTCTGAAATAAGTTATTGATATATATAATTTCATATTCCAGGACCTTAAGTTCAAGAGGGGAACACATTCAGATTTAAGGTAAGAGTTTTTCCACCCGAACTTCCATTTTCATTCGGGATACTTTCATTGACTAATTACCTCAATGAAATTCTTATGTACTCATATATTCTGTGTGAGTATCATATATATGTTTACAAACCAGAATCCTTCCTTATTTTATGGATAGTTACACATTTTAAAAGGAACTTTTAAAATTGTTTCCAAAATACAAGCCCGATTCAAGGGAATTTCTCACCTATTTTCAAGGGCACTCTATAATCTATTTTTGGAAACCATTATCTTTATAAAATCACTTATTTTATTATGAAAATACTATCTTACTTCACTTCTGGTTTTATACAAATATTTTTCCAAAAGAACTCTCATTTTCAAAATAAAAGAGTATTTATCTCAAGAATTGCTTAATGATTTTATAAGAGTGTTTTCATCTAATTCAACACTCTTGTTGATTCCATGGTATTATTGGGTTTAATCATTTATGAAGTCATCTACCATATTTTATTTAATGGTTCATGACTAACTCTATTGTGACACCTCATTCCTAAAACCATTCACCATATTACTCGGAATGGTTAGTGTTTTATGTTTAATGATTGGGGAAAGATAGTTACATTTCATATAATAGTTTCAATATGAATGTACATGTTGTTTATGTTTATCCCCACTCATATGAGGAATGCATTGGACTTATTATGTGATGGGTGAGGCTCGCTATAGCCCCTCGATGCATCGGTAGGTCTCATGAGACAACTAGACGAGGAATTGGCCGAAGCCTTTCCCAATGTGATATGGATTTTGGCCGAGGCCTTAATCATTATTCGTCTTGGATGAGACCATGAAAAAATGTTTCAGAATGTCCGACATATACACTTCCTTTATTATGAAGCTTGTAATTGGAAGTTCATGTGGTTATTCGACGAGTAGAATACCCATGATTATGTTTTGTTATGACATTATTTACTCATCTCATATTCCTTCCATAATGTGTTCAAGTTTATTATTAAAGGCATGTGTTTCCAGTTATGCACTATGTCTCATGTTTATATAATCTTCCGCTGTATTGCTTACTCTTACTGACCGTTCGAGCTCACCCCTTTCTTATGTTTCATTTTCTCAGGACATGAAGAAGTTTATTATGAATGACATGCTGAAATAACCTAGGAGTTGTGGGTGTGGTCTAAGGAGTTTCTATGTTGTATTTCTCGTCAAGTTGTAATATTGAACTTATGTATGTATCTTGTTTCCAATAATACTAAACTAATCGATCCTTCGGGATTTGTATTCCTTGTATGTATGCCAACGTAATCAAATAAGGCACCGAATTTGGGCAACTGGGGCCGAGTCCTTACAGTTGGTATCAGAGGAAGTTTAGTAGAAAACTTGGAAACTAGATTTAGAAAACGTAGATTAGGGAAGAGTCCCTAAGATAGTCCTTGAGGATAAACATACAAGAACGTCCTGATATTTTGGTAAGGAATAGATTATGTGAATCATCCAAACAATACATCCTTGTCTGGAAACGAGCAGGTAGAGGTGGCTCTGGCACAGATATACCTAGGAGTGAAAGCTCCAACAAGGAGTTTCGGGCTTGACCCGGGGTATCCTGGTATACGACAACGGGCATTGATGCACTCTTGGTTACGACACTCCTAGGGGATATGCTTATGATAATTCACATTTTCTTTACAAGCCATTATGAAGGATTTAAATGTAATTTTTTTCCTCAAAGATACCATGTTTATGATTAAGAGGTTAGCTATGCCTAGAATTTCAATTTATGCTTAGTATTTTTTTACATTGAGATTATAAATTATGATTCATACCCTAATCTAGTGTATGCCATTATTTAGAAATGACGCCTAGTGGAAGGAATGGAAACCGAACGAATGCACGTGTCCCCTGTAAGGATTTTCCTCCGATGCAAGATAATGATGTTGGCTCTGGTGATGTGACTGGTGCTGAGCAACTCATAACTGTACTGGGACAACTTACTCAGGTTATGAATAATAACCTTACCCGTATGGAGCATCCGGATCCACCACGTGGAGGATCCATGCTAGATCGCTTTATGCGACAACAACCTCCATCATAACGGGACTACAAACCCGTTTGTAGCAGAGCAGTGGATATGTTTCCTTAAGAAGATATTTCTCGCTTTGGGATGTAATGAAAGAGAGAAGGTTGTCATGACAGTATATCATCTATCGGGAGATGTAGATCAGTGGTGGTCATTAATCCAAAACACAAAGGAGGAGGAAGAGATATAAGAGATGTAATGGAGGGATTTTAAGGAAATATTCTTCAAAAAATATTTCCCTCATGAGCAGCGAGCAGATATAGAGAGACAATTCTTGAATCTGAGGCAGAAGGAGGATGAAAATGTTTCCAAGTATGAATCCAACTTCACAAGGTTAGCAAGACATGCTGTGGACTATATACGAAATCCAAGGAGAAAAATTGATCGATTCTTTGATGGCATAAAGTCATTCCTCTGGTGGGCACTGATATCCCAAAGTTTTTCATCATATAAGGATATAATTTCATGTGCTATCAAGACATAAAACAAATTATCTAAGTATTATGAATTTAAGGGAAAGTAAGAAAATAAGAGGGCTGCTGAAAACTTTGGGAAAGGAAATAAGGAAACAGGGAAGAAGGGGAGAGTTGAATTTCCATCCTATGATAATTGTGGAAGGAAACACCCTGGTGCGTGCTTAAAGGGAAAAGGAGTATGCTATAGATGTGGTCAGAAAGATCATCTTGCTAGTGATTGTAAGGGGAAGGAGGCTAATGATGTTCAATGATATAACTATCGGGAGATGGGACACTATGCTAATAATTGTCCAAAGCGTCAAGGAAGCATGCCACAGAAAAGGCCAAGGGAGCAGGGACAAGTTTATGCGATCACAACTACTGATATTGAAGTTCCTAATTATGTGGTGGCAGGTACTTTAATCATTTCCTCAAACTTTTCCAATACTTTATTTGATTATGGATCGTCGCATTCATTTATATCTTCCCAGTTTGCCAAGAAAATTAGATATGTCCAATTTAATTTAATAAAGGAGTTATCAGTCAAAACTCATAGTGGATGTATCATTGCAATAAAGGCATGTCGATTAGTCTCCCTCGTGACACATAAATGTGCTTTAGTTACTAACCTTATCATCATACCAATGGTTGACTATGATATAATTCTTGGTATGGATTGGCTATCAATTTATGATGCAAAGATCTATTGCAAGAGGAAGGAAGTTACAATCTTTGAGAATGGTGTAGAATCTCTTATCTTTAGAGCAAAAACCTCTCCATTTTATTCTCATCTAGATCCACCCCCAGTAGCTCAACTAAATTAAATTATTGGGGAGGAAGAGAATGAAATAACTATGGGTGAGGAAAAGAATGTTCAAATAGAAGATGTACCTGTTGTGCAAGAATATATTGATGTCTTTTCATAGGATTTACCTGGACATCCTCCAGAGTGGGAAATTGAGTTTTCCATTGACTTAATTTTTGGTTCAAGGCCCATACCAAAGACCCCTTATAGAATGACCACCGTGGAGTTAGTGGAACTAAAGAAGCAACTAGAGGAATTGAGTGATAAAATATTTATTCGACCTAGTGTTTCTCCACAGGGAGCCCCTGTCCCCTTTGTCAAGAAGAAAGATGGATCCATGAGGTTGTGCATTGATTACAGGGAAATCATTGCTATTACAATAAAGAATAAGTATCCTCTTCCACGAATTGATGATTTATTTGATTAACTTCATGGAGCCCAATATTTTTCAAAGATTAATCTACGATCTGGATATCATCAGTTGCTTGTGAGGAAAGAAGAAATTCCAAAAACAGCATTTTGAACCAGGTACGGTCATTATGAGTTTATAGTAATGCTTTTTGGACTAACTAATGCACCATATGTTTTCATGGATCTCATGAACAGAGTATTTAAGGAATATCTTGATGACTTTGTAGTGGTGTTTATTGATGATATTCTGGTATACTCTAAAAGCCATGAAGATCATGAAAATCACTTGCGTACTATTCTGAAGACCCTTAGAAGAAATAAATTATTTGGAAAGTTTAACAAGTGTGATTTATGGCTCCAATCAGTTTCCTTTCTGGGTCACATTGTCTCTAAGGATGGAATATCTATAGATCCTACGAAGACAAAGGCTGTGTAAGAATGACCTACTCCAACGAACGTAACTGAGGCTTGTAGTTTTATTAGTTTAGCAGGTTATTATCAGCGTTTCGTTCAGAACTTCGCCTGTTTAGCCAACCCAATGACCAAGCTCACACGAAAAGGGGTTAAGTTTGTATGGACAAGGGAATGCAAAGAATGTTTTGAAGAATTGAAGAGGAGGTTAGTGAATGCTCCGATCCTAACCCTACCATCGGGGAATGATGGGTTTGTTATCTATAGCGATGCATCAAATAAAGGACTTGGTTGTGTCCTTATGCAGAATGATCAAGTAATTTCCTATGCATCTAGGCAGCTAAAAATTCATGAACAAAATTATCCAACTCATGATATTGAGTTAGCAGAGGTAATCTTTTCTCTGAAGATTTGGAGACATTACCTCTATAGTAAAAAATGTGAGATATATACAGATCATAAGAGTTTGAAATATATATTCTCACAGAAAGAACTCAACATGAGATAAAGGAGATAGATTGATCTACTCAAAGAATATGATTGCACAATACACTACCACCCGGGGAAGGAAAATAAGGTAGCAGATGCTTTGAGCAGAAAGGATCATGGAGTTCTGAACAAGATGAGAGTTGAAAGGGATCCTTTGTTCATGGATCTAGTAAAGATGGATATGAGAATTATCAAGGAAGCTAACACATCACTACTTTTTCAAACGGTTTCCCAACCTTATTTACTAGATATGATAAAAAGTTCTTAGGCTGATGATGAGGAGTTTCAAAAGAAAATTAAAGCTATAAATGATGGGAAGTCGACTGACTTCGCATATGAAGGTGGCATTTTGAAATTCGGGAAGAGGCTTTGTGTTCCCACTATTCCTGATCTAAAGAGAGAACTATTGGATGATGCACATAACTCTAATTTCTCCATATACCATGGTAGCACAAAGATGTATCGAGATCTCTGAGAAAACTTTTGGTGGGACAATATGAAAAGGGAGATTGCTGAATATACATCAAAGTGCCTGGTATGTCAACAAGTGAAGGCTGAGAGGCAAAAGTCTAAGGGGATGATGCAACCACTACCCATACCAACATGGAAGTGGGTGAACATTACCATGGACTTTGTCACTGGACTTCCAATGACATCCAAAGGAAACAATGCTATATGGGTCGTTTTGAATCGTCTTACAAAGACAACTCACTTTATCGCGATTCGAGAGGACTTCTCATTGGATCAACTTGCATGGATTTACATCAAAGAAGTGGTAAGGCTGCATGGAGTACCACTATCTATTGTATCCGACCATGACCCTAGATTCACCTCGAAGTTTTGGAAAAGTCTCCAACATGCTCTAAACACTGAACTAAACTTCAGTACGACCTATCATCCTCAAACTGATGGCCAATATGAGCGGACTATTCAGACACTAGAAGACATGTTGAGAGCATGTTCTATGAAATTCAAAGGAGTATGAGACCAACATCTTTCACTGGTTGAATTCTCATACAAAAATAGTTTCCACTCGAGCATCCAAATGGAACCATATGAAGCCCTTTATGGGAAAAGGTGTAGAACACCAGCATGTTGGGATGAAGTCAGTGAGCGAAAGCTGCTAGGACCTGAATTGGTTGAAGAAATGGTGGAGAAGGTGAAAACCATTCATCAACATATCAAGGAAACCCAAAGTCGACAGAAGAGCTATGCAGATAACTGTCAACGAGACCTTGAATTCAAAGTTGTCAACTTGGTATTTCTACGCATATCTCCATGGAAGAAGGTCATGAGGTTTGGGAAGAAAGGAAAGCTAAGTCCCAGGTATATTGGCCCCTTTGAGATCCTCGATCGAGTCGGAGCTGTGGCCTATCGACTGGCACTTCCACCTACCATGTCGAAAGTACATGATGTCTTTCATGTATCCCTCTTAAGGAAGTACATACCAGACCCTTCACATGTACTCTCTTCAGAGGTGGTACATGTAATGACCCGCCAATTCTCATTGGATTGAGAGATCAACGAGTCATTACTAAGCCTTAAGCGACATCCCCAAGACACCAAAGGCTGGCAATAAATGCCAAAGGGTTTCAAATACAAGTTGGGGGACGATTTACCCTTTTAGAAATAACCCAGTAAACTAGCCAATCATACCCAAACATTCACTATATGATGCATGGACAACTGAAAGACAACTAAACAAACTTCATTTATGTTAAACCACATCAAAGTACACAAAAGCGGAAAACCAAACCAAGTATCAAAGTACACAGCAGATGAGAAACTCAAGACTCTCAAAAGACACTATAACTCCATACTCCACAAGCTTCAAGCTCCACAACATCTCCCAAGCATCACCATAAGCCACTAGCAATAAGATGCTTTACCTTTACCTGTGTCCCGGAATACGACATTTGCAAAAGCACCAACGTGCCAAAGCAGGGGTGAGTATAAAACTCAGTAGGTTTTCCCCAATGACTTCCCTACTCATGCCACTAGGATAGAAGAGTTAGTAACAATTATATAAAAATAGTTTATATAAAACATTTTTCTCAAAAGCAGTTTATAACTAAATTTAAACAAGTTTCCAAAACCATTCGTAACCAAAAACATCCAAGAGCAATTGAAACCAATTTTCCAACAAGTTATTTTTTCCAGAAAAATAACCAAACAAGCATAAGAACCATTTCACAAACATTCCTTTTTGGCATACCCAACCATTTCCCAACCCATGCTACCAACCATGCATGCTTCGTTATGACAGTTCCATACTCATGAGTAGTCTCTCGTCGATCTACCAAGTCGTCACAAGGTAATTGTTTCCCATGTGCCATTACACCTTTGGCACCGAGCACAAGGTCATATTTCAACCAAGAATCGTACATATAGTTACTATTGTGCCATTAAACGTTTGGCACCGAGCACAAGGTCATATTTCAACCAAGCCTCGTACATGAAACATGAACACACACCACATATTCCCAACGGTCATGCCAAAACACCCTTTCAATAAAAACACCTTTTTATTGAAAACCATTTCAATCTCAAACCATTTCAATTCCAAACCATCACAATAAAACTTCTTTTTTATTGAAAACCAAATCCATCAAAATCATTTCAATCTCGAACCATTTCAATAAAGAGCCCTTTTTATTGAAAACCCATTTTTCATCAAACCATTTACAATTCCAGCAATCATAATTTAAAATCAAAATTTTAAATTCAAGAAGCCAAATCACTTTGCACAACAATTCACCAAGATTTTACAATTTCATTAAAACCATAAATCATCACTAAAGAAGATTTATTACATGATTTTCACACCATTCAAATAAACCAATTTGAAACTAAGCCAATCAATTCTAACAAGAGGAGTCGAGAGTGAAGCCTCCTACCTCAAAAGTTTTGACGGAAACCACAACGGTCGAAGAACGCTCAAGAAAACCGGGCCGATTCACCAAGGATTCTCCTTAGATCTCTTCTACTAACACAACCAAGACCAAATATCATCATATTTGGCATCCACACACTTATATCTACCCATAACGGGCGTATATCTAAGAAACCGAGAGAATATGAGAAGTAGATCTAAGAAACCGATCAAGAACGATCACATACCTCAAGAATCCAGCTTCGATTCACCAAGAGAAGCCTTCGGATCACCTCCGGAACGATGGGAGAACCCTCTTTGACCTCAGGAGAACCAAAATCCTGAGTTAGGGCCGCTTAGGAGCTTAAACGAGGCATTTAGAGGCAAAAACGCGTGAGATCCACAATTTAAGGATCTCATTTAAGTGGCCGCATGGTTAGTTCGCATGGTTTGACAAACCGTGCGCTAACCGTGCGTTAGCTACTGCCTCGACCGCCCTTTTTGCACGGTTTGGCCGCACGGTTAGACAAACCGTGCACCGACCGTGCGAAATCCACTGCCTTCAAGACCCACTGCGCACGGTTTGGCCGCACGGTTTAGACAAACCGTGCGCCTCCCGTGCGACTTCCCCTTTGCCTCAAAACATCATTCCAAGTTCTCCTGACTCTCCCATTTAACACCTTCAACTTTAAAACCATGAAAAGCATCAAGTAAGGGTTACATACCAGAAACTGGGGGTACTACATTCTCCCCACCATTGGTCTTTCTGTCCTCGGAATGTAGAATACCTTCACCAAGCTGAAAGAGTTTCGGCCATTGCTCTTTCATTTCCTTTTCACGTTCCCAAGTCTCTTCCTGAATTTGACCATGCTGCCATAAAACCTGCACTAGACCGATGCTTTTTCCACGCATGACTTTCTCTTGCCTATCCACAATCCGTACCGGGATATGTATCAACGAAGCATCCGAATTTAGGTCAACGTGATCTCATCTGATCACATGGTCATGATCAGGCTGATACTTTTTCAAATGAGATACATGGAACACATTATGCACCGAACTAACCCATAGTAGTAATACCAACCGATATGCCACCTCTCCAACCCATTCCAGTATCTCAAAAGGGCCAATGTATCTAGGAGATAACTTGCCCTGCTTCCCAAAATGACGATGTCCAAGCCTTGGAGAGATCCTCAAGAAGACATGATCACCCACAACGAACGACAACGGTCTTCGACGGTGATCTGCATAAGATTTCTGATGACTTTGAGCCGTCTCCATCCTCTTTCTAATTAACTAGATCTTCTCTGTTGTCTCTTGGACAAGGCTTGTCCCGACTAGTGAAGTTTCACCCGTTTCCACCCAGCATAGTGGAGAACGACAAGGACACCCATACAATGCTTCAAACAGATCCATGCGTATCGAGGCTTGATAACTATTATTGTATGAGAAATCCACTAAGGGTATATGCTCCTCCCAGGAGCCACCAAAATCCATCACACATGCCCGCAACATGTCTTCCAACGTTTGTATCGTCCGCTCGGATTGCCCATCCGTCTGGGGATGATACGCCGTGCTCATAGTCAACTGAGTTCCAAGGGCTTGCTGTAATGATTTCCAGAAATGAGATGTGAATCTCGGATCTCTATCTGAGACTATAGACACTGGTACACCATGCCTCTTTACCACTTCTCGGATATAGATTTTTGAAAGATCTTCCACCGTATGGGTTTCATGAATAGGGATGAAATGGGCCAACTTGGTTAGATGATCCACTATCACCCAAATGAAATCGTGTTTTCGGACCATTCTTGGAAGACCTGTAACAAAATCCATTGCAATATGATCCCATTTCCACCCTAGGATAGGTAAAGATTGTAACATACCAGCTGGTCTCTGATGCTCTGCTTTAACCTGCTGACAAGTTAAGCACCGTGAGATGAACTCGGCCACCTTCCTTTTCATGCCTCTCCACCAAAACTACACCTTCAAAGCCTTATACATCTTCTGTGTACCTGGGTGTACAAACCATCTTGAATGGTGGTAAGCATGAAGGAGTTTTTCCTGACAAACCATAGGTACAACCATCCAATCTCTGAAACACAAAACTGAACCCCCATCAAGTTTCCAGCCATCAATGGTCTCCCCACCATTGAGTTTTGAACTTACAACCAGGAATTTTGGATCAGATTTTTGTGCTTCTTTGATAGTCTTTACTAAATCAGGAACAAGTGTAGCTGAAAAGAAAACAACAACATCACCTTGGTTTTCATATTCCACCTACATGTCGGCTAAGACCAACATCAACTGCCATTCATCTGAAGCTTCTTTCACTAACTAAACATATGACTTTCTACTCAATGCATCCGCCACCAAATTCCCTTTTCCTGGTGTGTACATCAAGTCAAAGTCAAACATCTGGAGATACTCTATCCATATCCTTTGCCTGAGATTCAAATCTCGCTGTGAGAAAATTTGTTTCAAGCTTTTGTGATCTGTAAACATAGTAAATTTCTCACCAAAGAGATAATGTCTCCATGTTTTCAAAGCATGGACGACTGAAGCCAAATCCAAATCATGCGTTGGGTAATTTTTCTCATGCACTCTCAACTACCTTGAACCATAAGCAACCACATGATCTTTTTACATGAGAACACAACCCAACCCTGATCCTGAATCATCACAATAAACCACATACCCCTGTCCTGATTTTGGTAAGATCAAGATAGGTGCCGATGTAAGCCGAACTTTTAGTTCCTGAAAGGATTTCTGACATTCTTCAGTCCATTGGAAGAGATAATTCTTCTTAGTCAGAGCTGTTATTGGTGAAGCTAGTCGTGAGAAATCACGCACAAAGCATCAGTAGTAACCAGCTAGACCAAAAAAACTGCGTATCTCGAACACATTCTTTAGTGGTTTCCAAAAGATAACGGCTTCTATCTTTCAGGATCAACATAAATGCCTTTATCAGAAATGACATGGCCAAGGAAACGTACTTCCCGTATCCAAAAATCACACTTTGATAATTTGGCATCCAAACGATGATCTCTCAAGATTTGTAACACTGTTTCCTGGTGCACCTCATGATCAACCCTTGTCTTTGAATAGACCAAAATATCGTCCACAAACACCACAACAAAAGAATCCAGATATCGCTGAAATATCCGATTCATCAAATCCATGAAGACCACTGGTGCATTAATCATACCGAAAGGCATGAATACATATTCGTAGTGGCCATATCTGCTTCTGAAAGCTGTCTTTGGAATATCCTCCTTCCGAACTCACAATTGGTGATATCCTGATCGCAAGTCAATCTTGGAGAACCACTGAGATCCCTTTAATTGATCGAACAAATCATCAATGCGTGAAAGTGGATATCTATTCTTTATCGTAACTTGGTTAAGATTACGATAATCAACACACAACCGAAGAGTTCCATCTTCCTTCTTCACAAACAACACTGGTGCTGCCCATGGAGAAGTACTTGGTCGAATGAAACCCTTGCTTTCCAGCTCCTCTAACCGCAGTTTCAATTCTCATAACTCTGTTGGTGCCATTCGATAAGACGGAATGGAAATAGGACTGGTCCCCAGAAGGAGATCAATCATAAACTCCACTTCCCTTAAAGGTGGTAAACCTGAGAATTTATTGGGAAATACATCTGGAAATTGATCCACAACAGCTGGAAAACTATTTTCCTTAATCTCTTCCATTGATTCCAAAGTCAACACTGCCAGTTGGTGAGAGATCGTTCCCACCATTGGTGCCAACAAGCTCTTTGCACCTTTCTTTACCATCCTCTCTCCTCTGAAGAGATGGTTGATGCCTTCCTCAGTCGTGAAACTAACCATTCTCCTATAAAAGTTGATGTGAGCCTTAAACATTGTCAACCAATCCATATCCAGGATTACGTCATAGACATCCATATCCAACATGGAGAAGTCCCATTTCAACTCAGCTCCATCAACAGTTATAGCAAATTCTCTACACACTAAGGCTTGACATTCTCTTTCACTAAGAGGAGTTTGCAGTTTCAAAACCGAAGCTCCCACTATTCCCCATGGTTACTACCATGCTTCCTCTGCCCGAAGCTCCCAACAGATCCCGTTGAGCCACCGATGATCGATTCACCATCTCTGTGTAATCATCGATACATAGCACTTCTATTTTGAATGGATCTATTACCTTAACCCCGCTTCAAGGATCTTCGCCTTTAGCCACGTGCTACCCGCCACCTCGGGTTTAAACCACACTAAGGTCATGAACTTAGTTTCGTACTCTGTCACCGACATATGCTCTTGCTTCAGACTGAAGAAATCAATTGTGCACTGAATTCTGAACGTATGTGAGTAGGATTGTTTATTAGACAATTCCTCAAAAACCTTCCCACATCATACCCTGGTCCGTTCCTGCTTGGACTACCAACTCCCACCACTGAAGAGTAAGATCCTCTAGATTACATGTTTCTAGCTTTATTTTCAACTCTACTGGTGTCCCTAAGAATTCATAAATTTTGTTCATTCTGGACAACCACGTCTCTACCTTTTCCGGGTCAGAATCACCCCTAAAGACGGGTGGATCCTACTTTTGGAACTAAGCCGCATAATAAACATGCTTTGGATGTTCCCCTTTATTCACACTTCCCACAGCTTGGAAAGCTTGCACTATTCTCTGGACTAACTGCTAGTTCACTTGGCGCTCGGTGCAACCACGTTTTCATCGGCCACTTTCGGTTGGTCTCTACGACACCTACCCGTTATCTATAAATAGAACAACTAACCTTGAGTCTCACTTCCGTAGACATCAAAAATTCCCATTTCAAATCGCATTAGACAACACTATCACAATGAGGCTTTCCACCTTTCCACATTTTCCGTTTTCTAAATGGACACGAACTCCGTTATTCTCACTCTCTAGCAACTGTTGGCTTATCATTTCAAATTCTATCACATCAACTACCACAATATTGTTTTTCCAAAAACAACCTTTTTCCATGTTCGACCATTTTTTAAAACATTCAACATGCTTTTTGAAAATAAACCCATTTTCAAAATATACCAAATACCCTGTTTTCAAAGTCTTTCACTTGAAAATAATTTCTGCATTTTTCAAAAATTGGCACGTTGCACAAAATCTTTACTCATTCCTCACAATGAGATATGAAATCCTAGTGGGAATTCATTCCTCTACAATGCATGTCATGATCCTCTCATTGGCTAAACCCATGACAATGAGATTTCCAACATTCTAGAAGTGTATCCAAAACACTTATGTACCCAACACCCTGGTAACTTGAAGTTCAGCATAAACGGGTTAGCTACGTCCTTTTATGCTATACATTTCAAGTTCCTACAATCCTACTCCTGTCTAAGATTTCGACCCAAGGAATAGACAAGAATGAATTTCAAATCCATGAACAAGAACATCGATGACCACTTGTTAGGCAAGGACCGAACAAGATGATACCATTTGTAATGACTTGCCAATTCTCATTGGCTTGAGAGCTCAACAAGTCATTACTAATCCTTAAGAGACATCCCCAAGATGCCAAAGTCTGGCAATAAATGCCAAAGGGTTTAAAATACAAGTTGGGGGATGATTTATCCTTTTAGAAATAACCCAGTAAACTAGCCAATCATACCCAAACATTCACTATATGATGCATGAACAACTGAAAGAAAACTAAACAAACTTCATTTATGTCAAACCACATCAGAGTACACAAAAGCAGAAGACCAAACCAAGTATCAAAGTACACAGTGGATGAGCAACTCAAGAATCTCAAAAGACACTACAACTCCATGCTCCACAAGCTCCAAGCTCCACAACATCTCTCAAGTATCACCACAAGCCACTAGCAATAAGATACTTTACCTTTACCTGTGTCTCGGAATACGGCATCTGCAAAAGCACCAACGTGCCAAAGTAGGGGTGAGTATAAAACTCAGTAGGTTTTTCCCAATGACTTCCCTACTCATGCCACTAGGATAGTTTAGTTAGCAACAATTATATAAAAACTGTTTATATAAAACATTTTTCTCAAAAGCAGTTTATAACTTAATATAAACAAGTTTCCAAAACTATTCGTAACCAAAAGCATCCAAGAGCAATTGAATCCAATTTTCCAACAAGTTATTTTTCCAGAAAAATAACCAAACAAGCTTAAGAACCATTTCACAAACATTCCTTTTTAGAATACCCAACCATTTCCCAACCCATGCTACCAACCATGCATGCTTCGCTATGACAGTTCCATACTCATGAGCGGTCTCTCATCGATCTACCAAGTTGTCACAAGGTAATTGTTTCCCATGTGCCATTACACCTTTGGCACCAAGCACAAGGTCATATTTCAACCAAGCCTCATACATATAGTTATCATTGCGCCATTAAAGGTTTAGCACCGAGCACAAGGTCATATTTCAACCAAGCATCGTACATGCAACATGAACACACACCACATATTCCCAACGGTCATGCCAAAACACCCTTTCAATAAAAACACCTTTTTATTGAAAACCATTTCAATCTCAAACCATTTCAATTCCAAACCATCTCAATAAAACTCCCTTTTTATTGAAAACCAAATCCATCAAAATCATTTCAATCTCAGACCATTTCAATAAAATGCCCTTTTTATTGAAAACCTATTTTTCATCAAACCATTTACAATTCCATCAATCATAATTTAAAATCAACATTTTAAATTCAAGAAGCCAAATCACTTTGCACAAGAATTCACCAAGATTTTACAATTTCATTAAAACCATAAATCATCACTAAAGAAGATTTATTCCATGCTTTTCACAATCAAAACCATTCAAATAAACCAATTTGAAACTAAGCCAATCAATTCTAACAAGATGAGTTGAGAGTGAAGCCTCCTACCTAAAAGGTTTTTGATGAAAACCACAACGGTCAAAGAACGCTCAAGAAAACCAGGCCGATTCACCAAGGATTCTCCTCAGATCTCTTCTCCTAACACAACCAAGACCAAATCTCATCATATTTGGCATCCACACACTTAGATCTACCCATAACGGGTGTAGATCTAAGAAACCGAGAGAAGATGAGTAGTAGATCTAAGTAGATCTAAGAAACCGATCAAGAACGATCACATACCTCAAGAATCCGGCTTTGATTCGCCAAAAGAAGACTTCAGATCACCTCTAGAACGATGGGAGAACCCTCTTTGACCTTAGTAGAACCAAAATCCCGAGTTAGGGCTGCTTAGGAGCTTAAACGAGGCATTTAGAGGCAAAAAAGTGTGATAACCACAATTTAAGGATCTCATTTAAGTGGCTGCACGGTTAGTTCGCACGGTTTGACAAACCGTGCGCTAACCGTGCGTTAGCTACTGCCTCGAGCGCCCTTCTTGCATGGTTTGGCCACACGGTTAGATAAACTGTGCGCCGACCGTGTGGAAGCCACTGCCTCCAAGACCCACTGCGCGCGATTTGGCCGCACGGTTTAGAAAAACCGTGCACCTCCCGTGCGACTTCCCCTTTTCCTCAAAACATCATTCCAAGTTCTCCCGACTCTCCCATTCAACACCCATAACTTTAAAACCATGAAAAGCATCAAGTAAGGGTTACATACCAGAAACCGGGGGTACTATAGTACAGTTGGAGGATGATATTTCCTATGAGGAGCAGCCAATGAGAATCTTGGATCGTAGAGAAAAAGTTCTACGCAACAAGACCACTCATTTGGTCAAGGTACTATGGAGAAACCATAAGTACGAAGAGGCAACATGGGAACTGGAGGAAGCAATGAAGGAAAAGTACCCCCACCTGTTTTTGGATTATATTGTAAAATGCAATTTCAAGGATGAAATTTTTGTAAGGGAGAATGTAACATCCCAATATTTTGAAAATAAATATTGAATGCATTTTATAATCTAGCCATTAAACACAACTTTGCCTCTTCTGTGTTTGGAATTTCGAGAAACGATCATCTAGAGTTGTGATCAGTAAGTCATTTTGAGTCTGATAGAACAAACTTGGTTTTTTTGGTGAATAGTAACATACCCTTATGAATAGTAATATGAATAGTAATATGACCCTTATGAATAGTAAATAATAATATTATTTTATTTTCTTAAGGCAATAAGATAATGAGATCTTAATTAATTTTTCAATGTGATATAAAACTAATTGCACCTTTAAAATTGTTATTTTTAGAATTAACTATGACTTTATTTAAAAATTTCATAATATTTAGAAAATTAATTTTGAAAAATGGAGTTCACTTTTGAATTCTACATGTCGAAAAATGGTAGGGTTGAATTTTTGGGATTTTTCTAAAATACTTGATTTTTTCATGAATAGTGAAAAATACAGTTTTGAGTATTCAGTAGTTTAATGACATCATAATGACATAATAATTAAAATAAAAGGCTGGTCAACTTGTGTACAGTAACATATGACATGAGGTGTCCCAAGTGGCTAAAACCATGGGCAAATACCATGGGCAAGCCCATGGTTTGGCAAAAACCACTAATGAGGTGTCCCTTTGAAATTATTAAAAAACTCCCTCTCTTTTTCTATAAATACCCACTCATCCATTCATTTTCTTTCATTCTAAATCCCTCATCCTCGAAGATCTGGTGGTTTTACCTCTCTAAGAGTCCTCCCAAGGTGTCCTTAAGCCCCCAAGGTCCCAACCTTCAAGTTCTAGGAGTTACTCTACAAGGTAAAGGAATCCTTCACCCTCCTCTTTTAGTCGACACTTATTTTATTTTATCTCTTCGAATTTCCGTTATAATATGTTGGGGTTTGATTTTATGTATTCTTCTTACTGTCCTTTTGATTTCAATATGATGAGGTACCCTTTTTCTCTCATCACTTCATTTTATGAAATATTAAGTGACGCCGTTTGGCTGCCGAATTTTTATAAGGGATCTCTCACCTTTTCTCTTATTTTCAAGATCACCTCTATTCTTTTTCTCTCCTTGCATACTCTATCTAAATGACCATGATAAACTCCAGTATCATCTATATACTGGAATAATATCATGTGAAAGGAAGAACCATTATCAATATTCTTACTCCCTCCCTTTTATTTTTATAAACGAAATCAACGTCCATGAGGTTCCAATTTATAACCTTTGTGGATGACGAAGTTTCGTTCTTCAATTTCTCCTTCATTACTGGTCATGAAACCATTTTAATGGTTGAACCTATAACGACCCGAATCCGGATCCCCTCTACTGGTGCCCCATACCTGGTTCACCACATGACCTCAAGCGCGTTTCCCCGAATGCCAGAGGCTGCCAACTAGCAGCGAGGGCCTTGGTGAGTCGGTGGGGAAACTATGCCCTCATTCGGTAAGGTATACAAGGTAAAAAAAACAACAATAATCAGCGGAAGCAGTAAACAACATGCATAACAACAGAAACCAAACAGTGGAAGCAATAAATATATATAGCAATGATGATAATGATGTAGAAGGTACAAGTATCTATGGAAAGCAACAACACAACAACGTGCTGGAATACAACTGAAAACAAGTGTAAAAGAAAAACAAAACAAACTCCTCAGCATCGCGAGCCCCGGCTCGGTCCCATCCTCCCCAACTCCAGTACAATCAAGAACTTGAAGTAGTAGGGTGCTTTCCCTTGTCTATACCTACAGCAACATAGTCTGCTTGGGCCCAAAAGCATGGGCCAAACAGGGTGTGAGATACAATCCCAGTAGGCAATCACCCAAAGATTTGAGCCTAACAGTCAATGAATACCAGGCAAGTAATAAAACAAGAAAAAGTAAATAGGAAAGTACAAGCAGCTACAATCCACAGTTCTAACAAAAGAAGAGCACAAGTAAACAACTAGTAACAAAGGAAAAAGGTAACCCTCTGGGTAGCTCTCACAGCCTAACCCCTATGGTTCAACCTATAAGTACTAACAACCCTCTAGGTGACACACATAGTCTCACCCCTCTGGTTCAGTTAAGAAAATAAGCAGACTCTCTGGGGAAGAACTCACCATCAATTCCCCCTATAGTCTTGTAACGTGCTAAAGGCTCTCTGGGGAAGCACTCAACGTTTATTCCCCCTGTGGCCCGCGTCAAGGATCTACAGACTCTTTGGGGAAGCACTCAACGTCAATTCCCTCTATAGTCTCGCATCGTAATTAAAAGACACTCTGGAGAAGCCCTTCCGTCAATTCTCCCTTTGGTCTGCTACTCTAGGTTCTCACAGTACTGAGTACAACTAAACATGCTCAGTGTGTGTATATCATCCAAGTAAACCTCAAGAACTACTTGGCTATCATTCTACGGCTCAACAGTAATAACAAAACAACAGTTCCACTATCCTACAATTGGGCATGGAAACTGGAAAAACGCCCAACAGGCAAAACAAGCATGGCAAGGCAACCTGAGAACAATATAAATTACTCTACTCACAAGCAATAACATCTACTAAAGTAAACAAGCAAAGCAGGAAAACAATAGGGGAAAAACAGGAAACATGCAATACCCTGTTCAAGGATATTGGTGGAATTTGCACAAAATACTCATCAACTTTCAACAGAAAGGCACAAACCACCTACCTCGATCTGAGGAGTTTGATATACGTGAACCACGGTGACAGATTCCTCTTAGAACAACATAGATCTGAGAAAATTCACAAAACGTTCATCCCATGATAACTTGGAAATGAGGAGGAATCAAGAAACAAGGCTAAAGCAGAAGGAATAACTCACCACTGCGATTCCAACGCAATCAACTGTGTTCAAATCGGAGAATGGACGGCGGGGCAGGAGCTCGGAGAAGATTCAGCCGTATGGTCGCTTTCGGGCGGACGAAATCTGGAGAAGAAGATGATTTTGGGGGTTAGGCGTGACCCCGGTCCGTTTAATGAAAGATAATAAAGTACACAACGTGTACTTCTTGAGTACACGACATGTAATTCAATTTTCCGTACTCCAAATTAACCGGCCTCCACCGCAGCCTTACACACCGTGTGTGTGGGTCGGACACGACCAACACACGGCTTTGAGCTGGGAAGAGTACACGGCGTGTACTTCTGAAATTTCCAGAAAATTTATTTTCCTTAAAAACTCCAGAAAAAAAAGAAAAACATACCTGAAAAGAGATCTAGGTTCTTACAAACTTTCCCCCTTAAAGAAATTCGTCCCCGAATTTCCTTAACGAGGCGGAGAAGGAGAAACACCGAACAGCTCCGGCCACTGCGATCGTACATCGGTCTCCCTCTCACAGGTCTCGTCCTGTACTCGTCTGTGCTGCCATAACACTCGTACCAGAGGAATAGACTACCCACAGAGAACCTTCGTACTGTGATCAACAATCCGGATAGGATGCTCCTCGAACTATGCATCCTATTCAAGCTCAACTTCCTCAGGATGAAGGACGTGAGATGGGTCTGAAAAGTAATGTCGGAGTTGAGAGATGTGGAAGACGTCGTGCATGGCCCGATACCTTTGAGGTAGCTGTAACCGATCGGCGACCGACCCAACTCTCTCCAAGACCTCAAACGACCCGACATACTGCGGTGAAAGCTTACCCTGTATCCGTATCCTCTTGTGTCCCAACCTCGGTGTGACATGCAGGAAAACCTGATCACCGACCTCGAACTCCAGAGGTCGTCTCCGCTGATCAACATAAGACTTCTGTCGAGACTGTTCCGTAGTCATCCTCTTCCGAATCAGCTCTATCTGTTCTGAGGTCTCCTGAACAAGATGAGGTCCTAGCAAAGCTGCCTCTCCTGCCTCCAGCTAGCATAAGGGTGATCGGCATGGCCTACCGTACAAAGACTTGTATGGAGCTATCTGAATGGTCTCATGGAAACTGTTGTTGTAGGCGAACTCCACCAAAGGAATATGCTTCTCCCAAGAACCGCCAAAGTCTAGAATGCAAGCCCGGAGCATATCCTCAAGCACCTGGATCGTGTGCTCGGACTGGCCATCAGTCTAGGGATGGTATGCTGTACTCAAAAGTACCTGTGTACCCAAGGCCTTCTGAAGTCCCTGCCAGAACCGAGAGGTAAAACGCGCATCTCTATCTGAAATAATAGAGCGCGGAACTCCATGCAGATGAATGATCTCTCTAATGTAAAGTCATCCCAGATCATCAACACTGAAGGTCCCCTTGATCGGCAAGAAGTGAGCAACCTTCGTAAGCCTGTCGACGACAACCCAAACAACATCGTTTCCCCGAGGTGACCTTAGAAACCCGGTCACAAATTCCATCGCAACATCTTTCCACTTCCATTCCAAAATGGTTAACTGCTATAAAATCCCCCTGGTCGCTGATGCTCTACTTTCACCTGCTGAAAAGTAGAACATTTCATGACAAAACCGGCAAAATCCTTCTTCATACCTGGCCACCAGTATTGGCGATGAAGGTCCCGATACATCTTGGTGATGCCAGGATGAACTGCCCAAACAGAGGAATGGAAATCCTGCATCATCTCCTTGCGTATGTCTGCTGGCACCCATACACGTCCTTGGAAATGAAAGATCTCATCCTCACCCACTGTCCATCTAGAAAGAGGGTCCTCTCCTGACACACTCTCCCGCAGGACTAAGCCTTCTGAGTCTGATAGATGCCTCATCCGTACCCGATCAAGTAGCATGGAGGTAACAACTATAGAAGATAGAAAAGTCTATCCCCATCTATCGCGCACCTCCAGATGCATCTCAGAGAACAGAGCCATTAGTTGCCACTCACTACTGGCCTCCTGAACTGCCTGAATTTGAGTTCTCCTTCTCAACGCATCAGCCACGACATTACCTTTTCCCGGCATATAGGCAAGCTCAAAATCAAAAGACTGAAGATAATCGACCCACCTGCGCTGCCTCAGATTCAGATCACACTGAGTGAAGATATACTTGAGACTCTTGTGGTCAGTGAAGACCACAAAGTGCTCTCCCAGAAGATAGTGTCTCCAACAGCGCAAGGCATGAACAACAGCAGCTAACTCCAAATCGTGTGTAGGGTAGTTCCTCTCATGTGACCTCAACTGCTGAGACCCGTACGCAACAACTCCATGTCCCTACATAAGCACAGATCCTAGCCCGATACCTGAAGCATCACAGTAAACAGTGTAGTTCTTGCCTGGCTCCGGCAAGACTAGTATCAGTGCTGACGTCAACATCCCTTTCAGCTCCTGAAAGGCTGACTCACAAGAATCTGACCATAAAAACTTTGCCCCCTTCTTGGTCAGACCTGTCAAAGGTGCTGCTAGATGAGAAAAGTTCTGAATGAAACGTCTGTAGTATCCAGCCAGCCCTAGGAAACTCCATACCTCAAAGACGTTCTTCGGCTGCTCCCAGGAAACTACATCTCTCACTTTCTCTGGGTCCACTGGTACTCCTGCCTCTGAGATGACATGACCCAAGAAGTGAATCTGATCCATCCAGAAGTGGCACTTCGAGAGTTTAGCATAAAGCTGATGCTCTCTCAGTGTACTCAGAACGATCTCAAGATGTGTGGCATGGTCGTGTCGAGTGTGAGATTACACCAAGATATCATCCACGAAGACCACAACAAAGGAGTCCAAGTAAGGATGGAACACTCAGTTCATCAATTCCATGAAAACTGAAAGCACGTTCATGAGACCGAATGGCATGACTGTATACTCGTATAGACCATACCTTCTCCTGAAGGTTGTCAGAGGTATATCTGATGGTCTAACGTGCAACTGATGATAACCAGACATCAAGTTGATCTTCAAGAACACTCGGGCTCCTCGAAGCTGATCGAAAAGGTCGTCAATTCTCTGCAAGGGATATTGGTTCTTGACCGTCAACTGGTTCAGCTTTCGATAATCCACACAAAGTCGAAGGGTACCGTTTTCCTTCTTTGCAAAGAGGACAGATGAACCCCAAGGATAAGTACTGGGTCGGATGAAACCCTTATCCTGTAGCTCCTCCAAATGCTTCTTGAGATCCTGCAACTCAGGTGTGGCCATCCTATAGGGAGTAATGGACACCGGTGCCGCTCCTGGCACAAGCTCAATAGAGAATTCTACCTCACGCTCCAGAGGAAAACCTGAAAAGTCTTCTGGAAAGACGCCCCTGAAGCGATCCACCACTGGAGGAAAGTCCAACTGTGGAGTCCCCTGATCATCCAGATAAATACTAGCAATCTGGGCTGTCACCCCTCCTAGCCCAAGATGCTCGAGTCATGCCCGACTCGCCCGAACGTCCCACTCGCCTTTATGAAGAAAGGACTCTCCCTCTGGTGAAACGAAACTCACTCTGTGGAGATAACAGTCGACGAATGCCTGAAAGGGAATCAACCAATCCATGCCAAGGATGACATCATAGCCTATCATCTCTAGGACATAGAGATCCCATAAGAAGCGATACCCTACAACCTCGAGAGGGCACTCTCTACACTGGCGTACACTAGATGTCCTCATTCCCAAAGGTGTGTCTATTGTCAATGAGTCGGCAGAAGAAAAGACGCAGAGTCCAAGGCTCTCCACAATAGCAACAGAGATAAAGCTATGCATAGCACCAGTATCGAAAAGGGATGAAGATAAAACCGAGGCTACTAAAATCGTACCTCGAACAGTAGAAGGGCCGGGATCCTGCTCCTGATAAGTTTTCTCCACGGCGAAAGACTGGCCTGTACCGTGGCCCTGTGCCCCTGGCTGACCACTCTGATCTGAACCGCCCTATTGGTGCTGAGGAACTGGTGGCTGACCACCACGGCCTCAATGTCCACCTCGGCCCGAACGGACGAAAGAACTCCAGTTCCCTGACTGGTGAGAAACTGGCGGTGCTGCTTCTGAACGAGGAGTCATGGAAGAACCCCATTCACCAGCTGCTGGTGAGAAAACCTGGCAGAAATGCTGAAGGTGACCCATCTTTCCACAAGATCGGCACTCCACGGGGTCCCTCTGGCACTGCGGCCTCGTGTGCCCTATCCGGCCACACTGATAGCATGTCACCTGGCTGCCTGATGATGTGTTTCTCTTCCTCAAATCACCGCGCATAGGCTACCTACGGTGCTTCTTGCTGTCATCTGGAGGATGGCTAACTCTGGAAGTAGGACCGCCCTGGCTTGCAGCTTCAGAGTCTCTCAGATTGTGCTTTGCAATCAATGCCTGGTTGACGATGGAAGTAATGGAAGTCAGTTAGAAGATGTTCACCTGCGAGCGAATCTCCCACCTGAGTCCATCCTCAAACTTCCTCGCCAAGAACACCCCACTCCCATCCCGAAGGGGTGTAAAATTCTGCAGCTCAGTGAAACGAGAGGAATACTCCATGACAGATAGAGTACCCTTCTCTAAGCTCATGAACTCCCGGGATCGATCGGTCCTTAGGGTCTCCGGGTAGAATTAGTCATAAAACACACACTGGAACTCCTCCCAAGTCATAGCCTACTATTTTCCCGCTTGTGAGATCACATCCCACCACCTCTTGGCGGAGTCTCGGAGCATGTAGGTGGAAAGATTGACCCACCTCTCTGGAGGGGTCTCCAGATGCTCAAAGTTAGTCAGCATGGCTTCCATCCATGACTCTGCAGCCTGAGGTCCTCCCTCCCCTGAGAACGTGGGAGGATGCTGCTGCTGAAAGACCCGCATCAAGTCTGCCATGGACGAGGCAGGAGGCGGTGCTCCCTGGAAGGCCTGCATCATCCTCATGAAACCTTCCCTGAACTGCGCATCAGTTCCCACAACTGGTACAACAACCAGTGCCAAGGATGGCTTGGCTGGGGGATTGACAGGAAGTCCCTGATCAGCCATGTTTGGCGTCTGATCACTGCCTAACGACAGACGTACGACCAGAGGACGTCTCAGAGGCATAGCTCTAAAAGATCAAAAGCACACCTTAGATTAGGAAAACAAGGACAGAGAACACAAGGGTACAAAATGAGAACAGGGGAAGAAAAACACAAGAGTTAGCAAAACACGACTACACGGCGTGTATAAAACTACACGACGTGTCTTCTTAACCCACTAACATGGGTGTGTACTCCTGCCCTACAAGTCGTGTACACTTTAATCTACACGGCGTGTTGCACCCACACACAGTGTGTACTTGAAAACTGTTTCCCTTCCTGAGTCTCCTTACACGGCTAACCCACACGGTCCGACTTAACCCAAGACTACACGGTGTGTTCTTAACACACACGACGTGTACTAGACAAGGCTTCGGTGACTCGTGTTTGTGAAACACACGGCCTTCTACACGACTGAACCTTACACGACATGCTTCGAATAAACACGGCGTGCATAGGCAATGTGACCCCGTCCCGTGTTGTTCGTGACACGGCCGGGTACCTGGACAAGACTACACGACATGTTCCAAACAAACACGGTGTGTGGAAAAGAAGGTAACGCCGGCCCGTGTTGTTCGTGACACGACCGGGTACCTGGACAAGACTACACGGCGTGTTCCCTAAGGACACGACATGTTCTACCCGAGCTTCCCCGGCCCATGTTGTTAGTGACACGACCGGGTACACGGCTCCGAACTTACACAGCGTGTACCAATCGTACACGGTGTGTTCCCGAAGTTACTCCCATGACACCGTGTTCTGCCCACATGGTCAGTGACATGGCCTGAAAACTACACGGCGTGTATCCAAAAAGTACATGCCGTGTATTCTGGGTTTTTCTGGGCAGTAGCTCAGAAATTGATCAAACTCCCAAAAACACTAAAACAAGGGAAATAGGTTCCAAATTTTGATTCGTGAGGGCCCATACTCCCCGCGAATCAAAGCTCGACATCTCTTGTAGTCACATACAAGGGAAAACAACAGCTCTATAACATAACAGCAGGGATTCTATCAATCATCTATCACAACAACATGCATAATCTACACAAATCCTATCACAACAGCATGCAATCGCTAATGCACCCTAGATGGCATGGCAAGAATGCATGGAATGTGATTTCTAGAAGTGCCTATATGACGCATGAGATGGCATAACCTCATCTCATCAGGTTGCAATAGAAATAGAACCAAAATATCAAAACAATAACCGCACAAGTCATGCGAATCACTCTAGGTGAAAACATATCAACCATAAAACTCAAAACCAGCAAACTGCAATTAACAAGGTAGTATGGCCTTTCCCTGTACACAGGTTAACTACTCCCGATCACAACTTAATACCAAGTACCGAATCCATCCTATCCCTGGCTAAAGTCTCCAAACAGTAAAGCAAGAGAAAAGAACTCCTCTGATACCACTTTGTAACGACCTGAATCTGATGCCCCTCCACTGGTGCCCCATACCCGGTTCACCACATGACCTCAAGCACATTTCCACGAATGCCAGAGGCTGCCGACTAGCAGCGAGGTCCTTGGTGAGTTGGTGGGGAAACTATGCCCTCATTCGGTAAGGTATACAAGCTAAGAAAACAACAATAATCAGCGGAAGCAGTAAAAAACATGCATAACAATAGAAACCAAACAACGGAAGCAATAAATATATATAGCAATGATGACCATGATGCATCAGGTACAAGTATCTATGGAAAGAAGCAACACAACAACGTGCTGGAATACAACTGAAAACAAGTGTAAAAGAAAAACAAAAAAAACTCCTCAGCATCGTGAGACCCGGCTCAGTCCCATGCTCCCCAGCTCCAGTGCAATCAAGAACCTGAAGTAGAAGGGTGCTTGCCCTTGTCTATACCTACAACAACATAGTCTACTTGGGCCCAAAAGCATGGCCCAAACAGGGTATGAGATACAATCCCAGTAGGAAATCACCCAAAGATTTGTGCCTAATAGTCAATGAATACCAGACAAGTAATAAAACAAGAAGTAAACAGGAAAGTACAAGAAACTACAATCCACAGTTCTAACAAAAGAAGAGCACAAGTAAACAAATAGTAACAAAGGAAAAAGGTAACCCTCTGGGTAGCTCTCACAGCCTAACCCCTATGGTTCAACCTATAATTACTAACAACCCTCTAGGTGGCACACACAGTCTCACCCCTCTGGTTAAGTTAAGAAAATAAGTAGACTCTCTGGGGAAGCACTCACCGTCAATTCCCCCTATAGTCTCGTAACGTGCTAAAGGCTCTCTGGGGAAGCACTCAACGTCTATTCCCCCTGTGGCCCGCGTCGAGGATCTACAGACTCTCTAGGGAAGCACTCAACGTCAATTCCCCCTATAGTCTCACATCGTAATTAAAAGACACTCTGAAGAATCTCTTCCGTCAATTCTCCCTTTGGTCTGATACTCTAGGTTATCACAGTTCTGAGTACAAATAAACATGGTCAGCACATGTATATCATCCAAGTAAACCTCAAGAACTACTTGGATATCATTCTACGGCTCAACAGCAATAACAAAACAAAAGTTCCGCTATCCTACAACCGGGCATGGCAACTGGAAAAACTCCCAACAGGGAAAAAAAGCATGGCAAGGCAACCTGGGAACAATATAAATTAATCTACTCACAAGCAATAACCTCTACTAAATCAAAAAAGCAAAGCAGTAAAACAGTAGGGGAAAAACAGGAAACACGCAATACCCCGTTTAAGGATATTGGTGTAATTTGAACAAAATACTCATCGAATTTCAACAAAAAGGAACAAACCACCTACCTCGATCCGAGGAGTTCTATATACGTGAACCACGATGACAGATTCCTCTTAGAACAACATAGATCTGAGAAAACGCACAAAACATTCATCCTAAGATAACTTGGAAATGAGGAGGAATCAAGAAACAAGGCTAAAGCAGAAGGAAGAACTCACCGCTGCGATTCCAATGCAATCAACCGTGCTCAAATCAGAGAACGAACAGCGGGGCGGGAGCTCAGAGAATATTCGGCCGTACGGTCGCTTCCAGGTGGACGAAATCTGGAGAAGAAGATTATTTTGGGGGTTAGGCGCAACCCCGTTCCGTTTAATGAAACAAAAGAAAGTACACGACGTGTACTTCTTGAGTACACGACGTGTACTTCAATTTTCCGTACTCCGAATTAACCAGCCTCCACCTCATCCTTACACACCGTGTGTGTGGCCCAGACACGGCCAACACACGACGTGTACTCAGAAAGTACATGGCGTGTACTTCTGAAATTTCCAGAATTTATTTTCCTTAAAAACTCCAGAAAAAAAAAACATATCTGAAAAGAGATCCAGGTTCTTACAGAACCAAACTATAATACATGCATCATAACCTAATTAATATTCAGGAACTAGTATATGTACATATTATTAAATCATATGACAAAACTAGTTCATAATAATCCAAATACCGCCAAATAATAGAAGTGGTTGTCATCTAATGATTCATCCTCATTCCATGTAACAAAATGATCAAAATTACCATTAACAATTCTATATGTTCATAAATAATATGTTACTTCAATTATGGATATTTACAACCATTCTATATGAACTTAATTACTTAAAAACAAGTGAACCGATTATGAAAATCAAGAAAAAAAACACTCTGGAACGACGAATTTCAATATAATAACTTATAAATAATAAACTAAATAAATTAAACAGAATTATGATAAACTAAATACATGTCTATTAGGTTCTGAAATAATTTATTGATATATATAATTTCATATTCCAGGACCTTAAGTTCAAGAGGGGAACACATTCAAATTTAAGGTAATGATTTTTCCACCCGAACTTCCATTTTCATTTGGGATACTTTCATTTACTAATTACCTCAATGAAATTATTATGTATTGTTATGTACTCCTCATATATTCTGTGTGAGTATCATATATATGTTTAAAAACCAGAATCCTTCCTTATTTTATGGATAGTTACACATTTTAAAAGGAACTTTAAAAACGGTTTCCAAAATACAAGCCCGATTCAAGGGAATTTCTCACCTATTTTTAAGGGCACTCTATAATCTATTTTTGAAACCATTATCTTTATAAAATCACTCATTTTATTATGAAAATACTATCTTACTTAACTTATAGTTTTATACAAATATTTTTCCAAAAGAACTCTTCTTTTTAAAATAAAAGAGTATTTATCTCAAGAATTGCTTAATGATTTTATAAGAGTGTTTTCATCTAATTAAACAATCTTATTGATTCCATGGTATTATTGGGTTTAATTATTTATGAATTCATCTACCATATTTGATTTAATGGTTTATGACTAACTCTATTGTGGATTATCTATCCTAAAACCATTCACCATATTACTCAGAATGGTTAGTGTTTTATGTTTAATGATTGGGGAAAGATAGTTACATTTCATTTGATAGTTTCAATATGAATGTACACGTTGTTTATGTTTATCCCTGCTCATATGAGGAATGCATTGGACTTATTATATGACGGGTGTGGCCCGCTATAGCCCCTCTATGCATCGGTAGGTCTCATGAGACAACTAGACGAGGAATTGGCGGAGGCCTTTCCCAATGTGATATGGATTTTGGCCGAGGCCTTAATCATTAGATGTCTTGGCCGAGACCATGAAAAAATGTTTCAGAATGTCCGACATATGCACTTCCCTCATTATGAATCTTTTAATTGGAAGTTCATGTGGTTATTCGACTAGTAGAATACCCATGATTATGTTTTGTTATGGCATTATTTACTCATCTCATATTCCCTCCATAATGTTTTCAAGTTTATTATTAAAGGTACGTGTTTCTAGTTATGCACCATGTCTTATGTTTATATAATCTTCCGCTGTATTATTTACTCTTACTGAGCGTTCGTGCTCACCCCTTTATTATGTTTCATTTTCTCAGGACATGAAGAAGTTTATTATGAATGACATACTGAAATAACCTAGGAGTCGTGGGTGTTGTCTAAGGAGTTTCTATATTGTATTTCTCTTCAAGTTGTAATATTGAACTTATGTATGTATCTTGTTTCTAATAATACTAAACTACTCAGTCTTTCGAGATTTGTATTCCTTGTATGTATGCCAATGTAATCAAATAAGGCACCGGCTCTGGGCAATTGGGGATGGGTCCTTACCGCGGGGCTGTCCAAGGGGGGTGGGGTGGTGTCCAAGGGGGGTGGGGTGGTGTCCAAGGGGGTGGGGGTGGCTGTCCATGGGGGTGGGGGTGTCCAGGGGGGTGGGGGAGGTGTCCAGGTGGTGGGGTGGTGTCTAGGAGGGGTGGGGGCGTCTAGGGGGTGGGGGTCATTCAGGGGGTTGGGGGGCCGTCCAGGGGGGTGGGGGTGGGGGTGTCCAGGGTGGTGGTGGTGGTGGGGGGGTGTCCATGGGGGTGTCCAGGGGGGTGGGGGTGTCTAGGGGGTTGGGGGGGGGGGGCTTTCCAGGGGGTGGGGGGGTGTCCAGGGGGTGGGGTGGTGTCCAGGGGGGTGGGGGGTCCTGGGGGTTGGGGGGGACTGTCCAAGGGGGGTGGGGGAGGTGTCCAGGTGGTGGGGTGGTGTCTAGGAGGGGTGGGGGTGTCCAGGGTGGTGAGGGGGTGTCTAGGGGGGTGGGTGTCCAGGGGGGGTGTCCGGGGGGGGGGGGGGGGGGTCAGGGGGGATGTCCAGGGTGGGGGGGACTGTTCATGTGGGTGTCCAGGGGGGTGGGGGTGTCTAAGGGGTTGGGGGGGGGGGCTTTCTAGGGGGTGGGGCTGTCTAGAGGGTTGGGGGGGGGGGTGTCCAGGGGGTGGGGTGGTGTCCAGGGGGGGTGGGGGGGCGGTCCAGGGGGTTGGTGGGGCTGTCCAAGGGGGGTGGGGTGGTGTCCAGGGGGGTGGGTGTGGCTGTCCATGGGGGTGGGGGTGTCTAGGTGGTGGGGGAGGTGTCCAGGTGGTAGGGTGGTGTCTAGGTGGGGCGGGGGGCGTCCAGGGGGTGGGGTGGGGGGGGGGGCGTCCAGGGGGTTGGGGGGTGTCCATGGGGGGTAGGGGTGGGGGCTGTTCATGGTGGTGGGGTGGTGTCCAGGTGGTGGGGTGGTGTCTAGAAGGGATGGGGGTGCCGTCCAGGGGGGTTGGTGGGTGTCAGGGGGGGTGGGGGGTATCCATGGGGGTGTCCACGGGGGTGGGCTAGTGTCCAAGGGGGGTCGACTCATACAAAAATGACCCATGGGGGGGTGTCCAGGGGGGTGGGGGTGTCTAGGGGTTTGGGGGGGGGGGGTTTCCAGGGGGTGGGGGGTGTCCAGGGGGTGGGGTGGTGTCCAGGGGGGGTGGGGGGGGGGGGTCCTGGGGGTTGGGGGGGACTATCCAAGGGGGGTGGGGGAGGTGTCCAGGTGGTGGGGTGGTGTCTAGGAGGGGTGGGGGGTGTCCAGGGTGGTGAGGGGGTGTCCAAGGAGGGTGGGTGTCCAGGGGGGGTGTTCCGGGGGGGGGGGGGGGTCGGGGGGGCTGTCCAGGGTGGGGGGACTGTTCATGTGGGTGTCCAGGGGGGTGGGGGGTGTCTAAGGGGTTGGGGGGGGGGGCTTTCCAGGTGGTGGGGGTGTCCAGAGGGTTGGGGGGGGGGTGTCCAGGGGGTGGGGTGGTGTCCAGGGGGGTGGGGGGGGGGGTCCAGGGGGTTGGTGGGGCTGTCCAAGGGGGTGGGGTGGTGTCCAGGGGGGTGGGTGTGGCTGTCCATGGGGGCGGGGGTGTCCAGGGGGTGGGGGAGGTGTCCAGGTGGTGGGGTGGTGTCTAGGTGGCGCGGGGGGCGTCCAGGGGGTGGGGGGGCGTCCAGGGGGTTGGGGGGTGTCCATGGGGGGTGGGGGTGGGGGCTGTTCAGGGTGGTGGGGTGGTGTCTAGGTGGTGGGGTGGTGTCTAGGAGGGGTGGGGGTGCCGTCCAGGGGGGTTGGTGGGTGTCCAGGGGGGTGGGGGGATATCCATGGGGGTGTCCAGGGGGGTGGGATGGTGTCCAAGGGGGGTTGACTCGTACACAAATGACCCATGGATCGTTATCTTAAAGGATCAACACAATCCGAATGTGTTTGGTCAGATTTCTGTACGTCAAATGTTGTTTTCACTTAAAATTCTGTCCCTTTTAAACAAAAGAGAGACACTTTGAGTGATACCGGTCACACCGTGCCTCGGATTGAGGCGGGGTTGACTCATACACATCACCAACGCACCCTTGGATCGTTCTTCTAAAGGATCAACACAATCCGAATGCGTTTGGTCGGATTTCCGTAGTTCAGTTGTTGTTTTCACTTAAAATTGTGTCCATTTTAAACAAAAGAGATACGCTTTGAGTACCATGCCTTAGATTGAGGCGTGGTTGACTTATACACATCAAAAATGACCCATGGATCGTTCTCCTTAAGGATCAACATAATCCGAATGCGTTTGGTTTGATTTCTGTACGTCAGTTGTTGTTTTCACTTAAAATTCTGTCCATTTTAAACAAAAGAGAGACACTTTGAGTGATATTGGCCACACCATGCCTCATATTGAGGTGTGGTTGAATCTTACATGTCACAAATGACTCATGGACCATTCTCCTAAAGGATCAACACAATCCAAATGTGTTCATTCAGATTTCCATACATTAGTTATTGTTTTCACTTAAAATTCTGTCCATTTTAAACAAAAGAGAGACACTTTGAGTGATACCGACCACACCATGCCTCGGATTGAGGAGGGGTTGACTTGTAAACATCACCAACACACCCATGGATCATTATCCTAAAGGATCAACACAATCCAAATGTGTTTGGTCAGATTTTCGTACGTCAGTTGTTGTTTTCAATTAAAATTATGTCCATTTTAAACAAAAGAGAGACACTTTGAGTGATACCGGTCACACCGTGCCTCAGATTGAGATGTGGTTGACTCATACACGCCACCAATGCACACATGGATCATTATCCTAAAGTATCAACATAATATTAATGCGTTTTGTTGGATTTCTGTAGGTCAGTTGTTGTTTTCACTTAAAATTGTGTCCATTTTAAACAAAAGAGAGACACTTTGAGTGATACCGGCCACACCGTGCCTTAGATTGAGGCGTGGTTGACTCGTACACGTCAAAAATGACCCATGGATCGTTCTCATAAAGTATAAACACAATCTGAATGCGTTTGGTCAGATTTTCGTACGTCATTTGTTGTTTTCACTTAAAATTCTGTCCATTTTTAACAAAAGAGAGACACTTTGAGTGATACCGGCCACACCGTGCCTCAGATTGAGGCGATGTTGACTCGTACACATCCCCAACTCACCCATGGATCGTTCTTCTAAAGGATCAACACAATCTGAATGAGTTTGGTTGGATTTTCATACGTTAGTTGTTGTTTTCACTTGAAATTCTGTCCATTTTAAACAAAAGAGAGACACTTTGAGTGATACCGGCCACACAATACCTCATATTAAGGTGGGATTGACTCGTACACATCAACAATTCACCCATGGATCATTCTACTAAAGTATAAATACAATATGAATGCTTTTGGTTGGATTTCCATAGCTCAGTTATTGTTTTTACTTAAAATTTTGTCAATTTTAAAAAAAAGAGAGACACTTTGAGTGATACTGGCCACACTGTGCCTCAGATTGAGGTGGGGTTGACTCATACACGTCACCAACACACCCATGGATCTTTATCCTAAAGGATCAACATAATCTGAATGTGTTTTATCAGATATGAAGGTATTTTGGATATTTTACTGGTTTTTCTTATCCAAAGCCCAAAGAAAAGTTGTTCATCATTCTTGCATGTTGCTGGTACATTTCATCTGTTAAAATGGAAAAATGAATCATTGGAGAAAGGATGTTTTATTTAATAATAATTACAATTTTTCTACGAACGTTTACATAAAAAAAAGTTTCATCTTTTGATCCCATTAACCCCTCTCAAAAATGACCCCCAATTGTACATGTTCCAAAGCCATATATTCATGCTATTTGTGTACAATATTCCATCAGGTATACGACCCACTCATTTCTGAACAAATCTATATCGTTATGTGAGTATGAGGATTTTCGGCAGTCAGAGTAGTATTGTAAAATATATAAATAAAGAATTAATAAATAAATTAAATGAAATAGTAGTTGTTTTTGAAAATACCTCTAGGAATACTAGTTTGTTGATGAAAAACAATCTCTTTCATAAATTTACAAACATAATAATCGCAATCATTATCGTTTGTTTGTTTTGGACACTGCAAAAAACTTGATCATTATAAGAATAAGTAACTTATGTTGATATGTGTTTGGATAGTGAAATTTTATTATATATACCCTGATATTTGTCCATACGTAGTACTTGCTCGCCTCCTTATTCTTAGCCCCTGTCCTCATTCCTTTTTTTAGACGATAACAATACACAACCCTATCATAATAGAATCCCCAGTAAAAGATAATATAAATTATGTTACTTGATGTTTAGACCTAAAACGTAGGATGTAGTGTCTTACAGATTCACAAACTCCATCATCTGTGGTCGTTTTGTTGGATATCCTTGCATTGAATTCAGAAAATAAATCTTTGGAGTATCCAAGTTCACCGCAATTAGCAGCCAATGTTTCCTAAAAACACAAAAAGGAATAAGTAATAAAATAAGTGAAAATATAATTGATATGATTTAATCGTAGAGTTTTACCCCTGCATGGTTGGTATTAGGAAGAGTCTGTCATCTATAATCTTGCTTTCAAATGTTTTCAGCAAGTCGTTCACTATTTCATCCTTTTTTGATGGATTTAATTTCGTTAGATGTGTTGATGTGGTATGAGGACTAACAAATCCGAATTTTGGCTCATGGGGGAATTCCTTCAATTGTTTTTCATTTATACGTCTGTCAATAATATAAAATGTATTTAGTCATAATTTTCACATTATATCAGCTTTTAGAAAATCAATTCATGAAAACATACCTCATATATAAATTTACAACTGTGACGCCTAGCCAACCATTTTCAAGGATCTCATTTACATTTTCAGCAGCAACTAAATCTTGACTTTCATCTCCATATATATTCTTTTCGAAAACCACTATATGACTACTACCACCTCTTAGCTTCTTATGCAAATGAGTCTTCAATGCTAGTAAATGTGGAAAGAGAATAGGTGGTGTTATTGTGCTTTTAGTAGCTCTTTGGGATCAGTTGGTTGATCCTTTAGATGATTTTGAGCCAAAGTTTCTTGTCACTCCCTTTCCTTTCTCCGTCTATAATAACATTCATTGGTTCAGACCCTTTTTTCATTAATTGTTAAAGGTTTAGCTTGAAAAAAAGGAAATAAATACCTCTTTGTCCCCATGTACTCTTACAAGTTATGACATCCATGCAATGAATGTCCCAATAGCCTTTTCGACTATATTAATATCATCATCATCAAGTGGAATAGGTAGCTCTACATTTGGATCATGAGCTACAGTAATCATCACTTTCAGATGATCTTTCAAAAGTGGTCTATTATGCAGCTTGTCCTCTGGGATTTTGAACACTGTATCCCTCTCTACAAGGTGATAGGTGGGTGTTGACAGATATAAATCACAGTCATTATCACCCTGTAGAAGATCAGTACAAGAAAAGTATCAATGTTTGTCTGATTCACATTTTATGGGAACAATTATTAGAATATTGATTACCATGGCTAAGATAGCTCTTTGAGGGGAATGGCTCGCCTCAAAGCTGGTGGGGGGTGGGGCGGGATCTTCACGCACTGGTTTTCCTGAGTTGTGTCTTCTCCTTACTTCCCACCCATTAAAGTTGCTAGCAACTATCCCTGCCATTGAAATCGTTCTTCAAGAGTTTCTAGTCTTTCACTCATTTGTTTCAATTTTTCATCTCTATCATCTGTTTCTTTTTTTTCTCATAATATACTCTGGGTGTCACCCTAAACCCCGCACCTCTGACACGACCATATTGTTCTGGCCGCTTCAAAGCCATCGATAATAGGTCTGCATCCACTACAGGAGTAGCTGATTCCTATGACTGTCGAATATAGGAAAATAACTAATTATTTTTATGTAATATCAATTTAAAACAAATATTTTTATCGTCATGTCATACTTACTCATATTTTACACACTTTTTGTGTGTTTTCATCTACTATATCCCCTTCCTTATTCACACGTGCCTCCTTCCATAGAACATGACGTGGGATGGAAGTGTCTTTGGTTTTGGACTCATCAATCTACATATAAATGTAGAAAGATAATTATGATGTTGTTTCTTGGAACCTAATAATATTACTGTAAATTTAAAATATGTACCATTTTATTTTCTTGTGAAGCGTACCCCATCCTTGCTTTACGATAGGGTTATGTTGGTTTTGATGCATGTTCTTTATTTTCAGTACTGAGTTACTATTTCATAAATGAAATATTTACAATCAAAGTGATGAATACACGTATCCTCAAACAACGTATTATCACCCAAAATGCACCTAAAACTTCTCATCTCCATGAAGGCCAATAAATGTATCCCATGCTTCTTGGGATATTAGGTGAGCATAAACAAGGGGTGGGTGCGGGTTTATTTTACCTTTGGAATCTTTCAGGTGACATTTTGTTAAAATAGTGCGAAAACCTCGATGAATCCTTCCTGAAAGCCTTAGTACATAATTCTTGTGTGAATCATCTACTATAAATGTACTCTGTAAGAGATTGAGAAGAGTAAGACACTGTTTCATTATTTTATTTTCTAGTAAATTAAAGAAATAATATCATAATGTTACCATAATTTCTTCCCAGATCACAGCCTTCAGCCCAGACACAACATGGTGCCATGAATCTATGTCAATCAGTATGTGTTTCCAAGTTACAATTCCAATGTAACTACTAAATATAACCTTGTTGGGATTCACATGTTGGCCTCGTGCATTCCATCCAACATTAAATTTGATGCCTTTTCTTTTCGCCTTAAGAACTTTGGCTAACACCGTCAAACTACGATGCACCTGTGTTTTCTGCGACATCAGTCCTTCATCCCTGACCATTTCATCGATATCAACATCATCTATATGTTCATTTGGAATGGTAGCAATGACATGTGCTGATGGTTATTAGACCTAAACACTAGGAGCAACAACATGTTCAGAAACTTGTTATTGCTCTACACTGTGAGCAGCCGCAGCAGAAGCAGTAGCAGCAACAGCTTGAGAGACTTGTTCAGCCTCGAGGTTAGGAGCACTCGAACATGAAGAAGTCATTATCTGCAAAAGTGGTTGAACAGTTAATTTAGATTACATAAATTCAGTAATGATAAGATAATAACATGAGATAACAAGATCTATATTACAAACAAAATATAACCTGTTTATTGAACTCTCTTTCTTTTTTTCAAAGGATGAATGGATTTGACACCTCTATCGATTATCCAAATCCCTTCATTGGGGTCTCCTCTAACATACAAAACATTATCTACATTAGGACCGTTGTGAAATGATTGCGACATACCACTGAAAGGATCGTCCTCAACTGAATTTTCATCAGAACCTTCAGTAGTTTTGGATGATAACAGAACAATCAACCACTTTTGGTTTGCGGGATTTGGAACATAAAAAACTTGTACCGCTTGTGATGCCATTATAAACTGTTTGTCTTTGTATGCTTCTTTACTAAAATCAACTTTCACAAATCCCCATTCATCTATTTTAACACCACTGTTGTTATCAACCCATTTGTATTGAAAAATCAGCAATTGGAATGTCGTATAATCCAAATCCCATATTTGTCTGATAATGCCAAAGTATGACATATTTTCATAAATTGGATTTATGTCCTTACTACCAGAAACATGCATCGCTTCAGCCACAAGTGTAACTCCACTATTTTTCATGGTACTATCTTCATCATGTTCATCTGTATAGAATGTATAACCATTAATTACATAACCATTGTAAGATAATACATACACACTTGGTTCGGAAGCTAGCCATCGAATTTGTTCTGAAATTCAATTCGGATTTTCATCTAACTCCTTAAAAATATGGTCCTAAAACCATCCTATAAACTGGTGATTATGTGTATTTGATATCCATTTTTCATCCCTTGATTTATTCAACTACCTAAGAATTTATTTATGAGTTTCAATATATAGAGCAACCTCCCAACTATTATGCAAAACATAAAGGTGGGCCTACTCCTGATCTGTAATACTAATTGTCACAACATATCTTCCAGAAATTCCCTCACCCTCAATGCGTCTAGTGTGAAGAGATTTCGGGAGACCAATGCTTTCCACATCAGATAGGTATTTGGTATAGAATTCAATGGCTTCCTCAACAATGTATCGCTCCACTATACAACCCTCTGGCCGACTTTGATTTTTGAAATACCCTTTCAAAATCTTCATATACCGTTCAATGGGATACATCCATCTATAGTGCATAGGACCACAAAGTCGAATCTCTCTCACCAAGTGAATCATCAAATGAACCATCATATCAAAGAATGTTGGCAGGAAGAACATTTCTAATTCACATAATATGATGACAATTTATTTTTCCATAGTTGGCAATTTCACCGGGTCTAAAACTTTGCTACATATAGATTTGAAAAAGAAACAAAGTTTGGTTAACATATGATAAACATTCTTGGAAAAAATGCAACATAAATCTATAAGAATTAAATCTTACATCAAAACATGGAAGTCATGTGATTTAAAACCTTTTAACTTCAAATCATTTATTGACACAATGTTCTTGATATTTGATGAATACCCCTCTAAAACCTTTACATCATTGAATAAGTTGAAAAACTGATATCTCTTCTCCCTAGAAAGACTGTAAGCAGCTGGAGGAAGAAACATTCAATTTTCACCCTTTACGGGAGCCAACTCTTCTCATATTCCCATGGAAACCATGTCCAACCTTGCCTTAATTCCATCCTTTGTTTTTCCAGGGGCATTTAGCAACATTCCAATAACACTGTCACATACATTTTTTTTCCACATGCATCACATCAAGAAAATGTCTGACGTACAAACAATTCCAGTATGGTAATTCAAAAAAAAAATTGATCTCTTTTTCCAACTGATTTTCTTAAGGTTTTTCGAAAATGGTTTACCAAAAATAGTATTAACATCTTTTACTTTCTCAAACATCTGATCACCTGTTAGTGGAGACAGTTCTGTGCGTTGTTCTGAACTTCCATTGAATGATGTCATCTAAGATCGGCACTTATGCCAATGAGGTAGAAATATATGATGTTCTAGAAACATAGATTTTGATGAATGTTTAAATCTAATTGATTCCGTATCTTCTTCGCACACAGGACACCCTTGAGTTCATTTAATGCTATACCTGACAAATTTCCATAAGCAGGGAAATAATTTATCGTCCCATACAACATTGCTCTCAATGTGAAGTATTCACTTTTATAAGAATCATACAACATAACACCTAAATCCCACAATAACTTCAAATCCTCGATCAAAGGATCCAAATAAACATCAATATCATTATCTGGTTGTTTTGGTCCTGATATAAGCATAGATAACATGATGAATTTCCTCTTCATGCATAACCAGGGTGTCAAGTTATAATTTACCAACATAACAGGCCATGTACTATGAGTGATGGTTTGAAAACCAAAAGGATTCACTCCGTCTGTAGATAACACAAGACGAAGTTTTCTCAGCTCTTTTCCAAATTTAGGATACTCATGGTCAATTTTCTTCCATTGAGGAGAGTTGATTGGATGACGTAATTTCCTATCTTTATTTATTTTATCTTCATGCCACGAAAATTGTCTTGCAGTTTCTTCACTTCTATATAGACGCCTAAACCTTGGAATGATTGGAAAGTATCATACAACTTTCATAGGAGTGGATTCATCTTTCTTGTAATGAGAAGCACCACACTTTGGTCATTCTTTAAGTGATTTGTTCTCCTTGAGAAACAATATACAGTATTTCAGGCATGCATGTATTCTTTCAAAAATCATACCCATCGAGCATAGCATTCGTTTAGCTTCATATGTCTGGCTTGGGAGCTCATTATCTTCCGGGATCATGTCATTCAAGAGAGCAAGTAGTTCCGTAAAACTGACACCACTCCATCCATTGACTACTTTCAATTTATACAACTTCAGTACAATTGACAATGCTGTATATTTAGTGCAACCAACATACAATGGCTTCTTTGCACAACTCTTTAACTTCTCAAACAATTTTGGGAAATCACGGAGTTTATCTTCAATTGTCCTTGTCATTTCCTTAATACGATCTTTATCATCATTGACATCTGTAATCACACTCTCCATACGGTCTTCTTCATTGTCCATATTTGTATTCATATCTGATGATCCATAAAATGCAATTTTATCCCAGCCAGTAGCTACATTCACTTTTTCTCCGTGTTTATTCCAACATTTATAACTCCAATCTATTCCGTGACATATCAAATGTTCTTCCAACTCCTCTGGAGTAATTAGTCTAGAATAACAACAACGTAAACACAGATAAAATATTTGAGAAGGATCCTTTGGGTGATCCTTTGCAAACTTGATGAACTATTTCACTCCGTTCTCATACTATATTGTCAAATAATTAACATCCATCCAATATTTATTCATCTCCATCCTATTTGAATATAAAATATTAGTATTTATGGTTCAAATACACAAAAAAAAGACTTCCAAATACAAGAATAATCAAGAATGATACATCTACCACTCCTAGGTCTCTGCCCTACATTCAATATCATCATGCTTAATATTTTTGGTAAGCTCAAGTTACTTATTTTAAATCACAGGGGGGATAATCACTTGTGTCATAGATGGTCTCCCATGTTATTCCATATGAAAATTTTAATAAATATTATTGACCTATCATCCCATTTAATCTTCATGAGTGTCTAATTCCAAACTCCATCTTAACTCTCAACTAAAGATCTGATACCACACTATCATAACTCACCACCACTAGGAACCGCTCCTAAAATGGCAGTGAAAATAAGTGTAATTCATGAATCCTACCTCTAATAGTACATAGGTTGGAGACTAGAATTGAGGGTATAAAATAAAGAAATGGGAGGTGTTTCCCTCATAAATCCTATGAACAGAGATAAACCACCAATCAACTCCATATAATATAAAATAAAACTCAATCCACAATTCATGTGAATTTCATACATAAAAAAGGTTTCTAAAATAAAATATCAAAAAAAATCCTACACCAGTGGCTCTGGCGGTAACTCTTAGCCTCAAGATAGTAACTTCCATCTTCAAAAAATTATAAAAATAATTATATAAATAGGGGTGATCATACAAGTATACTAAGTAGGATCCTTCCCAAAACCTCTCATGAAAATGTGTATGAAATATATTAATTCCTTAGTGAATAAATAACATAACTAATACACACCAATATATGGTCATATATTGTAAAAACCCGGAATTTCCATGTAATTTTTTTAATTAAATGGGAATTTTACGAGTCCGCAAAAATTGACGGCACGTGATTCCGAGGCCCGGTGTGCCCATAATCAATTTTTGAAGTTTTGTTCGAGTATGTTCAGTAAACGTACGAGCGGGTTTTTTATAACTTTTGAACCGGTGCTCGAAATTGAAATCTGAGGGCACCGTTGAACTCGCAGTGCTGATATTCGCTTAAGGAGACTTTCACCTCGACAGCAGATGGACGAGGGTGAAAGTTGGTTTTTGGGTTTTTTGTGGAAATAATAAAATAAAATAAACTTAATTTTATTTTATTTTGAGCTTCCATGTAGATATTTTAGGTGGGGTCCACCAGAACTAAACCTCCATGTGGAAGTTGGAAGTGGGGACCACCATACCTTAACCTCCCATGAGAGGTTAAGGTGGTGGGGACCACCTGAACCATAACCTCCCATGAGAGGTTATGGTGGTGGGGACCACCTGGGATTAAACCCCCTTGAAACCCCCCTTTAATTGGGAGAAACCCTCAACTCCCACAATTAATGAGGGAGAGCCTCTTGACCTCCTCCACCTTAATTGTGCCAACACACATACCATTAATATTTCCAACGCACCACTTAATTGAGCCAGTTTAATTTAATCCAATATGAATTGTGCCTACGATTAAATTGGGGAAACACTTTTTATTATTGGCCATCTCTTTTATTTGGTGGAATTGGGGGGTAGGAGGATCTCTTTGGAGAAAGCTTCTCCAATGAAGAACGCTTCCTCCATGAAGAATGTCGACGACTTCGACCTTCTTCCACGGAAATTCCTTCAATGTAGGATGTGTTCGTCTCCAACGTCAACCAACATTGAACAAGGTAGGGTTTTTAATTAAGTATGATTTTATTCCCTTGATTCTTTCCTTATAAAAACAAAGAACGCAGATCAACTTATTATCAAGTTGATCTGTGAATGTTTTCCTTGCAGGTTGGGAATAAATTGTTGTGGGAAGTTGTAGGGGATTTTTGTGAATGATTTTATATACCCATGTTCTTCCCTTCAAGAACAAGGAATGCAGATCAAATTTCTAACTAGTTGATCTGCATATGTTTCCTTTCGTGGGTTTTGGGATTAATCATTACGGGAGGGTTTGGTGTTCTTCGTTCTTGTGAACCACTTGCTACTGCTCTAAGGCGGAGAGTGTGGGACAAACTAACATGGACCGTCTTCTTTGTAACCCTTGTGTTGATTTTCAGAGTTCTTTGACACGGAGGAAAGCGACGAAGGTGACGAAGGTAACGGCACCGCCACCCATGACCTCCGCAACCCACGCCGCCCCTGCGGCATCCCGCGCTGCCGCCGGCCGAACCGGCCCTGCGCCCCCTCGCGGTGCCCCAACCGAACCACCATCGCGGTCTCCGCCCTTCCGGTCGAGCTGCCCCGGGATGGGCCGAGCCGCCTTGGCCGCGCCGTCCGCCGGCTGAACCGGCCCCGACCACCCCGACCTCCTGGGAAAATAGGCCTCGATCACGCCACCTGCTGGCCGAACCGGCCCCAGCCACACCACCCTAGCTCCCAGGCCGAGATGCCCCAAGCCGCGCCCCCGTGGCCCTCCGATCCGAACCAGCCCCGCGCCTCCAGGCCGAGAAGCCCACGCGGCGCCCTCCGGGCCGAACCGCCCTCACGCCCACCCGTGGCCGATCCGTGCCCTCGCGGCCGGTCCGCGCCCTCTTGGCCCTCCATGGCCCCTTGCGGCCCGCTGGGCTGGGCCCAGCGGGCCGGGTTGAACCCAACGGGCTGGCCGGGTCGGTCCGATCGGGTCGGACCGGACTCGGCCCCACTACGACCCTTTACTTTCTTTTGGACATATCTTTGGCACCAGACATCCATTTGACAAACTATAAGCGGTGCTGTTAATATTGGAGCATGACGGTCCCTTTGAGTATACCCCACCAGAGTTTGGGGTATAGTTGAGATATGTTCAGGTTGGATCATGCACGAATCCGACTAGGCCCCCAGGACTAAAATACTTATAACTCACAGACCGGGCGTCCGATTGACGCGCCGTCTATTGCATTGAGAACCCTATGACACGGCGGACCTTTGAGATACTTCTTCGTGGGACTTCATTACAAATGGAGTATCGACCAGTAGCTCTTGGAGCGAATCCTCCCGGAGACGAGCGAGCGTAGTGAAGAGATCTAGTAGCTGGCTGAGACCTGAAGACTGCTGATTGTTTGACTTGGAGTGACTCTACTAGCCCAGTGGGGAGTGCCTTGGTGTCACAGAAGACCCACGGTGGAGGAGCGCGCTTGGTGATGTGGCAGACCCACGGTACTCAATCGGAGGAGTACCTTAGCAGGCTACGAGGGGGAGCACGCTTGGTGACGCAGCAGAACCACGGTGGGGAGTGCCTTTGTGTGACGCGACAGACCCACAATACTCGAGAGGAGGAGTACCTCAGTAGTCCAAGGTTAGTGGGAAGCACACTTGGTGTTGTGGCAGGCCCGCTATACTTGATTGAGCAGGAGTTCTTCAGCAGTTGAGGTTTCAATAATTTGAATGGGGATGTTACTAGATACTACCCCTAAAATAAAATCTTGGTTGAGATGATTCATCACTTGTGTTTTTCTCATGATTGAGACAGATTACTTAATAAATTAGTTATATATATGGGCATATAACTAAGTAGGGTTATCTGTTGATTTCATACTTTGTGGTTTATCCTTGTTTGATTTCATAAGACCTTGAGGGTCTTGGGGTCCCTACTAAGTATCATTATACTCACCCCTGCACGGGCTATGCCCGTACCTTGTTGTGTTGGATGCAGATGACAGACAACGCTGACTGAGGCTGAGAGTACCAGAACTAGATGGTACCCGGAGGTGAACCATACGACTTGTCGGTACATGGAGGAGACGAACAGACGTGGAGTGCTGAGGAGACGATCTGTACCTACCCTTCAGGTAGGAACCTTAGAGGATGATCCAACAACTGTATTTTCTTTTTCTTCAGTTGTATTGAATTTTTGCTGTACTTGTACTTTCCAGTTGGGCTTGTATTCTGGCCCCTTTTACTTTCAGCACTCTTTTTTTATACAGTTTACTTGGTGTTTTGTCCTGCTGTGTGCTTGCTTGTGTGTGTGTTTCAGGTTATAAAGGTAATGAATTCCCAGTTTTAGGGAATTACGCCTTTGGTGCTAGTCACCAGCCCCTGGCCTATGGAAGGCAGGCTTGGGGTAGTCACGGCACGGGCCCCAGGGGATAGGTCGTGACAAATTGGTATCAGAGGAGTTGGTTCTACCACAAAACTTAGGACTCTGATCTTTTATGTGAAGCAATAGTGTTAAGTTTAGTGAGTGTGGTTTTCAGTTTAGGGAGTCCATTGTTGGTGCGACGGCTGGCGTATCTATACAATGGGACCCTGACTACTGATTTCCGACTTAGTGTATGAAAAAACTGATTGCATGTGTGTTTTTAAAAGTTTTCTTTAAGTTATCTCAACTAGTTCAGCTTACCAAGCATAAATTTTTAATCGTAGAACACCTGTTTCTTTTCAGGATGCCTCCACATAGACATCCGACTAGAGTTCTGAGAGTTATACGCACTGATATCCCACCAAGCGAAGAGGCCTCGGTGTAGGGCCCTTTTCCAGCAGAGGCACCAATGGTACCTTTCCCCGTTGGGCCACCAATGCCACCAACCCCAGCAGCAGACGATGCACGCCGCTTGAACACGTTGCACGAGTTCCAGCACTAAAGGCCACCCAGGTTCATGGGAGAGATGGACCAACAAGCGGTTGAGGATTGACTGGAGGCTGTGGTGAGAGTTTTCCGACTGGTAGGGACACTAGTAGACCTCATGGTGATCCTTGCTGCTAGCCTTCTACAGGCAGCAGTAGGCAGATGGTGGAGCTTGATGCTCTAGGTTCATGATGAGGTGACGCTTCTCTGGGTAGAATTTGAGAGCCTATTTTGGGCAGAGTTTGTTCCAGAGACTCTCTACGCAATATACATATAGGATCTACTTCATCTGCAGTAGGGCAGCATGACTGTAGCTCAGTACTCAGCGAGGTTCACAGACCTCTCACGCTACTCCACCGATATGGTGCGTGACCCATTCTTCAGGTCCCAGACCTTTGAACAGGGGCTCAAATGAGAGATTAGAGCTTCGATGGTCTCATTCAGCATCCCGACATAGGTGGGGGTGTTAGAGAGATCCCTCTTGGTGGAGAGTTTCTTTGCTGATCCGTCACCACCAGCAAGACCCACTACCAGTCATCACGTAGCGGAGTCTTCTGCAGTTGGCAGAAGACATAAGTCACAGAGGTCAAAGAGGACCAGACCTATAGGTGGACGACCGCATAACTCAGGATTGGTTGTGCGGGGCACCCAAAGCGGAGACATACATTCCAGGAGCAGGCAATGTTACTCATGCGGTGGGCAGGGTCACATGGCTCGTGACTGTCTGACCCACCGTATGAATGATCAACAGACGGTCGAAGGACCACCCAGGCAGAGACAAAGATTCGATCGAGGCAGTCTAAAGGGCACAAGTGGACATGGTAGAGGAGCTGGTCGAGCATCTGGCGGTGGGTGACGTTTTGAGGTGTTACCGCCACCACCAACAGGAGGTCCACCCTGACTGCAGGGAGCAGGTGGACATGGAAGAGCTCAACTCCAGGAAGTTGAGGCTTACAATCATGATGCTACAGAGATGATATGATGTATGATCTGTGTATACTCCACCTTAGCTATAGTACTTATAGACACAGGTTCCAGTCATTCTTTCATTTCCACTACCCTCGTTCGGAGCTCGGAGATTCCGATGGAGCCATTGGCTCGATCATTATGGATAGAGACTCTTATGGGAGCAGATTTGATGATTACGCACTGGTGCCAGTAGTGTGAGCTTACTCTAGGAGGAGAGAGCTTCATATGAGATCTCCTAGTAGTGACATCGAGGCCTTACGACGTCATCTTGGGTATGGAATGGTTATCTATAGTCTATGCTCAGATTGACTGTATTAGGTGCAAAGTGTGGTGTGTTTGCACAGATGGGTCCAGGATTACCTTCACCAGTGATAAGGGAGCCTTTGCAACACAGGATGGACTTTCTCAGAGGAGAGTACAACCGATCACTCATCAGTTGGCCAGACTTACCCTCGGAGCTGTTGATGTGGAGAGTCTAAGTTATCCTGTAGTGGTAGACCAGTACACGAATGTTTTCCCTGATGATGTCCCAGGTCTACCTCCTCATAGAGAGGTGGACTTTTACATTGAATTGTACCCCAGGACGACACCGATATCTACACCAGTGTATCATATGTCTCCCACGAAGCTTCTTGAGATATGGGTATAGCTGGAGGAATTGCAGGGGAAGGGATTCATTTGGACCAGTGTTTCTCCCTGGGTAACCCCGATTCTGTTCGCCAAGAAGGCAGATGGGATCTTGAGGCTTTGTGTTGACTATCGGTTCCTGAACCAGGTGACCATGAAGAACAAGTACCCACTCCCAAGGATTGATGACATCTTCGATCAGTTGAAGGGAGCATAGTGGTTATCGAAGGTATACCTCAGATCAGGCTATCACCAGCTCAGAGTTTGAGATGAGGATGTGCGGAAGACGACTTTCAGATGTCGGTACAACCACTACGAGTTCTTGGTTATGCCTTTTGATTTAACCAACGCTCCAGCAGTTTTCATAGGACTCATGAACAAGATCTTTCAGCCATACCTTGATCTCTTTGTCATAGTCTTTATCAATGACATTCTAATATACTCGACTACTGAGGAGGAGCTCGATGGCGAGGTTGTGTTCATCCCCAGCGACGCTGAGTGACGAGTTTCAACATTCTGGCGATGGACGTCGGTGATGTGGTCGGCGACGTTACGCTGATGAGGACGATGCCTTTGACGTTCAGGCGTGATGGCAGTGATGGATGAGATGTCAGGCCAGTGACATGATGATGGTAGTGTGGTGTGGTTTGAGGTCTCCCGAGATGCGGATCTCGGTGGGTAGCTCGTGGATCGAAGTTTCTTTTCGTGGGTTTCTGAAATTTGGTTTTGAAATTTGAACGCTGTTTTCTTGTTTTTTGGACGAGTGCCATGTGGAGGGGGTTATTAACTACTGGTATTTCTATGTATGGTTCCCACTTTTCCAAAAGTGGATTTTAATAAATTAAAAAATATATTGTGGAGGAGGAGCATACCTATCACTTGCGGGTAGTATTGGACACACTCCGAGAGCACCAGCTTTATGGTAAACTCTTGAAGTTACAATTTTGGATCTGAGAGGTTCACTTTCTGGGTCATGTCATCTTGGAGGCTGGAGTTTCAGTAGATCCAGTAAATATTGAGGTGGTACTTGCTTGGGATCCACCCAGGAGTGTGACAGAGGTATGAAGTTTCCTGGGTTTAGCTGGATACTACCGGAGGTTTGTGCCAGACTTATCTAGAGTTGCAGCACTACTATCAGCCTTGATGAAGAAAGGGAAACCCTTTGTGTGGTCGGAGAGATTCCAGTAGAGCTTTCAGGAGCTTAGGTAGAGGCTGACTAATGCCCCCCATCTTGAGGATTCCAGAGTAAGGCGTAGGGTACGTAGTCTACTACGATGCATCAGGGACCAGAATCGTATGTGTCCTGATATAGGAGCAAGCAGTGATCGCATATGGCTCTCGACAGTTAAGACAACATGAGAAGAACTATGCTACCCATGACCCGGAGTTAGCAGTAGTGGTCTTCACCTTGAAGATGTGGAGAAACTATCTGATGGGAGAACGTTTTAAAGTGTATTCTGATCACAAGAGTCTCAGGTATATCTTCTCCCAGAAGGACCTAAACCTGAGACAATGACGTTGGATTGAGTTCCTACAGGACTATGACTTCGATATAGTATATACTCCTGGGAAGGAGAACATTGTTGCAGATGCACTCAGCAGGAGATCTGGTATACATTTTCTAGGTGAGGCGACGGAGCAGCTGACCACTTTACAGATATCCTTTGTGGATAGAGATGGAGCAACTTTCCTTTAGTCTCTTACAGTCACTCCCCCACTTCTTCAGCGAGTCAGGGAGGCGCAACGTGGGGACACTGACTGCAAGACATGACATGATCAGATATCCACAGGATAGACACCTGATGGATTTTCTGAAGGTGGGGAGCATGTCGTCCTCTTCAGAGGACGTACCATGGTACCAACATCACTTTAGGAGGAAGTGTCACTACTACAAAAACGAGCAAGGGAAGCGCCAACTTATATCAGTGCTAATCAAAAACCGCTGATAAAGAAACCCTGTATCAGTGCTAAAATTTTAGCGCTGATACTGGGAATCTTTATCAGTGCTTTTCTAGCACTGATAAATGGATTCTTTATCAGCATTGATAAAGAAGCCCTGTATCAGCGCTAAAATTTCAGCGCTGATATAGGGAATATTTATCAGCGCTTTTCTAACACTGATAAAGAAGCCCCTTTATCAGCGCTGATAAAGATTCCCAGTATCAGCGCTCAAATTTTAGTGCTGATACAAGGTAACCTTTATCAACGCTAAAAAAGCGCTGATAAAGAGACCCTTTATCAGCGCTAGAAAAGTGGTGATAAAGAAGGCCTGTATCAGTGCTAAAATGTTAGCGCTCATACAAGAAGGATTTATCAGTGATTTTTTAGTGCTGATAAAGAGGCCCTTTATCAGTGCTAAAAAAGCACTGATAAAGGCTACCTTTATCAGCATTAACATTTTAGCACTGGTAAAAACGTAGTCCCATATTTTATAAAATCGGTCACACAGTGTCCTCAGTTTATCGTGACCTAAAGCTCTCGCGATACTGTAACCCTGCGACTCCCCTCCACCGCCCCCTGATCTTCATGTTCCCAGACCTCCACCTCCCCCGATCTTTGTGTTGTCGGACCTCCGCCGCCCCCGATCTTCGCATTTCCGGACCTCCGCCGCTAACCCTTCTCCTAATCCTCCCCCTCGAACCCCTTCAGCGGATCCTCCTCCCTGCAAACCCTACTTATCCTCCTCTTCACTTGACCCTAATCCTCTATTTCTCTTCGGTTGGCGGCTCCTCCTGTGAACCTCCACCTCTGGAAGTTTCCAAGTGTGTGGTAAGTTATTCAATGCTTTTACATCATTAGATTATTTTGATATGCTTTATTAGTTTCATGAATGTGTTCTATGGATTACTTTTTTGGTGGGAAATATGTTTTGGAAAGGTTTTGAGATCCACATGTGGAGAAATGTTTTTTCTAAAGGAATGTTTTTATGTGTCATGTTATCTTTATTGAGGTGTTTCTTAAATATATTTTATGTCTTGTGTGAAAGGTGTGAAATGAAATGAGTTTTCAAAGAGAATTAATGGTTTGAATGTGTTGAATGTTGATTTTATAAGAGAAATTAATTTTTGTTGCATGTTGTATTTTTTTTAACCTGATATGTGTCTTTGAATTGTGAATGTGATTTGAAACACGTTATAGAATGGATTTTATGTGAGTATGAATTTTAAAGGGGATTTTCACATGGAAATGGTTGGATTCCATATGTGTTCTTCTTGTTTTGTTTCCAAATGTGTTTCATAAATTTTGAAAGTGGTGTGAAATGTGTTTCTAAATGGTTTTAGTGTGCATGTGAAATGGAAAGTGGATTTTTGTGTAAAATAGTGGTTTTGGTGTGAGATTTCGATCATTGGATCCATGTGAAAATGTGAAAATGTGAAAGTGATGATATCCTTATGTGCTTATGATGCTTGGAATGTGTATGTGAAAGTGGTGATATAGTTATAGTTAAGCTAAATGAGGTCTTAGATTGCAAATACTTCAAGAAAATTTTTATGGAGAAATTATATCTAGATTCGATGGTATCGGGTAAGTCCATGGATTTTCTCAACCTCATCTAAGGTTATTAGAAATTGACTAAATATACTAATAATTTTGCTAAACTTGATCAGTTTTCACTTGAAGTGGTGTCAAACAAGAATCTTAAGTTCTAGAGGTTTTATATGGGTCTTCGATCAGATATCCAATATCAAGTATTTATGCTAAAGTTTACCTAAAATTTTGATATTCTAAATAGGGATGTGATGAAAGAAATTGTCATGAATATTATGTCAGGGTTAACTAGAGTTACTTATATTCCCAGTGGTAGTTTTAGTGGTTCCTATAAGTGGAATAGAAAGTAGAATGAGCCTCATAATGAAAAAAGTGGTGGTGGTATTTTATAGAAAACTTCTTCCAGATCATCTATAGTGTCTAGTAAAGGCCAAATGACTTTTTACAATGTGGAAAGATTGAACAGTCAAAGCATTATTGTATTGAATCATTAAAGATTTACATCTCGTACAGACATTAAACCCACTTGAAGAGGGTTTTACATGTTTTTACTGCCCTGTGTAGTGGAATGGAATCATAAATATTGAGAGGTACCAAATCATAGTAATATTATTCAATAATAATGGGATCCTAGAAACATGTATTAGTAATGAAACAACCTCATGTAGTGGATTAATCTCTAGTAGGAACTGATGTGGGTCATGCGATAGTGAGAGGCACCATTTCAATTTATTTTTCTTTAGTGTATGTTTTATTTGATATTGGTTCCCATCATTATTTCATATCAAACCTCAATATAGAACTATTGAAACTTATAATAGAGCTCATGGATTATGTGATAGAGATTGTAACATCTCTCTGGATAAAGAGGGAGTAAGGTCTCTGATTCCCCTCTCATGCTTTCTCTTTTTCAGAGATTTAGATCATATGATATTTTTTGGTTCTTAAAATGATTCCTCTATATGTTATTCTCAGAATGGACTTACTAGTTTCTAATAAATCTTGGATTTACTATTATCATCGGTGGGTGTCCTTCACTTTCCTCGATGGGGGATTCCATGTTTTCCATAGAGAATCAGACCTGAGGTCTAGTCGAGCTAGACCTCTTCTTCCAGAGTTGAGTGGGATGATATCCTTTTATGCTATTGAACTGGAGTAGGAAGCCTATTATAGTGAACTTCCCTTAGTAGCTATTGAATTTCCAAAAGTGTTTCCTTTAGCCTTTTTTGGTCTACCACTAGAGATGGAGTTGGATTTCTCTATCAACTTGGTGATGGGTACAAAACCGATATCTATTCTATCTTACCATATAGAACTAGTTAAACTGAAGGAACTAAATAATCAGTGGGATGAATTGGTTTCCAAATTCTTTATTTAACCTAGTGTGTTTCCTTGGGAAGAATTGGTGCTTTTCACCAAGAAGGTCATTGGAACCCTTCGCTTGTGTGTTGATTACCAGAATCTCAATCAGGTTATGATAAATAAAAAGTATCTATTGACCTATATTTATGATTTATTAGATCTTCTAAAGGGGTGGGGGTGGTTCTATAAGATCATTCTTTAGTTTGGTTAAAACCAGCTCAGGATCAAGGAGTTTGAGATTTATGTGTGACTATATACTTATTATATTTTCTTATTATTTCTTACACACCACCACTTGAGTTGAGTAACCTGATTGAAATCCATATGGGTACTTTGGTTCTGATGTGGATATGGTTTTTTATGTGTTTGTGACATGTGTATGTGTAGATATATGGATATTTAGGCATGATGATATTGAATGTAGGGAAGATACCCAGGAGTGGTAGATGTATCATTCTTGATTATTCTTGTGTTTGGACTGGGGTGATTTGAGGAAACTATAATGAATCTAAAGTAATTATATTTAATGAATTCCATATTGTAGAGATTATGATAATCCTTTCTTTACTTATAGAGTTGGCTACTGGTTTTCATCCATATGTATTTTAGGTTGGTGAGGTATAAAAGGATGGACTAGTTGACCATAGAAGGGTTGACCCGATAGAGGAGGATGGACCATAGAGGATGATGCCGTGTGAGTTTTAACATCTATGACACAAGTGATTATCCCCGCGAACCCCTTTGTGTTTGGAAACTGTGTTTATTTTGATGGGGGGTCTATCCTGGTTCTATTGATTTACAAATATTTATTGGAAATGGTTAGGCGCTATTAATATCTATTTTTATAAGGAAGTGGTTCTCTTCTAATGTATTTAGAAGTCTTGTTTTGTGTAATTGAACCATAAATACTAATATTTGAGATTCAAATAGGATGGAGATGAATAAAGATTGGATGGATGCTAATCATTTGACAATAGAGTATGAGAACAGAGTGAAAGAGTTATTCAAGTTTACAAAGGATGACAATAGAGTATGAGAACAGAGTGAAAGAGTTATTCAAGTTTACAAAGGATCACACAAAGGATCCTTCTAAAATCCTTTGTCTGTGTTTACATTGTTGTTATTATAGACTACTTACTCCAGAGGAGTTGGAAGAACATTTGATATGTCATGGAATAGATCGGAGTTATAACTGTTTGAATAAACACGGAGAAAAAGCAAATGTAGCTACTGGCTGGGATAAAACTGCATTTTATGGATCATCAGATATGAATACAAATATGGATAATGAAGAAGACCGTATGGAGGATGTGATTACATATGTCAATGATGACGAAGATCATATTGAGGAAATGTCAAAGACAATTGAAGATGAACTCCGTGATTGTCCAAAATTTTTTGAGAAGTTAAAGAGTTGTGCAAAGACACCATTGTATGCTAGTTGCACTAAATATATAGAATTGTAAACTATACTGAAGTTGTATAAATTAAAAGCAGGAAACAGATGGAGTGGTGTTAGTTTTATGGAACTACTTTCTCTCTTGAATGACATGCTCCCAGAAGAAAATGAGCTCCCAAGCCAGACATATGAAGCTAAATGAATGCTACGCTCGATGGGTATGATTTCTGAAAGAATACATGATTGCCTGAAAGACTGTATATTGTTTATCAAGGAGAAAAAATCACTTACTGAATGCCCAAAGTGTTGTTCTTATCGATACAAGAAAGATAAACCCAATACTAAAAAAGTTGTATGGTACTTTCCAATCATTCCAAGGTTTAGGCATCTATATGGAAGTGAAGAAACTGCAAGACAATTGTCATGGCATGAAAATAAAAGAAATAAAGATGGGAAATTACGTCATCCGGCCAACTCTCCTCAATGGAAGAAAATTGATCATGAGTATCCTGAATTTGGAAAAGAGTCAAGAAACCTTCGTCTTGCATTATCTACAGATGGAGGGAATCCTTTTGGTTTTCAAACTAGCACACATAGTACATGTCCTGTTATGTTGGTAAATTATAACTTTCCACCTTGGTTATGCATGAAGTGGAAATTCATCATGTTATCTATGCTTATATCAGGACCAAAACAACAAGGTAACGATATTGCTATTTATTTGACTCCTTTGATCGAGGATTTGAAGTTATTGTGGGATTTAGGTGTTATGTTGTATGATGCTTATAAAAGTGGATACTTCACATTGAGAGCGATGTTGTATGGGACAATAAATGATTTCACTGCTTATGGAAATTTGTCAGGCTATAGCATTAAAGGAACTCAAGGGTGTACCATGTGTGAAGAAGATACAAAATCAATTAGGTTGAAACATTCATCGAAATATGTGTTTCTAGGAAATCTTAGATTTATACCTCATTGGCCTAAGTACCAATATTGGATGACATCATTCAATGAAAGTTCAGAACAATGCGCAACACTGTCTCCACTAACAGGTGATTAGTTTTTTGAGAAAGTAAAAGATGTGAACACTGTTTTTGGTAAACCATTTTTGAAAAACCTTACGAAAATCGGTTGGAAAAAGAGATTTTTTTTGAATTACCATACTGGAATTGTTTGTACGTCAGACATTTTATTTATGTGATGCATGTGGAAAAAAACGTATGTGACAGTGTTATCGGAATGTTTCTAAATACCCCTAGCAAAACAAAGGATGGAATTAAGGCAAGGTTGGACATGGTTGAAATGGGAATACGAGAAGAGTTGGCTCCTGTGAAGGGTGAAAATAAAATGTTTCTTCCTCCAGCTTCTTATACTCTTTCTAGGGAGGAGAGATATCAGTTTTTCAACTTCTTCAATGATGTAATGGTTCCAGAGGGGTATTCATAAAATGTCAATAACATTGTGTCAATGAATGATTTGAAGTTAAAAGGTTTGAAATCACATGACTACCATGTTTTGATGAAAGATATAATTCCTATAGATTTATATTTTATTTTCCCCAAGAATGTTCATCATAAGTTAACCAAACTTTGTTTCTTTTTCAAATCTATATGTAGAAAAGTTTTAGACCCGGTGAAATTTCCAGCTATGGAAAAAGAAATTGTCATTATATTATGAGAATTAGAAATGTTCTTCTCACCAACATTCTTTGACATGATGGTTCATTTGATGATTCACTTAGTGAGAGAGATTCGACTTTGTGGTCATGTGCACTATAGATGGATGTATCCTGTTCAACGGTATATGAAGATTTTGAAAGGGTATGTCAAAAATCGAAGTTGTCCAGAGGGTTGTATAGTGGAGTGATATATTGTTGAGGAAGCCATTGAATTTTGTACTGAATACTTATCTGATGTGGAAAGAATTGGTCTCCCGAAATCTCGTCACACTGGACGCATTGAGGGTGAGGGAATTTCTGGAAGAGATTTTGTGAAAATTATTATTACAGATTGGGATCAGGACCACCTTTATGTTTTTCATAACATTTGGGAGGTTTCTCCATATATTGAAACTCACAAAGAAATTCTTAGGCAGTTGAATCCATCAAGGGAAGAAAAATGGTTATCAAATACACATAATCACCAGTTTATAGGATGGTTTCAGGACCATATTTTTAAGCAGTTGGATGAAAATCCAAATTCAATTTCAAAACGACTTCGATGGCTACCCGCTGGACCAAGTGTGTATGTATTATCTTAAAGTGGTTATGTAATTAATGTTTATACATTCTATACAGATGAACATGATGAAGATAGTACCATGCAAAATAGTGGAGTTACATTAGTGGATGACGCGATGCATGTTTCTGGTAGTAAGGACAAAAATCCAATTTATGCAAATATGTCATACTTTGGCATTATAAAACTAATATGGTAGTTGGATTATATGACATTCCAATTGCCAATTTTTCAATGAAAATGGGTTGATAACAATAGTGGTGTTATAACAGATAAATGAGGATTTTTAAAAGTTTATTTTAGTAAAGAAGGATACAAAGACGAATATTTTATAATGGAATCACAAGCGATACATGTTTTTTATGTTCCAGATCCTGCAAAACAAAAGTGTTCAATTATTCTGTTATCATCCAAAACTACTGAAGGGTCCGATGAAAATTCAGTTTATGACGATCTTTTCAGTGGTACATTGCAATAATTTCACAGTGGTCCCAATGTAGATGATGTTTTGTATATTAGAGGGGACCACAATGAAGGGATTTGGATAATCGATAGAGGTTTCAAATCCCTTCAGCCTTTGAAAAAAAGAAAGAGAGTTCAATAAATAGGTTATATTTTTTTTGTAATATAGGTATTGTTATCTCATGTTATTATCTTATCATTAATAAATCTATGTAATCTAAATTATCTATTCAACCACTTTTGCAGATAATGACTTTTTCATATTCTGGTGCTCCTAACCTTGAGGCTGAACAAGTCTCTCAAGCTGCTACTACTGCGGCTGCTCACAGTGCAGAGCAACAACAAGTTTCTGAACCTGTTTTTTCTCCTAGTGTTGAGGTCCAACAACCATCAGCACATGCCGTTGCTACCATTTCAGATGAACATATAGATGATGTTGATATCGATGAAATGGTCGGGAATGAAGGACCGGCGTCACAGAAAACACAGGTGCATCGTAGTTTGATGGTGTTAGCCAAAGTTCTTAAGGCGAAAATAAAAGTCATCAAATTTGATGTCGGATGGAATGCATGAGGCCAACATGTGAATCCCAACAAGGATATGTTTAGTAGTTACATTGGAGTTTTCACTGGGAAACGTGTGCCGATTGACATAGATTCATGGAACTATGTTGTGTCCGGGCTGAAGGCTGTGATCTGGGAAGAAATTACGGTAACATTATTAATTTATTTCTTTAATTTAATAGAAAATAAAATAATGAAACAATGTCTTACTCTTCTCAATCTCTTGTAGAGTACATTTATAGTATATGATTCACACAAGGATTATGTACCAAGGCTTTCATGAAGGATTCATCAAGGTTTTCGCACTATTTTAACAAGATGTCACCTGAAATATTCCAAATGTAAAATAAACCCACACCCACCCATTGTCTACGCTCACCTGATATCCCAAGAAGCATGGGATGAATTTATTGGCCGCTGTGGGGATGAGAAGTTTCAGGTACATTGTGGGTGATAATACGTTGTTTGAGGATACATGTATTCATCACTTTGATTGTCAATATTTCATTTATGAAACAACAACTTTGTATTGAAAATAAGGAACGTGCATCAAAACCAACATACCCCTATCATAAAGTAAGGATGGGGTACACTTCACTAGAAAAGAAAATGGTATGTATTTTAAATTTACAGTAATATTGTTGGGTGACAATAAACAACATCATAATTATATTTCTATGTTTATATGTAGATTGATGAGTCTAAAACCAAAGACACTTCCATCCCATGTCATGTGCTATGGAAGGAGGTACGTGTGAATAAGGAAGGGAAGCTAGTAGATGAGAACACACAAAAACTGTGGGAAATATGTGTAAGTATGACACGATGATAAAAATATTTGTTTTAAATTGCTATTACATAAAAACAATCAGTTATTTTCCTATATCCGACAGTTATAGGAATCAGCTACTCCTGTAGTGGATGTAGACCTATTATTGACAACCTTGAATCAGCCAGAACAATACGGTCGTGTTAGAGGTGCGGGGTTTGGGGTGACACCCCGGGTATATTTTGAGAAGAAGAAAAAAAATGAATGATAGATATGAAAAATTGAAACAAATGAGTGAAAAACTAGCAACCCTTGAAGAACGATTGCAATGGCAGGGAGAGTTTCTAGAAAATTTTATGGGTGGGAAGCAAGGATAAGACACAACTCAAGAATAACCAGCGTGTGAAGATCCCACACACCCCCACTAGCTTTGAGGCGAGCCATTCCCATCAAGGAGATATCTTAGCCATGGTAATCAATATTCTAATAATTATTCTCATGAAATGTGAATCTGAAAAACACTGATACTTTTCCTGTACTGATCTTCTACAGGGTGATAATGATTGTGATTTATATCTGTCAACACCCACCTATCACCTTGTAGCAATGCCTACAATGTTCAACATCCCAGATGACACGCTGCATAATAGACCACTTCCGAAAGATCATCTGAAAGTGACAATTACTGTAGCTCATGAGCCAAATGCAGAGCTACCTATTCCACTTGATGATGATGATATTCATATAGTCAAAAAGGATATTGGGATATTCATTACATGGCCATCACAACTTGTAAGAGTATATGCAGACAAAGAGGTATTTATTTCCTTTTTTTTCAAGATAAACCTTTAACATTTAATAAAAAAGGTTCTGAACCAATGAATGTTATTATAGATGGAGAAAGGGAAGGGGGTGACAAACATCAGCTCAAAACCATCTAAAAGATCAACCAACCGATCCCAAGGAGCTAATGAAAGAACAATAACACCACCTATTCTCTATCCACATTTACTAGCATTGAAGACTCATGTGGATACGAAGCTAATAGGTGGTAGTAGTCATATAGTGGTTTTCAAAAAGAATATATACGGAGAGGAAAGTCAAGATTTTGTTGCTGCTGAAAATGTAAATGAGATCCTTGAAAATGGTTAGCTAGGAGTCACAGTTGTAAATATATATATGAGGTATGTTTTCATGAATTGATTTTCTAAAAGCTGATCTAATGTGAAAATTATGACTAAATGAATTTTATATTGTTGACAGATATATATATGAAAAAAAGTTGGAGGAATTTTCTCATGAGCCAAAATTCGGACTCGTTAGTCCTCATACAACATCAACACATCTAACGAAATTAGAGCTATCAAAAAAGAATGAAATAGTGAACGACTTGCTGAAAACTTTTGAAATCAAGATTACAGATGACAAACTCTTCCTAATACCAACCATGCAGGGGTGAAACTCTACGATTAAAGCATATCAATTATATTTTCACTTATTTTATTACTTATTCCTTTTTTTGTTTTTAGGCAACATTGGATTCTAATTGTGGTGAAATTGGATACTCCAAAGATTTATTTTCTGGATTCAAAGCAAGGATATTCATCAAACTGACCACACATGATGGAGTTTGTGAATCTGTAAGACACTACATCCTACGTTTTAGGTCTAAACATCAAGTAATATAATTTATATTATCTTTTATTGAGAATTATGTTATGATAGGGCAGTGTATCATTATCGTCTAAAAAAAGGAATGAGGACAGGGGCTAAGCATAAGGAGGCGAGAAAGTACTACGTCTGGACAAATATCGGGGTATATATAATAAAATTTCACTATCCAAACACATATCAACACAAGTTACTTATTCTTCTAATGAATATTTTTTTTCAGTGTCCAAAACAAACAAACGATAATGATTGTGGTTATTATGTTTGTAAATTTATGAAAGAGATCATTTTTCATCAACAAACTAGCATCCCTAAAGAGGCATTTTCAAAAACAACAACTAGTTAATTTAATTTATTTATTAATTGTTTATTTTTATTTTTTGAATTACTAATCTGACTTCCAAAAAGCCTCATACTCACAAGACGATATAGATTTGTTCAGAAACAAGTGGGCCACATACCTGATGACAGATTGTACACAAATAGCATGAAGATCTGACTTGGGGATGTGTACAATTGGCGATCATTTTTGAGAGGGGTTAAGGGGATCAACAAATGAAACATTATTTTATGTAAATGTTCATAGGAAAATTGTAATTGTTATTAAATAAAACATCCTTTATATAATGAGTCATTTTCTCATTTTAACAGATGATATGCACCAGCAACATACAAGAATGATGAACCACTCAAAGTGTCTCTCTTTTGTTTAAAATTGACACAATTTTAAGTGAAAACAACAACTGACCTATGAAAATCTGACCAAATGCATTCAGATTTTATTGATCCTTTAGGAGAACGATCTATGAGTGCGTTGGGGATGTGTACGAGTCAACCCCGCCTCAATCCGAGGCACGGTGTGGCCGGTATCACTCAAAGTGTCTCTTTTGTTTAAAATGGACACAATTATAAGTGAAAAAAACAACTGACCTACGAAAATATGACCAAACGCATTCGGATTGTCTTGACCCTTTACGATAATGATACATGGGTCCTTTGTGACGTATATGAGTCAACCCAGCCTCGATCCGAGGCATGGCGTGACCGGTATCACTTAAAGGGTCTCTCATTTGTTTAAAATGGACACAATTTTAATTGAAAACAAAAAATGACCTATGGAAATCCAACCAAACACATTTGTATTGTCTTGATCCTTTAGGAGAACGATCCATCGGTGCGTTTTGAATGTGTACGAGTCAACCCCGCCTCAATCCGAGGCACGATATAGATGGTATCACTCAAAGTGTCTCTCTTTTGTTTAAAATGGACACAATTTTAAGTAAAAACAACAACTGACCTACAAAAATCTAACCAAACACATTCAGATTGTCTTGATACTATATTAGAATGATCCATGGGTCCTTTGATATGTGTATGAGTCAACTCCTTCTCAATCCGAGGCACGGTGTGGCCGGTATCACTCAAAGTGTCTCTCTTTTGTTTAAAATGGACACAATTTTAAGTGAAAACAACAACTGACCTACGGAAATCCTACCAAACGCATTAGAATTGTATTTATATTTTAGGATAACGATCCATGGGTCATTTTCTATTTGTATGAGTTAACCCCGCCTCAATCCGAGGCTCGGTGTGGCCGGTATCACTCAAAGGGTCTCTCTTTTGTTTAAAATGTACAAATTTTTAAGTGAAAACAACAACTGATGTACAGAAACCTGACCAAATGATTTTGGATTGCATTGATCCTTTAGGAGAATGATCCATGGGTCCTTTGAGACATGTAAGAGTCAAACCCATCTCAATCTGAGGCACGGTGTTGCCGATATCACTCAAAGTGTGTCTCTTTTGTTTAAAATGGAAACAATTTTAAGTGAAAACAACAAATGACCTACGAAAATCAGATAAAACACATTCATATTGTCTTGATCCTATAGTATAATGATACATGGGTCCTTTGAGACGTGTACAAGTCAACCTTGTCTCAATCTGAGGCATGGTGTTGCCGGTATCACTCAAAGTGTCTCTCTTTTGTTTAAAATGGACACAATTTTAATTGAAAACAACAACTGACCTAATAAAATCCAACCAAACACATTTGGATTGTATTTATCCTATAGGAGAACGATCCATGGGTTCTTTAAGATGTGTAAGAGTCAACCTCACCTCAATCTGAGGCCCGGTGTGGCCGGTATCACTCAAAGTGTCTTTTTTTAAAATGGACACAATTTTAAGTGAAAACAACAACTGACCTATGAAAATCTGACCAAACGCATTCATATTGTCTTGATCCTTTATGAGAACGATCCTTGGGTCCTTTTTGACGTGTACAAGTCAACCGATCCTCAATCCAAGACACGGTATAGCCAGAATCACTCAAAGTGTCTCTTTTGTTTAAAATAGACACAATTTTAAGTGAAAACAACAACTGACATATGGAAATCGGACCAAACTCATTCGGATTGTGTTTATCCTTTAGGAGAACGATCCATGGGTTATTTTAGATGTTTAAGAGTCAACCTCGCCTCAATCTGAGGAATGGTGTGACCGGTATCACTCAAAGGGTCTCTCGTTTGTTTAAAATGGACACAATTTTAAGTGAAAACAACAAATGACCTACGAAAATCTAACCAAACACATTCATATTGTGTTGATACTATAGTATAATGATCCATGGGTCCTTTAAGACATGTAAAAGTCAACCCCACCTCAATCCAAGATCCGGTGTGGCCGGTATCACTCAAAGTGTCTCTCTTTTTTTAAAATGGACACAATTTTAAGTGAAAATAACAACTGACCTACAAAAATCTGACCAAACGCATTCGGATTGTCTTGATACTTTAGGATAATGATCCATGGGTGCTTTGGGAACATTTACAAGTCAACCTTGACTCAATATGAGGCACGATATAGCCGATATCACTCAAAGTGTCTCTCTTTTGTTTAAAATGGACACAATTTTAAGTGAAAACAACAACTAACCTACAAAAATCCAACCAAACACATTTGTATTGTCTTAATACTACAGTAGAATGATCCATGGGTCCTTTTTGATGTGTAAGAGTCAACCCCGCCTCAATTCGAGGCATGGTGTGGCCGGTATCACTCAAAGTGTCTCTCTTTTGTTTAAAATGGACACAATTTTAAGTGAAAACAACAACCAACCTATGGAAATCTGACCAAACGAATTCGTATTGTGTTGATACTTTAGGAGAATTATCCATGGGTCCTTTTAGAAGTGTAAGAGTCAACCTCACCTCAATAAGAGGCACATTATAGCCGGTATCACTCAAAGTGTCTCTCTTTTGTTTAAAATGGACACAATTTTAAGTGAAAACAACAACTAACCTACAGAAATTTGACCAAAAATATTAGGATTATGTTTATCCTTTAGGAGAATGATTCATGGGTCCTTTTAGATGTTTAAAATTCAACCCTGACTCAATCTAAGGCATGGTTTAGCCAGTATCACTCAAAGTGTCTCTCTTTTGTTTAAAATGGACATAATTTTAAATGAAAACTACAACTGACCTACGAAAATCCAACCAAACACATTCATATTGTCTTTATCCTATAGGATAATGATCCATGGGTCCTTCTTGATGTTTACTATTTAACCTCGTCTCAATCTGAGGCACAGTGTGGCTGGTATCACTCAAAGTGTCTCTCTTTTGTTTAAAATGGACACAATTTTAAGTGAAAACAACAACTGACCTATGGAAATCCTACCAAAAACATTAGGATTGTATTGATATTGTAGGAGAACGATACATGGGTCCTTTTAGACATGTATGATTCAACCCCACCTCAATACGAGGCCCAGTGTGGCCGGTATCACTCAAAGGGTCTCTCTTTTGTTTAAAATGGACAAATTTTTAATTGAAAACAATAACTGACATATGAAAATCTGACTAAATGATTTCGGATTGTATTGATACATTAAGATAATTTTCCATGGTTACTTTTCAAAGTGTATAAGTCAACTCCATATCAATACGAGGCATGGTGTTTCCAGTATTACTCAAAGTGTCTCTCTTTTGTTTAAAATGGACATAATTTTAAGTGAAAACAACAACTGACCTAAGGAAATTTGACCAAAAGAATTCAGATTGTATTGATACTTTAGTATAATGATCCATGGGTCCTTTGCGACGTGTAAGAGTCAACCTAGCCTCAATATGAGGCACGGTGTGGCCGGTATCACTCAAAGTGTCTCTCTTTTGTTTAAAATGGACACAATTTTAAGTGAAAACAAAAACTGACCTACAGAAATCTGACCAAACACATTCAGATTGTCTTGATCATTTTTGATAATGATCCATGGGTACTTTTTGACATGTAAGAGTCAACCCCGCCTCAATCCGAGGCATGGTATAGCTGGTATCACTCAAAGTGTCTCTCTTTTGTTTAAAATGGACACAATTTTAAGTGAAAACAACAACTGACCTAAAAAAATCTGACCAAACGCATTAGGATTGTATTAATTCTATATGAGAACGATCCATGGGTCCTTTTTGACATGTAATAGTCAACCTCGCCTCAATCTGAGGCAGGGTGTGGCCGATATCACTCAAAGTGTCTCTCTTTTGTTTAAAATGGACACAATTTTAAGTGAAAACAACAACTGACCTACGAAAATCTGACCAAATGCATTTGGATTGTATTGATACTTTGGGATAATGATACATGGGTCCTTTTTGACGTGTAAGAGTCAACCTGACCTTAATATGAGTCATGGTGTGGCCAGTATCACTCAAAGGGTCTCTCGTTTGTTTAAAATGGACATAATTTTAAGTGAAAACAACAACTGACGTATGAAAATCTGACCAAACGCATTTGGATTATGTTGATTCTATAGGAGAACTATCCATGGGTCTTTTTAAATGCATAAGAGTCAACCCTACTTCAATCCGAGGCACGGTGTCACCGGTATCACTCAAAGTGTCTCTCTTTTGTTTAAAATGGACACAATTTTAAGTGAAAAGAACAACTGACCTACGACCTGGACACCCCCACCCTATGGACACCCCAACCACTAGAAAGCCCCCTCAACCCCCTGGACACCTCCACCCCCTGGACACGCCCATGGAAAGCTCCCCCACCTCGGACAGCCCCCCACCCCCACCCCCGGACACCCCCACCCCCTGGACAACCACCCCCCTGGACGGCACCCCCACCCCTCCTAGACACCACCCCACCACCTGGATACCCCCACCCCTGGACACCCCCCACCCATGGACGACCACCTACACACTCCCGGACACTATCCCACCCCCCTTGGACAACCCCACTAACCCCCTGGAAAGCCCCCCCCCCCCCCAATACACTGGACACCAGCCCACCCCCCTGGACACCCGACAACCCCCACCTGGACACCCCCCTCCTTGGACACCACCCCACCCCCCTTGGATAGCTTCCCCAACCTCCTGGACCGCCCCACCCCCTGGACACCCCACCCCCCTGGACACCCCTATCCCCTGGACACTCCCATCCCACCCTTCTAGACACCACCCCACCCCCCTTGGACAGCCCCACCAACCCCCAGACCGTCCCCACCCCCCGGACACCCCCACCCCTGGAAATCCCCCTCGACACCTGGGACACCATCCCACCCCCCTGGACACCCCCATGGACAGCCCCCCTCACCTGGACACCCCCACCCCCTGGACATCCCCACCCTCCTTGGACAACCCCCAACCTCCTGGACTTCCCCCACCCCCACTGGACACCCCTTTCCCCTCGGACACCCCCATCCCCCTCGGACACCCCCTACCCCCCCTTGGACAGCCACCCCAAACCCTTGAATAGCCCCCAACCCCCTGAATTATGAATTGAAATCTTTATGTACTTAATTAATTTATGAATTATGTGTTAATGGTGTACGAGTATACTTGTTGTATGGGTATACTTGGTCTAATTAGATTATGATTTATGTGCTAATTTTGTATGGGTATACTTGGTCTAATTAGCTTATTGAGATGCTGAATTTTTTGCAGGTGTTTGGGTGTGCTGCTGCAGATTTTTCGTAGCAGCAGACATGGCATTTATCAGCGCTTTTTTAGCGCTGATAAAGGGGGCCTTTATCAGCACTAAAAAAGCACTGATAAAATCCACCATTATCAGCACTAAAAAAGTGCTGATAAAGAATCAGTTCATCAGTGCTAAAAGAGCGCTAATAAAACACACATTTATCAGTGCTTTTTTAGCGCTGATAAAGGGGTTTTTTATTAGGGCCTTTTTAGCACTGATAAATTCCCCCTTTATCAGTTCCTTTTTAGCGCTGATAAAGGGGACCCCCCTTTATCGGCACCGAGATTTACATTGCTTTTTAACACTGATAAAGCCCATTTTGAGCATTGATAAAGACTGTTTTTGTAGTAGTGTGTTGAGGGAGTTCCACACATCCCCTCTAGCGGTACATCTAGGAGTGGAGAAGATGTACTAGGATATCCGATGATAGCACTGGTGGTTGGGAATGAAGAAAGCAGTTGCAGAGTTTGTCTCTCGATGCCTCACTTTTCAGCAAGTGAAGGCGAAACATCAGGTACCCGCAGGCTTGGTTTAGCCTTTAGTGGTCCCAGAGTGGAAGTGGGAGGGAATCTGCATGGACTTTGTGATGATTATTTCACATACATATAGGGTACATGACTTGATTTGGGTGATCTTTGACCGACTCACCAAGTCGGCCCACTTCCTACCGATCAGAGAGCAGAGTTCAGTAGAGATCTTGGGACGCCTATATGTGCAGGAGATTGTGCGGATACATGGAGTACCCATGACAATTATCTCCGATCATGATACACATTTTACTTTCCAGTTATGGAAGGGGTTTCAAGAGTCTTTCGGGACGCAGCTTCGTTTGAGAAATGCCTTCCATCCTCAGACGAATGTCCAGACTAAGCGGACCATTCAGACCCTCAAGGATATGCTGCGTGCTTGTGTCCTCGACTTGGATTGTAGCTGGGATGATCACTTACCCTTGGTGGATTTTTCATACAACAATATCTATCACTCCACCATAGGGATGGAACCTTTCGAGGCGTTGTACAAGTGACCTTGAAGATCAAATTTGTGCTGGAATGACCCAAGGGAGTCAGCACTAGTGGGACCAGAGATGGTATGGGATACCACAGAGAAGGTGCAGATCACCCAAGAGCAGATGAAGACTGCACAGAGAAGGAAGAAGTAGTATGCTGACAGGAGACGAAGACCTCTAGAGTTCAGGGATGGCGACCACGTCTTTCTACGGGTCTCACCTCAATGAGGTTTGCAGAGATTTGGCCGAGGCGAAAAGTTATCTCTAAGGTTCATCAGACCTTTTTAGGTCCTTAGCAGAGTTGGCGAGGTGGCATACCACTTAGCTCTTCCACCTTAGTTACACCAGGTGTACGGTGTCTTACACGTATCCCAGCTGAGGAGATACGTGCATGACCCTTCTCACATCATCGACCATGGCGAGCTGGACGTCGATGATGGGGTGACTTTTACGGAGGTTCCAGTAGAGATTGGGGATCGATAGGAGTGGGTCCTTCATGGAAGGTTGATACCTCTAGTGCACATTCGTTGGCAGCATGAGAACCTCCAGGAGAGCACATGGGAGCGGGAGGCTCAGATGCATGCTCAGTACCCCCACTTTTTTACCTTGTTTAGTTGTGGCTTACGGGGATGTATAGCCTTGATATGGGGAGAATGTAAAGACCCAAAATTTCTATGTATTTTTTTTAATTAAATGGGAATTCTATGAGTCCGTGAAAATTGACGGGACATGATTCCGAGTCCCGGTGTGCCCAGAATCAATTTCTGAAGTTTTGTTTAGGTACGTTCAGTAAATGTATGAGTGAGTTTTTTATAACTTTTGAACTGGTGCTCGGAATTGAAATCCGAGGGAACCGTTGAACTCGCAACGCCGATATTCACTTAAGGAGACTTTCACCTCGACGGCAGATGAACGAGAGAAAAAGTTAGTTTTTGGGTTTTTTGTGGAAATAATAAAATAAAATAAACTTATTTTATTTTATTTTGAGCTTCCATGTGGATATTTCAGGTGGGATCCACCAGAACTAAACCTCCATGTAGAAGTTGGAAGTGGAGACCACCAGACCTTAACCTCCCATGAGAGGTTAAGGTGGTGGGGACCACCCGAACCATAACCTCCCATGAGAGGTTATGGTGGTGGGGACCACCCGGGATTGAACCCCCTTTAAACCCCCCTTTAATTGGGAGAAACCCTTAACTCCCAAAATTAATGAGTGAGAGACTCTTGACCTCCTCCATCTTAATTGTGCCAACGCACATACCATTAATCTTTCCAATGCACCACTTAATTGAGCCAATTTAATTTAATAAAATATGAATTGTGCCTAAGATTAAATTGGGGAAACACTTTTTATTATTGGCTATCTCTTTTATTTGGTGGAATTGGGGGGAGGAGGAGCTCTTGGGAGAAAGCTTCTCCAAAGAAGAAAGCTTCCTCCACGAAGAACATCGAAGACTTCGAACTTCTTCCTTGGAACTTCCTTCGACGCAGGACATGTTCATCTACAACGAATCGACGTCCGACTTCTCGTGCCAACATCAACCAACATCGAACAAGGTAGGGTTTTTAATTAAGTATGATTTTATTCCCTTGATTATTTCCTTCTAAAAACAAAGAACGCGGATCAACTTATTATCAAGTTGATCCGCGAATGTTTTCCTTGCGGGTTGGGAATAAATTGTTGCGGGATGTTGTAGGAGATTTTTGTGAATGATTTTATATACCCATGTTCTTCCCTTCTAGAATAAGGAATGCTGATCAACTTTCTAACTAGTTGATCTGCATAAGTTTCCTTTTGTGGGTTTTGGGATTAATCATTGCGGGAGGGTTTGATGTTCTTCGTTATTGTGAACCACTTGCTACTGCTCTAATGCGAAGACTGAGAGCCTAACTAACATGGCCCGTCCTCTTCATAACCCTTGTGTTGATTTGTGGAGTTCTTAGAAATGGTGGAAAGTGATGAAGGAGATGAAGGTAATGACACTGCCACCTGTGGCCTCCACAACCCACGCTGCCCCTGCGGAGTCCCGCGCCACCGCCACCAGCCGAACCGGCCCCGTGCCCTCTCGCGGAGCCCCGACCAAACCCGCCATGCCCCCTTGAGGCACCCTGGAATATCCGCCCCCGCGGTCTCCGCCCTTCCGGCTGCGTGGCCCCGGGCCAGGCCGAGCCGCCCTGGCCGTGCTGTCCTCCGACTGAACCGGCCCTAACCACCTGGGCCTCCCGGCTGAACCAGCCCCAGTCGCGCTACCCGCTGGCCGAACTGGCCCCGGCCGCACCACCCCGTCTCCCGGGCCAAGCCGCCCCGAGCCGCTCCCCCACGACCCTCTGAGCCGAACCGACCCCACGCCTCCGGTCCGAGACACCCACTCGGCGCCCTCCGGGCCGAACTGCCCTCGCGCCGACCTGCGGCCGGTCTGTGCCCTCTCGGACCTCCGTGGCCCCTCGTGGCCTACTGGGCTGAACCCAATGGGCTGGCCCGCCCAACAGGCCAGACCAAATCCAACGGGTCAGGCCGGGTCGACCCGAACTGGGTCGGTCCGACCAGGTCGGACCAGATCCATGCCCACTAGGACCCTTTAATTTCTTTTGGCCATATCTTTGGCACCAGACGTCCGTTTGATGAACCTTCAATGGTGATAGTAATCTTGGATCATGACGGTCCCTTTGAGTATACCCCACTAGAGTTTGGGGTATAGTTGAGATATGTTCAGGTTGGATCGTGCATGAATCCAACCGGGCCCTCTGGACTAAAAGACTTATAACTCACAGACCGGGCGTCCGATTGACACAACTTCTGTTGCGTTGAGACCCCTATGACGTGGTAGATCTTTGATATAATTATTCTTGGGACTTCGTGACAGATGGATTATCGACCTATAGATCGTGGAGTGGATCCTCCCGGAGACGAGCGAGCATAGTGTGGAGACCTAATAGCTGGCTGAGACCTAACGACTGCTGACAGTTTGACTCGGAGTGACTCTACTAGCCTAGTGGGGAGTGCCTTGGTATCGCGGAAGACCCACGGTGGAGGAGCGCGCTTGGTGACGCGGCAGACCCATGGTACTCGATAGAAGGATTACCTCAACAGGCTAAGAGGGGGAGCATGCTTGATGACGCGATAAACCCACGGTGGGGAGCACCTCTGTGTGACGCAGCAGACCCACAATACTCGATAGGAGGAGTACCTCAGCAGTCTAAGGTTTGTGGGAAGCGCGCTTGGTGTCATGATAGGCCCACTATACTCGATTGAGCAGGAGTTCTCCAACAGCCGAGGTTTTAATAATGTGACTGGGGATGTTACTAGATACCACCCCTAAAATAAAATCCTGGTTGAGGTGAGTCAGCACTTTTTTGTTTTCCTCATAATTGAGATGAATTACTTAATAACTTAGGTATATGTATGGGCATATACCTAAGTAGGGTTATATATTGATTCCATACTTTATGGTTTATCCTTGTTGGATTTTGTGATACCTTGAGGGTCTCGGGGTCCCTACTGAGTATCGTTATACTCACCCTTGCATGGGCTATGCCCACACCTTGTTGTGTTGGATGTAGATGACAGACAGTGCTGACTGAGGCTGAGAGTACCAGGACTGGACGGTACCCGGAGGTGGACCATATGTCTTGTTGGTACACGGAGGTGACGGACGGATGTAGAGTGCTGAGGAGACGATCTGTACCTACCTTTCAGGTAGGTACCTCAGAGGATGATCCAGCAACTGTCTTTTCTTTTTATTTAGTTGTATTGAATTTTAGTTGTACTTGTACTTTCCAGTTGGGATTGTATTCTGGCCCCTTTTACTTTTAGTACTCTTTTGTTATACAGTTTACTTGGTGTTTCGTCCAGCCATGTGCTTGCTTGTGTGTGTGTTTCATGTTATAAAGGAAATTCCTTCCCAGTTTTAGGGAATTACGCATTTGGTGCTAGTCTCCAGCCCTTAGCCTATGGAAGGCGGGCTTGGGGTAGTCACGACACGAGCCCCATGGGACGGGTCGTGACATATATCACCCAACATCACCAAGGATCACTCACCCAATATCACATTCAAGTATAGTAACATAATATAAAAATAATATCTATTAATATATTACCCCACATCCACTTCCCCACTAATTAGGCCATTCTCACACTCTAATGGAATATTTCTTATGCTTCAACCCCTTCTATATAATCTCATAACCATATATTCACACATACACATGTCACAAACACATAAAAACCATATCCACATCACAACCACACATCACATCCTCATCACAGTATGATATCGTGAACATGAAGGTCATAAACATCATACTATCCTCCTAGAATGCACAACCCCCACTATGTATCCACACCAAATACACATAATCATGTCAACAAGAATATATATACCCCAAAACCTAAAATCATTATAGGCCGTATATATACACCCACTGTGATCCATTACAACTCATACTAAGTGTGAAGGGGGAGAAGGGAAGAGGGAGTGGTTCTATATGTGTTCCCTCTATAACCTAGATATTGAGAAAAACACTCAGAACCAAAGTACCCATATGGATTTCAATCAGGTTACTCGAATCAAGTGGTGGTGCGTAAGAAATAATAAGAAAATATAATAAGTATATAGTCACACATAAATCTTTCTTAAGGGTTTACACCAAACTAACACTGCAAACACCCACGTCAACCATTTCCTTGTTACGACCACCCTCTAATAACCACTTCCATTATAATACTACAAATAATCCCCAACAAATCACATAAGCATCCATATCAATGTTACCAACTCCTCATTTCATTTAACATTATAATTTCTTGGATTTTTATTACCATATGAATTTCAATTGTTAACCATTTTAATGTAAAACAAATCATTAAATCACTACCCACTATAATCCATTCATTATTCATTAATAACATTTATTCTATCTTTAACCATTTATTAAACATAATTATTCTAATAATTATCATTAATCATTTAACAAACCATCATTTATCATTTCCAACCCATCACCCATTACTATTTTCATTTATTCCAACCATATTCCATGCCAAAAGGAAACTATAACACCACCCAATAACAACTAAATTTTCATGACATAAAATACCACTAAACACATTCTAAAATCCATAAAACCACTTATTTTATGCCTAAATAGCCATATCATTGCTATCATAACCACACAATAATCCATCCATCACTACCGTATTAATTACCACACCACATGCTCCCAACCACATCAATCAACCATCAACCATGTCATGGAACTCAAACTATCTACGATCACAGTGTGATCCTAAGACTCCTCCCTCTAACTCAGAGAACCTTAAACCAAACCACGATGCAATAGAAGGTAGTATAGTGAAACATAACTCAAATAGACACAACTTAGAAAATTACCACCCAGGTTTCCATATCGTAGAAAGGAGAATCATTCTACAATACCCCTTATAAAATATTAACCAAAAGGCTCATGTAAGACGAGCTTAAAAAAACTTAAGAACATTACACCACATTACCACCCCTCACAGCACAACTAAGATCCTATAAGATAAACCCAAAAGGGAGTATATCAGATTAATCTAGGGACATCCCTATATAAGAATAACCTAGTGATCTTTACACCATGACAAAACTACTTCATACAGTAACCAAAATTACACTTCAAAACCTACCCACCAAAAATAAACCTAAAAGGAGAAGTGGGAGATTTACCTAGAGTAGATCGCACCCACGATGGAGGGAGAGAAGAAGCGTCAAGTGGTCTAGGAGCCTTCTGATCTATGTCGGGAGGGGAAGGCGCGACCACCAGAGGAGGAGGTGCACGGGAGGAGCCGCCAATCGTTGAGAAATAGAGGAGTAGGGTTCACGGGGAGTAGGGTCAAGTAGATAGGATGAGAAGTAGGGTTTGCGGGGAGGAGGATCCGCGGAAGGGGTTTGAGGGAGAGGATAAGGAGTAGGGCTAGAAAGGAGATCTGACAACGAGAAGATTGGGGGGGGGGGGAGTTGTCGTAGGGGTACAATACCGCGAGAGCTTGAGGGCGTGATAAATAGAGGATACTGTATTCCTGATTTTATAAAATATGGGACTGCGTTTTTATTAGTGCTTTTTTAGCACCGATAAAGAGTCCCTTTATTAGCGCTAAAAAAGTGCTGATACATCCTCCCTTTATGAGCGCTAAAATTTTAGCGCTGATACAGGGTTGCTTTATCAGTGCTAAAATTTTAGCACTGATACAAGGTTCCTTTATTAGCACTTTTTTTTAGCGCTGATAGAAGGTGATGCTCCCCTTGCCTGTTTTTCTAGTAGTGAGAGGGTATGACATTTCCATCGAGACCAGCCTATGCATGCACGTGAAGCCTAACCGAACAACCATGCAAAGGTGGAGATCTGATATCACGATACAAATGCTGGGGAGGAGTAGTTCCATGTAGTTATAGTATGGATATTTCCTTTAAAACCTACAGGTTATGTAATCTATGAGCCTATGGGCCTTGTAAGGGTCCCCCCACATCCTTTGAAATTATCAAAGTCAATAAAAAGAAGGAATTCGAGCCATTTGGGCCATAGTTTGTTTAAATCAATGTATTTTCATTAATTATCTAAAAGATGTAATCCTAAGGTTTTTAAAGAGTTTACATACTCATGAAAAACCCTTGATGAATAAATAATTCTCTATCATTTAAGAGTGATATATTTTACACGAGGGGATAATGAAGACTTTTTTTAGTCTTGAAAGATTAAATATAAATACATATTTTATTTATCCCTTAAGGACATGAACATACTATGTATATGTACCTTGTAAATAATAAGAGATCTTATTACAATGACTTTGATGATAGTAATGTTCTTCTCTCACTCATTGATATTTAAAGGGTGTAAATTATTAATTGTTCTAAAATCCATAATCAAAATTTGTTTCTTATGAAAATGCTGAATATTTATCCGATCCACAAAAAGCTAGACCTCAAGTTGAATATCTATTCCCATATGGTAAAACTATCATTTCATGTCATTTTATTAAACAAACTATTTATATGACATTTTCAAATCATGTTTGGTTGATACCAATTCACGAGACAAGTCGAGAATGCATTTGGTTGAGATAAATTATTCATCATATCAGCCATAATTCTAGATTAACCAAGAATAATGATATTCTCAATCCTTTACATGATGATAATGAAGCATGTATAACTTAACTAAAAGGTTGATATATCAAAGGTGATAAGGAAAAATATATCTCACAATTTTTTTTACCCACGATATTTAAAAGAATGGTGAGATATATTTCCATCAATTTAAATCATGTGATAATCTTATAGATTTATTCATAAATAAATTACCAAATTTAACTTTTGATATACAGATTTATTAATTTGGGATGTGAAGACTACAAAGTTTATCACTACTGAATCAAAGGGAGTTAGAAATACTATACATTTTCCCCCTTCAATAGGTTTTTCTCACAAAGTTTTCCCAATGGGGGTTTTAATGACAACTTAATATTGTCATAAAATTAAATTATTTTGACTTCATTTGTTTTTTCTTAGAGTTTTTTACAATGAAAATTATATAAGATTCCATGAAATTGATGACATCTAAAGGTGAGTGTTACAAATAAACAATAAATGCGGTTGTCATAATTTTCCAAATTTTATAATTTCCATGGGCATAAATTCCCAACTCCAACCTTTGACATTTCAACCTTTAACATTCAAAATTTTCATATTCCAATCATTGGATTTGACATAAAAGATTGGGATCAATATAAACTATTAATAATATTTACATATAGCCTATATATATATTAACATTATAATATAATAAAATTTTTTGGTCTCTCTCTCTCTCTCTCTATATATATATATATATTTCTTGTATCTATTTCTTTTACCTTTTCATTGTGATTGTACGCTGACACTCATGTGTCATTTCTTTCTCCTTCTATTGACTCCATGATTTGCCTATGATTTACAATGGGATTTCGAAATTCTTTTTGGTTTAAATCGTTGTTTTTATATGTTTCATAACATTTGACACTTCATCCTTAATTTATGTACTTTACTTTCAAGTTTTTTTTCAAGATGACTAATTTTCTCTCATTTTATTTAATTCATAAATTGAAAAAATATCATGTTATTATTATCAACCAATATTAAAGTGAATGGCAAACCATTAAATTAATTTAACTACACCATGTACAAAGTGGTGGCCATAAAAATGATGACGAGGTGCCAGTGGAGGAGAAAATCAGAGGTGGTGGGGGACGTGATTTTTGTGGAGGAAGAGTCACTGTCCACAAGGTTTCATTAATTCTAAGAGGGAATATAGTTTAGAAATTTATAAAATATTCTTTCTTAAAACTAGATATAAAAAAGAATAATTTATATCAAGTCTGAGGTTGTGATCCCTATCATGAAACTTTCAATTCAAAAGTTAAGGTGACTAATTTTGAAGATTGAAATATAACTAAACTAAGTTGAATGAATTCTTTATGATGAAAGTGTACCGAGTTTTTATAAATTCAATATCATGAGATAATTGATACTTTAATGCTTATAATGAATGATCTCATTGTTTTTTTGGAATTGAACCTAATTAAACCCTTATCTTAGTATTTACTATCAAATCACTAAAATCCAATTTTCATGTGATTAACTACTTCAAATTATTTAACAATTAGGTTATTTAAAACCATATTTAAACATAATTACTCAAACTCAATCCTTGCTCAAGAAAGAATCTAAGTAGTTCATGCATTAAATGAAAATCCATCAATCAATAAAATAATGACCATGCATAAAGAAAGATGAATATATATATAAGAATAAATGAATGAAAAACCCAATAATAATCACTATTAAAAACAAAATAAATAAATAAATCATTCACCATTCATCACAAAACTCAACACAAAATGTTTACCCCTCCATGTTTTCAAACAAACCAAAGAATTGATTCATGTTAGACAAGTTAACAAAAATACACATGGAGTATTTTTGAGTAGTTTTTGTTAAAAATGCTATTCAAGGCCTTCTAAATGAGCTTACAAAGTCATGAGAATGATTAGAAGAGTTTTGGAAGAGTATTGAAGGGGTTACAACAGCCTTGTCGGTAGGACATAAGTCACACTGTGACAAAACAGGTTATGCCATGATGTGAGTTCCCAAGAAAATGGATAAGGTTTAGAGTTCTTTGTATACCTAAGGTTATTTAAAAACCCTATGTAAGATTCATTGAAAGAACGCATGAGGTTTTACACTTTTTCATTGGGAGAGGAACATGAGTAACACTATGACACCTATGGTCACACCATGACCCAGCTATGGCCGAGGGGTTGGTTTTAAAGGTTGGCATCACAGGGAAGAGTCACACCATGACATGAAACTGTGTGAATTAGGATCAAGATATTTTTATCTAATAAGTAAGGTCTCTCCATGGGATCCTGTGTTTCACTGTGAGTGTAGTTTTGGATGAAAATATGGTAAAGTCTTTGGATACGTAAGATTCTTTGGGATATTATGTAAATGTATTCAAGGAATGCATGTGGTTTCATCCTTATCCATTTAAAAGTGAATATTTCATCACACCGTGGAATTAATGGTCATGTCGGGAAGGGTTTTTGGTAGATTTTGGTGGCTTTATCGATTTGAATGTCTTCATGTCGCAACGGAGGATCACATTGTGGGGGATTTTTTTGCATGAATTAATATTTTTGGAGTCTATCTATGCTGGTATAGATTAGATCACACTGTGATGGTCATTGTAAAGTCCGTAGAACAAACTTGAAGTTTTCAGAATAGAATTAGAATCACACAGTGAGCCAACCATTTCCAAAAATGGTTAAAAGTTTAAAATAAATAAAAAATGTGAAAACACACAAAGCAGTTGACTCAACCATTTTAAGAGGCTTTGCACAAAAATAGGTTTGAGTAGTTTTGAATGAAAATAAAGGAAGGATATAAGGTTTCCAAGAAGAGAAAAGATATATTTCTTGGAAATAATTAAAAAGAGTATTTCACAACATAAAAAAATATAGGAGAGAAGAGGGAGAGTTTTGGTTTGAGTGTTGGAAGGAAAAAAAGAGCATGAGAGGAGTTCTAGGCCAAGCACTAGAAAGTTATAAGAGAAAAATAAGAGGAAGATCCAGGATACTATCTCAATAGAAGATCATGGAGTTCATCACATTGATGAAATTGAAGCTGATTACTACACCATTATAGGTGTAATTTCTATACACTATTCGTGGAAGAAAAACAAAGCACACAAGGATCAATGAGCTTCATCTTGTAGGGAGATTAGTGAGTTCTTTATTTTTTTGTGAAATTTGTAAACTTGAAGGGATAGTGAGGATAATTGAAATTGTAATACAAGTAATGTGCTTAGTGTTTTAGGTGTATTGACACATCGTTGTTTCATTCTCCTTGGATTAGCCCAATTTGGGTGAACCACGTAAAATCACTTATGTCCCTCTATGTTTCTTTATTGTCTCATACTAGTTGTGAGGGAGAGAGTGTTCCTAAAAACCATGGAACAAGATTTTTGTTAAGGGTTATTGGAAGAAATAGATATAACTAAATTCACCCCCCTTTATGGGTATTCACCTTGCTTGGGACCAAAAATTGGTATTATAGATAAAGGTTTTTGTTGAAGTTTTCTCTCACTGAAGCGATGAAAACAGTTTTCAACCACAAAGGGATTCTAATATTCTATAGTAGTAATTTTAAATTATGGAAGAATCAAATGCAACATTATTTTATATCTTTGAGAATGGATGTGTACATGACTTCCATATATGGGATTTCAGCCAACATGGAGAGTAGCACATTATAAAAAAATGATGAAGATAGATTTATATCGACACCAAAGGATTAAACATGTTTGGAGGAGCATTATACAATATTATATACACAAAGGTGATGTTATGTGAATATTTACAAGGTATGCAAAGCTATATTACAAGTTTTCTGGAATAAGTAAGAGGATTTGAGGATGCACCCAAATGAGTCCATTAATACATTCTTTGATTAGGTGAACATTCTTGTGGAGAACATGCACAAACTTGAAGAAATCCTTGACAATGTAAAAATCATGAAGAGAATCCTAAGAATATTACCACCATGTTTTAATGAAAAGGTCTTGGTTCTCAAAGAAAAGAACCCAAAGGAGGTGATGCTAGATAGTCTTCATAGAACTCTTGTTGCATACAATATAAGAAACAACAATAATGAGTCCTTAGTTAAGAAAAATTATGAGGAAGTGGTGTTCAAGGAGATGAAGAAACCGACATTGGAAGATGATCCTGAATATAGGGAAGTTGATGAGGTGTTTCATTTCCTTTAATCAAAATTAAAATGTTAAAATAAAATTTGAAGGAAAGCTTGCACTTGTTTGATTTTGGTGTGGAAAAGTTGGGTATCTCATTGTAAGGTGTCCAAAGAAATTCTGAGATGGTGAAGAAGATGAAGAACCCATGAAGAAACCATTTAAGGGAATGAGAGGAAATAGGAGTTCAAAATATATTTTATTCAAAAGGAAAATTTATCTCAAAAAAAAATTCTATCTCAGAGGAAATAGAAGTTGAAGACATTGAATATTACAAGGACCTCAATGAGGAATTTCTCATAGCTACTGTAGACAAAAAATCTGAGAACAATGTTGATGGAAGCATTGAATTTGAGGGAAGAGTAGACCTTAATCTTGAATTGGAAGCTCCTCTTGAATAAATCGATGTTTGGGGGGCTAAAATGAAGGAATCTAATAGAGTGGAACATGATTCAAAAATATAAATGTATCATTGAGAAGAAAAAAATCAGAATTGAAAGTTCAAATTGAAAGACTCAAATATGGAAATACTAGAAACTCGGGGAAATAAATTGAGCTCAAATTCAAAATTAAAGAGCATGCCTAGATTATTGATGGGAAATATCATGTCAAAATAATCAAATATATTTAAGGAGAAGTCATGATGATGCAAAGAAAACTAGATGATTAAGAAATACTTCTAACTCCCGACATGACATCAGGATGTTCGAGTATATAAACTATAAAAAAGCTAAGGACAAACATGGGGATTAAATAAAAAAGGTATACACATTCCCACAAGTGTATAAGTTTAAGAATAAAGGCAAGTATGTATAGGGTCTTGATTACAAGAAAAAATCAATAGCGGTGGATGAAAAACCACAAGCATTCTTGTCACGAACCAGCCTGGGTACCCTAGTAACCCGATAATCGAGCCGACCCTAACATAGACCAAAGGGTGTTCTCGATCCCCACGGGTCGATGACTAACACCTGGAATCATACAACATATGAGTGGGAATGATTTTTTCCACAAGAATTCAGAAGAAAAAGGAAACAAAGCAGTATGGAAAACAAAAGAAACTCCACTGGGAGTGATGTACCAGAATACAACATGACATGAAAACCCAAAGTAATACAACCCAAGTACTAAAATGGGAAAAACAACCCCAAGGTCCCTAAGGACACAACTCACCAAGACAAAAACTCAACAGCTGGATGCACCTCCAAGAGATCACTTCTCTTTTCTAGATCTTGGAAGATGAAAGTATACAAACACCCAAAGGAAAAATTAGGGTTTGAGCCTAAGCCCAGTAGGCTACCACCAAAGATTCCATAACATATGCCAAATATATATTAACCAAAGAAAATCTTTCAATTTTAAAGTAAACAGGTTTGGCAATTCAAAATCATATTTACACAAAACATGCTATACATTTTCAAAATATTGGACAAATACATTAAGAAAATGCATTACAATGATGGAATATTTCTAAAAAAATGTCTTAAATAAATCATTTATATAAAATAGTTTATATAAATTCAACAGGCATGTAAAGTATTTCAAAAGAATTGGCATAAATTTATATCTCAAATATAAATAAACAAGCAAGCAACAGGATCATCTGCCAAAAGGTACGATAGTATTTACCAACTATAGGATTCCGCACTCTCTATGTGAACTCAGCAAAATTTGTATAAACACGTGCCTATAACATTGGCCAAAGGAGACTCGTCACCAACCCGTCGGGGATGTGACCCGCCACAAATATGTTTTAGAATGTTGTCGTAGCGTAGAGTGTATCCAAATAACTCACTAACTACCTAAGTCTTGGATGCTCTCTTACATGACGGGTGAACTATTTTAAAAATTCTTAAAAATATGATCAATCCCATTCTTCCATTTCAAAAGTGCCAATTTCTTTCCATTTAAAACCAAAATAGGTTTTATTCAAAAACATTCCTTTTCACAAGATAAAAACCAATGAGAATCTATAAAATCATTTTAATCCATTTCACCAGTTTGAAATACATTCAAAACCAATTCCATCATTACACAATTTATTTCCATAATTAAATTCAACAATTTAATTGAAATCATTTCCATAAAATACACAATTTAAATTAAACAATTTAAATCATCCAATTTCCATAAACACACCCAATTCAATGGAATTGGGGGTTCTCCAAATTTCCATGCCAAAAACCTTTTCAAATACCTCGATTCACTGGAACCGGGTTTTTATCAACTTAATTGAAAGAAAATTTGAGCAATTGAATTTAAATCAATAATTGAAATAAATCAAGCAATGTAAGGATAATCAAATTGGATAATTGGAACGAAACCACGTACCACAAGGTCGTTGATGTCAGCAACAATGATAAACCACCATGAGTGGTTCAATATCCATCCTCGTGACCATATTATTTTAAGCATCGACACATAAAAGTTCGACATTCGTCAAGGGTTCCTAGAACCAATACCAGTTATTTTATCTCAAAAGAAAATAAAATATCACATGCGATGATAGTTTCTCTCTCCTGAATAATTTTCCAATTATGGAAAAATATTACATGTGATAATATTATTTTATCCCTCGTGGATAATTTCAAATTATCGATTAAAATATTACATGCAACGATATCTTCTCTCTCCTCGATAATACTTAAAATATCATTTTGATTATCACATGCGATGATAGTTCCAATCTCCTTGATAAAATTCCAAATTATCATTTCCTGTCAATGAATATGTTCACAATATTTTCCTCAGAATAATTATAAACCACATTTGATATTATAATATCTTTAAAATAAAATGATAACACATGTGGTAGTCCTTTATAATTATTCATATATAATTTAAATAATTATCCTTCGATAAATTCTTTTAATAATTATCATTTGGAAATCTCATGATTATTCATTGTAATTATCATTTGATAATTATTTATAATTATCCTTTGATAATCTTGAAATTATCGTTCGATAATTGTGTTAATTATCCTTTGATAATTTTTATAAATTACCCTCTACAATTTAATGAAATCATCATTTGATTAATCTTTACAATTATCCATGAAAATTTCCAAAAAATATTGCTTTATTAAACCTTACAATTATCTTTAATAATACCCCACAATTATCCTTTAATAATTTAGTGCAATTATCCTTTAATAATTTAGTGTAATTATCCTTTAATAAAACACGTAACTATGCCATGATAATTTCACCAATCCATGTCACATGATAATTACCTTATAATTATATATTAATTATTTTTTCATAATTATTTATGATAAGTCGTGTAATTTTCCTTTAATAATTCAAAAACAATTATCGTATGACAATTTTATAAATTATCGTTAGATAAAACCATGTGATTATCTTTTATAATTTTTTCTGATAATTTTGTGTCATTTTCAATTGATAATTCAAATCAATTTATCGTTTAATTAAGATTTCCATTTAACTAGTGATAAATTCTTCAATAACTGCACTATTGTAATTTCACAGAAATTATCATTATATAATCATCATTTTTTATACATTGATGATTTTTTGTAATTATATTTTGATCATTTTATAAATTATGCATAGATAATTTATGTTTATCGCTTTATAAAAAACAATTATTTATTATTATTATTTTTCTTCCATGATTTTTAGAGGAGAATGAGTAACATAAATAAGATGAAATAAATATAAAACTCACGGTTTTTATCTTATGCACAGCTTGTATATGGAGGAAGAAGGTCGATCAAGGAACCAAAAAAAATCCATCGGGTTCACCGATCACACAACGGAGTCTCGGGATCATCCATATTTAGAGAAATCAACCAACAACAAAAGTGAACAAAATCAGTTATTTAATAATCCCCAAAATTGGATGAATTAAAACCATAATTTTAAACCCCCGTTTTAATCTTCCATTTCACCCGAAATTGATGGCGGGATCGATGGATTTGTGGTAAGAATTTATTACAATCAATTTTCAGTCAAAATGTGTGAATATTGAAGGTTTATGAAACTCCCCGGTATGTTAATGGTGTTTCTGCCAAGTGGGGAAGATGAACCATCGTATTTCATTTTATTAAATAATTAATTATTTAACCTTAAAATTAAATAATACCAAATGTCTGTTGCGGGTGAAAGTAATACCCTGTCTAGGCTAAACACCCCATTCCGGAACCAACGGTGGTCTCAGATTTCTCAAATGATGAGTGATTTGATAGATATTAATGATTTATTAATGAAAACTTGGAATAATTAATTAATTAATATAAAAAGTGGTATTCTTGCGAGTGAGGCATCCAAACACCCGATGCGAACAAATGTTATACCTTGTCTAGGGTAAAACCCTCATTCCAGACCCATCGGTGGTCTTAGATTTCCCATACGATGCACCGTTTGGGAGATATTTTATTTTTAATAAATAATATATTAAATATTATTTAATAACTTTATCTCATGAGTGAGACATCCAAAAGTCCAATGCCTTCAAATTTTATACCCCTTATAGAGTAAACCCCATATTTTGGACATAATCGTGGTCTCAAATTTCTCATATGATGGACCATTTTGGAGTTATTCAATTATTTTGAATAAATTTTTCGTGCTTAAAATAATATATTTAATATTTTTATTTTGACCTCCCCAAGACTTTGCAGACCTCGAAAACTCTTACTTACTCAGTGTTTAACTCAGAAAATATTTAATTGAATATTAAAGAGTATTAATTGAGCATTTTACTATTTCACGACGTGTTTAAAAAAATGAAACTTTTCACTGATAAAACATTTTTCTTATTTAACTTAATAATAATTTAACAAAATATGGTTTAGAAATACCTAAAATAGTAAGGGATGTTACAACATCCCCACCCTAGGAGCTTTCTGTCCCTAGAAAGCCTATGAAGAACCACATCAAAAAGATAAGGCCATTGTTCTCTCATCAGTGCCTCCCTCTCTCACGTCTCATGATAATAAAAACTATGCTTTCATATCATATATACATGAGGTATCGTCCTCCCATGAAGTACCTTGGTCTCAGAATCAACAACCATGATTGGTCATTCAATCACAGATAAAACAGGTTCCACTTCAAGATCACGCCAACTTAGAACATGATATGAGTCAGATAAATACTTCCAAAGATGAGATACATGAAACACATTATGTATCAATGTTATTTGCAGTGGTAGTGATAAATGGTAAACAATTTTCTCCACTTAATCAACAACCTCAAAAGATCCTACAAAACAAGGAACAAGCTTTCCTTGCCTCCCAAGCCGTCGATGACCCTACTGGGGTGAAACCTTTAAGAATACATGGTCACCAAAACTACTGTTTCAAGTTTTAGAACGTCTTAGTGCTTTCTGGGTGCACAACCCATTGGTAAAAATGGAAATCTCCTATTATAGCCTTCCTTGTTGCTAACAGTGCAACATAACAGTTCCGATAACACAGAACATCCTCTTTGGAGAACAACCACTGAGCATCAGTCTCCCCACCATAAAGAGAGTCTATAATTATTAAATAATTCATCAACAACCTTCTGTTCCTGAAGAATCATCTCGAGAAGAAAAGATTGTAGAGAACCATCAGCTTTCATGGCAGAGAGAACTAGAACCGACCAAGGTGATACACTTGGATGAATAAAGGTTTTTTTTCAAGAAGATCGTCCATTTGGGACATTAGTTCTTTTAGTTCAATTGGAGCAATCTGTTAAGAGGGAAAAGAAACTGGTTGAATACTGGCATCAAGTCAATGGAAAAATCAACCTCTCTTACTTGTGGTAAACTAAAAAAAATAAGAAGGAAAAATGAAGGGAAAATCGAAGACAACTGGAGGGAGATCACCACCCAAAGAATTTCAATCGAGATCAAAAGTAAACACTGATATCACTTTCCCCAACTCTGGATAAGAAGGTCCAACTCTACTCGACCTTAGGTCTCATTATCCTTAAAATAAAAGAGGCACACCACTGGGTGTAGTAAGGTAGACCCGTCGAAGATAACAATCAATCCGGTCTTTATTGGTAATAATCCAATCCATCCCGAATGTGACGTCATGAGGTTCCATGTCGAGTATGAGAAAACTCCAAGAAAAGTCGACATCTGATAGAGAGAAGACACAAGTAGGACTACAAAGACCATTCTCTCTCTTCACACCAAGGGGTATAGTAATATCCATTGCACAAGATAAAATATCCATAGTAAGATTAAGAAGATTAAGGATACAAGTTGAAATAAACAAGTATGATGCACCAGTATCAAAAAGTGCAGTCACTAAAGGTGAAGCTATAATAATGATACCTATTATGGTCATTGGACATGTATTAACTTCCTCTGGAGACTCTTTCACTGCATGAAGAAGCTTCGTTCCAGATGCCTATGGCTGGAACTCTTTTGTATTTGAAGCATTTGATTTCCCCACAGTTTTTAAAGGTTTCGATGATCTCGCCACTGCATGGAGTGGGAAAGTTGTGGCAGAACTTCAGCAAGTTCCCCAAACATCCACAGAAGCCACAATTCTTTCAGTCTACTCAAGCTTGAAAAACTCTACAACTTTGAAAAAAATAACATTGAATCTGGATAGAGATATTTGGTGAAAATAACCTTGAATTCCTTCTAATATAAGACCTCATGTTTCTTTGTCATCACTATCATGTCCCACCATCTCCTTCTTGGTCCCTCTAACACGAAGGTGGCACACTTCACCTTGATCTCGTCTGATGTCTAAAAGAACTCAAATAGAAGTTATATCCTTCCCAACAATTCCTCAGAATGTTGAGGATCAATGGATCCTTTGAAAACTATTGGTTTCTGGTGAAAGAACTCTTGAGTAAAATTTTGAAGATCACCCCCAGGTTTCACAGCTGGAGCCTGAATGGGGACCAGAGGTGGTTCCTATCCCAAAGCCTAGACAGTGCACACAATCACCTCAACTAGGCTCGGGTCCACTAGAGGATTCACTCACTGAGGTTCAGTAGTATCCCCTTCCTAGATCCAATTCACACGTATTCTCAAAGACATGATGTTATAAAACATCAACAGACAATAATAAAGACATTATATAATGCTCGTACATAGCAACAAGGGAAACATGATCCCAACTGGTAGAACATACATGATTTGTATTTCACTCTATCCAAATCAAAATAGGGAAAAGTCTAAAAATAATTCACAAGATGTCTTTCCCTAACCACCCCTGGGTACTTAAGGTTCATTACGGTGAGAGATGACCTGACACTCAATTGCAACTACCTCCTAAGTCCCGACAAGAATACTCAAATGCATACTGTCATCAAGGCAAGATGTTTAACCTCTCTCTGATACCATTTTGTCACGAACCAGACCGAGTACCCAGGTAACCCGATAATTGAGCTAGCCCTGACATAGCCCAAATGGGCATTCCCAATACCAACAAGTCGGTGACTAGCACCTGGCATCGCACAACATACGAGTGGGAAAATTTTTTTCTACAAGAATGCAGAAGCAAAAGGAAACAAAGTAGTATGCATAACAAAAGAAACTCCACTGGGAGTGATGTACCAGAATACAACATGGAATGAAAACCCAAATTAATACAACCCAAGTACTAAAATGGAAAAAACAACCCCAAGTTCTATAAGGACACAACTCACCAAGATCAAAACTCAATAGCTAGATCCACCTCCAAGAGATCCCTTCACTTTGCTCAAGCCTGGAAGATAAAAGTCTATAAACACCTGAAGAAAAAAGTAGGGTGTGAGTCTAATCCTAGTAGGATACCACCAAAGATTCCATAACAGATTCCAAATATAGATTATCCAAAGAAAATCTTTCAATTTTAAAGTAAACAGGTTTGGAAATTCAAAATCACATTTAAACAAAACATGCTGTACATTTTCAAAATATTGGACAAATACATTAATCAAAGGCTTTACAATGATGGAATAATTCTAAAATAATGGCTTAAATAAAACATTTATATAAAACAGTTTATATAAATTCAGAAGGCATGCAAATAAGTTCAAAATCATTGGCATAAATTTATATCTCAAATATAAATAAACAAGCGAGCAACATGGTCATGTGCCAAAAGGTACGATAGTATTTACCAGCTATAGGATTCTTCACTCTCTATGTGAACTCAGAAAAATGTGTATACACATGTCCCTATGACACTGGACAAAGGAGACTTTTCACCAACCTATCAGGGATGTGACCCACCACAAATATGTTTTAGAACGTTGTTTTAGCGTAGAGTGTATCCAAATAACTCACTAACTACCTAAGGCTTGCATGCACTCTTACATGATGGGTGAACTATTTTAAGAATTCTAAAAAATACAATCAATCTCATTCTTCCATTTAAAAAGTGCCATTTTCTTTCCATTTAAAACCAAAACAAGTTTTATTCAAAAACATGTCTTTTCACAAGATAAAAACCAATAAGAATCTATAAAATCATTTTAAGCCATTTTCACCAGTTTGGAATACATTCAAAACCAATTCCATCATTACACAATTTATTTACACAATTAGATTCAACAATTTAATTGAAATCATTTCCATCAAATCCACAATTTAAATTAAACAATTTAAATCATCCAATTTCCATAAACACACCCAATTCAATGGAATTGGGGGTTCTCCAAATTTCCATGCCAAAAACCTTTTCAAATACCTCGATTCAATAGAACCGGGTTTTTATCAATTTAATTGAAATCAAATTTGAGCAATTGAATTTAAATCAACAATTTAAATAAATCAAGAAATACAAGGATAATTAATTTGGCTAATCAGAACAGAACCACCCACCATAAGGTTGTTGATGTCAGCAACAATGATAAACCACCATGAGTGGTTCAATATCCCTTCTTGTGACCATATTATTGTAAGCATTGACACACCAAAGTTCGACGTTTATCAAGGGTTCCTAGAACTAATACCAGTTATTTTATTTCAAAAGAAAATAAAATATCACATGCGATGATAGTTTCTCTCTTCTGAATAATTTTCCAATTATGGAAAAATATTACATGTGATAATATTATTTTATCCCTCATGGATAATTTCAAATTATCGATTAAAATATTACATGTGATGATAGATTCTCTCTCCTTGATAATACTTAAAATATCATTTTGATTATCACATGCAATGATAGTTCCAATCTCCTTGATAAAATTTCAAATTATCATGCCATGTCAATGAATATGTTCAAAATATTTTCCTCAGAATAATTATAAACCACATTCGATATTATAATATCTTTAAAATAAAATGATAACACATGTGGTAGTCCTTTATAATTATTCATATATAATTTAAATAACTATCCTTTGATAAATTATTTTAATAATTATCATTTGGCAATCTCACGATTATTCATTGTAATTATCATTTGATAATTATTTATAATTATCATTTGATAATCTTGAAATTATCATTTGATAATTGTGTTAATTATCCTTTGATAATTATTATAAATTACCCTCGGTAATTTAATGAAATCATCATTTGATTAATCTTTACAATTATCCATAAAAATTTCCAGAAAATATTTCTTTATTAAACCTTACAATTATCTTTAATAATACCTCACAATTATCCTTTAATAATTTAGTGAAATTATCCTTTAATAAAACAAAAAACCATCACATGATAATTTCACCAATCCATGTCACATGATAATTACTTTATAATTATCCATTAATTATTTTTCATAATTATTTATGATAAGTCGTGTAATTGTCCTTTAATAATTCAAAAACAATTATCGTATTACAATTTTATAAATTATCGTTAGATAAAACCATGTGATTATCTTTTATAATTATTTCTGATAATTCGCGTCATTTTCCATTGATAATTCAAATCAATTTATCATTTAATTAATATTTGCATTTAACTAGTGATAAATTCTTCAATAACTGCACTATTTTAATTGCATAGACATTATCGTTATATAATCATCATTTTTTTTCATACATTGATAATTTTATGTAATTATATTTTGATAATTTTATAAATTATGTCTAAATAATTTATGTTTATCGCTTTATAAACAAAAAAAATTATTATTATTTTTAATATTTTTCTTCCATGATTTTTAGAGGAGAAGGAGTAACATAAATAAGATGAAATAAATATAAAACTCATGGTTTTTATCCTATGCACAACTTGTATATAAAAGAAGAAGGTCGATTGAGGAACCAAAACAAATCCACCAGGTTCACCAATCACAAAACGGAGTCTTGGGATCATCCATATTTAGAGAAATCAACCAACAAAAAAAGTGAACAAAATCGGTTATTTAATAATCCCCAAAATTGGATGAATTAAAACCATAATTTTAAACCCCCGTTTTAATCTTCCATTTCACCCGAAATTGATGGCGGAGTTAATGGATTTGTGGTAGGGAGTTATTGCAATCAATTTTCGATCAAAACGTGTGAAGATTGAAGGTTTATAAAACTCCCCGGTACGTTAATGGCGTTTTTTCCAAGTGGGGAAGATGAACCATCGTATTTCATTTTATTAAATAATTAATTATTTAAACTTAAAATTAAATAATACCAAATGTCTGTTGCAGGTGAAAGTAATACCACTTCTAGGGTAAACACCCCGTTCCGGACCCAAAGGTGGTCTCAGATTTCTCAAACAATGAGTGGTTTGAGAGATATTAATGATTTATTAATGAAAACTCAGAATTATTAATTAATTAATATAAAAGGTGGTATTCTTGCCAGCGAGGCATCCAAACACCCGATGTGAACAAATGTTATACCTTGTCTAGGGTAAACCCCTAATTCCGGACCCATCAGTTGTCTCATATTTTTCATACGATTCACCGTTTGGGATATATTTTATTTTTAATAAATAATATATTAAATATTATTTATAAACTTTATCTCATGAGCGAGATATCCAAAAGTCCAGAGCCTTCGAATGTTATACCCCTCCTAGAGTAAACACCATATTTTGGACATAACCGTGGTCTCAAATTTCTCATATGATGGACCGTTTTGGAGTTATTAAATTATTTTGAATAAATTTTTCGTGCTTAAAATAATATATTCAATATTTTTATTCTAACCTCCCCAAGAATTTGCAGACTTTGAAAACTCATACTTACTCAGTGTTTAACTCATAAAATATTTAATTGAATTTTCCAGAGTATTAATTGAGCATTTTACCATTCCTCGATGTGTTTAAAAAATGAAACTTTTCACTGACAAACCATTTTTTCTTATTTTATGTAATAATAATTTAACAAAAGATGGTTTAGAAATACCTAAAATAGTAACGGGATGTTACAAATCTCTCCTTGGAAGAAAGTTGATTTACACGACTCACACTAGAACCAAAAGGTTAAATAGGGGGTAGAAAAATATTGAAATAATACACCATGAATTTGGTGTTATTTTTGTGGGAATATGGGGGAATACACAATATGTGTGTTCCATAGAAAAATGACACTTCAAATTATAAGAGAAAAAAAATAAACGGGCATAATTTCTTATAATTAGCATGTTTTTAATGAATATTGTTTTTGGTGTGAAGGTTATGGACACAAGTATGTGAATTTTTCATCAATGGTATAAAGAAATATGCCAAGGAAGACCCATAAAAGAAGATTATAGTATCCAAAAACATTATCAGGTGGGCTAAAAACTCAAAATTGATTTTCATCCTTGCAAGATATGAATGATTCAATGGAACCTGAGGTAGAATGATTTAACTCACCATGAAAGGAAGCATATCAATGATTATGGATTAAGAAAAGAAAATTTAATAAATCTAGTATTGTGGGAATTTATTTCAGAGAAATGGATCAATCTAGAGTATGGATTTTGGAAAGTGGATGTACTTCCCATATGATGGGAAACAAAAATATATTCACAAAGATCAAATACAAAAAAATTATATCATCTACTTTGGAAATGATGAAGGGTTAAAGATCATTAACTTTTAAAAATCCAAAATTAGAGGAAAATATTTGAGGTCACAAATGTCTTGGTGGTTGAAGTCTTTAGTGACAATTTTATAAGTGTAATCCAATTATGTGACTTGAGTCATGAAATAAATTTCAACAATAATGACTACATCATCAAAGAAATAGATGGTTTAATAGTGATGCAATTAAAGAACACATTAGGGAATCTCTACCTTATTGGCGGGGAGGAAGATAAATTCATTCTATCCAAGGAAGAAGAGAAAAAGGTGTGGCACAAAAGACTTGGCCACTTAAGCTAAAATTAATTAGAATAATTAGTAAATAATTAAGGAGAATGTGATATCCATAAGATCTCATGATATTTCACTCACATGTGTGATACCTTTCAAAAAGGGAAAATCATTCAAACGACTTACAAGCTGAAAGACAAGAAGTTGACAAGATTACATGAGGTGGTGCACATTGATGTGTGTGGACCAATATCACCCAAGGAAATGGTTGAAAAGGCATTGTATTTTTTTATTGATTATTACAATAAGATGAAATGGATGATGGTAATCTCCCAAAAATATGAAGTATTAAAGTGTATTACATGCTACCGAAGATTGGTGAGAAGATGTTTGGATTGAAAATTCATAATTTATGGATTGATAATGGTACAAAATTCACTAAATATTATGCAGAGGAATATATCAAGAATCATGGGATAAGACACTAGGCTTCAGTGGTGAGGAATCCTAAAAAAATGGTGTTATTAAGAGGAGGAACTAGATTGTAAATAACATGGATCAAACAATGCTTATTGATAAAACTACACTAGAGAAATATTGGAAGGAAGTGATGCATAAACTGATTTATATCTCCAACAATACCTTTTTATATCTGAATAATATGAAGACACCCTACAAAATTTGGTATGGGAAGAATCCAACACTAAAATACTCTCGATTTTTTGGAAGTAAATGCTCTATTCTCGTCAAGGAGAAACACCTAAAGTTTGAAGCTTATGAGGATAAAGGTATTTTACATAGAAAAGCATCCAAAATAAAGGTATGAAAATGATATAATAAAAGGATTAGGAAAATCATTGAAAGTAAAGATGTAATAGTTGTGGAAAATGAGCAAATCTTTATACCTAGTGAGAAGATTTTGCAGAAAATCAGTGACATAATTTCAGAAGAAGGTGATGTATAAGTTTGTAGCTAAGGGGGATCACATGGGGTTGTAATAGTCCTATAAGAATAAACCAATGATGATGAAATTAAAGCAATATTAGTATCTTAAAGTAAGGTAAGAGGTATGGATGCAATCCATGAAGAAAATATTGTTGGTGACTAGACAACTCTAGTGAAAACACAAAGGATGAAGGATCTACAATAAACCTCTCTTCTATCCCAAGTAGAGACTAATAGTTTTTAAGAGTCTACCAAACATGATAATTGGGTATAATATATTCATGAAGAGCTTTAAAAAATTGAGAAAAATCAGAATTGAGAAAATTTTATGAGGTCGGAAGGCAAAAATATTATCAAAACCAAGTGGGTGTTCTGTAACAAACTTAATGAAGAAAATAGGGTTACTTAGAACAAGGCATGTATGATGTGTAAGGGGTATTCCCAAATCGAATTAATTGATGTTGATGAAATATTTTCACCTATAGCCCAGTAAGAAACTATTTTTCTTGGCTATATTGGTGAAAATAAAGTTCAAGGTACACCAAATGGATGCCAAATCATTATTCCTTAGTGGATTCCTTGAAGAGAAGGTGTACATCGAGAAACCAAATGGGTTCCTTATTGATGAAGATGAGAAAAAATTATTTCAATTAAAGAAGACTTTGTATAGGATAAACCAAGCATCAAGATCTTGGTATTCTAGGCTTGATCAATACTTGATAAAACTTGGACTTTTTTGAGGTTAAGTTGATCAAAATATCTACATTAAGAAAGAGAACGATCAAATAATTTTGGGGATAATTTATGTGGAAAATATAATTTTTGGAGGATAAAATGAGGCATAATGAAACCAATTTACTAAACATATGGGGTGAAATTTTGATATGCCCATGATTGTAGAATTAATATTTTTCTTTGGATTATAGGTGACTCAAGGAAATCATGGAACATTAATTTCAAAATCAAAATATTCCAAATAGGTTATTAGGATATTTGTAATGGATAATTCTAGGTTAATTCCAACACTGATCACCACCTCAATTAAGTTGTTAAAATATGACGATGTAAGGAGGTTGATGTAATGGAATATAGGAAAATAATTAGAATCATATTGCACCTAATAGTGACATGACCCAATGTTTTGTTTTCCACATGTCAAGACACAAAGTACACAATCTGTCCCAAGGATATGGAGTTTTTCCACACATGGAGAGAAGGGAACTTTGTGGCGGAAAAACTTTCCAACAAAGGAGGCCTTGAAAATAATATCATTATTTATCAAAGTATTGGCTCTATTTCAAGTGATTGTAATTTTTTCATAAGTGGTGACACACTAGGGCTTCACCACTTCAGGACACCATAAGAGTCATTATTTTTTGAATAAAAATTTATTTTTGAGTGATAGAAAGTGATCAAAAGGATAAATGGGTTGTGGGTTGTGTCCCAAGGAAAGACACATGCTCATAGTGAAATAAATTCTTTGTTACATAAACAACATGGTAGATTTTAGACTATTTTATCATAGAAAATTACACTAGGATTTGTTGGGGTACATGGTTGCGGATTGGGTAGGTTCAATGGATAATTTCATTTCGACATCAGCAGTTCATTTTTTCTTGGTGATTTTTGTATTTCTTGGTTAAGTAAGGAGCAATACTAAATTTCACTAAGAATTGTAGAATCTGAATATATTTCATATAATCAATACTGTACTCTATTTCTATGGATAAAGTAACAACTTTAGGATGTTTTCATTGATGTAAAATATTCTATTATAATCAGGTGTGATAACTCAAGTGCTATTAGTATTAGAAAAAAATCCTATCCATCACTCACAAACAAAGAACATCGAGATAAAGTATCATTTTATTAAGTAGAAGGCTAATCAAGTGATGGTGAGGTTGGAGTATATGTGAATGAAAAATCAAATTCCGTACATCATGACAAAGACACCACCTAATGCTGATTTTGAAAATCATTAGTTGGATTTCAGGGCAACCATATCCCATCTCCCATCAACTAGATAGTTTAGAGACAGAACCCATACCCCCATGGGATTTTATATTTATATCATGGTATGATGACTCTATTGAATTAATTATTTATATTTCCAAACCTTGTTTATAAACTTTTAGAGAAGTGTTTTTTGGGTTTGTTGAAAAAGTGGAAGAAGCTGTCCATAAGTTACATGGGAGAAGCTGTTCATCATTAGATAGGCCAGGAGTGATCTTTCCCATTAACAAATAGGGAGCAATTATATGTTGGTGTTTGATATATGGGGAGTTCTTTAATGTATATTTAGGGAGAGTTGTTTAGTTTAGAGGTATTTAAGAGAATGAAGATCAAGGAAATGTTTTCTTAAGGAAATTTTCATTTAATTATTATTTCTCATGACAAGATTGAATCACATGTGATTATAGTTAATGATTAGTGAATTAGTGATGCACTATCTATCAGGGAACATGTTTGGATTGTGGAGTTGTTCATTTCTAAAGTTCTTATATGAGAGGGTGTTGATTTTTTTGAAAGGGTTGTCAAAAAACCCAAAGGGGGATATTTTTTATAAAAAATACCATTGAAGCATTTTGAGTTGTGTTTATTGAAAATAATGTTTAAGGGATTATAAATTAGATTAAAAAGTCATGAGAAAGATTATAGGATTTTTGGAAGAGGCTTGAAGGAGTTACAATAGCTTTATCAAAAGGAAAAAATTCACATCGTGACAACACAAGCCACACTGTAATGTGGGTTCCCAGGAAAATTAAAAAGGTATGGAGTTACCAATATACATAATGGTATTTAAAAATCCTATACAAGATTCATTGAAATAATGTGTGATATTTCACACTTTTACTAGGAGAAGAACATGATTGATACTATGAAACCTATGGTCATGTCATGACCGAGCTATGACATAGGATCTAGTTCTAATGGTTGGAATCATGGGGAAGAGTTGCATTACGACAAGACCCCATGTGAATTATGCCTGGTGATATTTTGAACCAATAAGGCAAGTCATACTGTGAGGGATTTCATTGTGTTGTGAATGTATTTTTAGATGAATATATGGTAAAATATTTGGATGCATAAGATTCATTGTGATATTAAATAAGAGTCTTCAAATAATGTGTGAGGCTTCATCCTTATCCATTTTGAGGTGAATAGCGCTTCATGTTATTGAATTAATGGTCATTACATAAAGTATTTTTGGTAGATTTTGGTTTCTCTATTGATTTGAAGGTGTTCAGTCTATAATTTAGGATCGCTTCATGAAGACTTGATATTCATGAATTAATATTTTTGGCATCCATGTGACAACACCATGATAGATTAGATAACAGCATGATGGTGTCTTTGAAAGTAGTGGCAAAAAATTGAAGTTTCAGAATAAAATGAGAATCATTCGTTAAAGAAGGATTAATGACATGAAGTATACATCTAAATAAATGGTTAAAAGTTTAAAATAAGTATAAAACATGTAAACATATAGAGAATATTACTCAACCTTTTAAGGTAATTTACAAAAAAACAGGTCTGAATAGTTTTGAATGAAATTTAAGGAGAGAAGGAGTCCAAAAATAGAAGAGATATATTTCTTGAAAATGAGTAAAAATAGGATCACACAATAGAAAAAATATATAAGAGAATAGGGAGAGTTACAAGCTAAGTGTTGGAAGTAAAAGAAGAGCACAAGAGGTGTTACAACATCCTTAGTGTAATTTGTAATACTTGAGATTATCCTTTAATAGGTAAACATTACATCCCTAGACTATTATCTAATATACACCGTATTATTTTATAATTATAATAGAAATAGTTTAGGTTTATATTTAAAATTAAAATTTATAAAATTTAGAATTTTAATTTGATTAAATTTGTATAATTTTTGAGTTCATATGGTCAAATTTAGATTAGGGTGTTTTTTTTGGATTTTTCAGAAATAATTGATTTTTGGATGAATGGTGAAAAAATGCCATTTTTTTTGTAAAATTATCATTTATTTTATTTCCCATCATGTTTTAGATTTGGTTTTAAAGTAACATAATACCCCTTTTATTAAAAAAAAAATACAATTAATTACATATAAATTAACATTATATTTGATTTTGGTACATGATTATTTTTATGCTAAAAAATACATTTTTCTATAAAAAACAATTATTCGTTGCATTTTTCATACTTATATTAAAATTAATTTCCACAAATTATATAAATTAAATCTTGAAAAATTAATATTATATGTGGAATTATCTGTTTCAAATTTATTAATGAGGTTAATTTCATTTTTGGTCATTATGAATAGTAACATTGATAAAAATGCCACCATAGTAAAGGGGTAAAGCAAGTTAATTAAGGTTAAAACCTTGTGATAAGGTCATACAATATCATCTTAATTATTATTTTATGAGTATATTTAAAACCATATCACCTTATATTTAAAATTTAAAATTTTAAGTGCCATTTATCCATGAGAACGACACTTATAATATTTAATAGTTAAGAATAATTAGAAGTGTGCCACTCACCTCAATTGTTAAAGGGCACATCCTATTATCTCTTCTTTACACTACTTCATCTATTTATCTCAACCATGATCTGACCAAATACATTCCCAACATCTCTCCACATGTACTAGAGGTCATGGTATTACCAAAATAACAATCCTAGAAGGCTTAAGGTGTAAACCAAAATATGTTTTCCCAAGAACAGGTATAACACTTAACCGATTATTTTCATGTTTATTTATTCTTCCACATCCTTAAAATATTATATGAACATGATGATATAATAACATAATTATCTTAAATATACTAAAATTTTATTATTTTTATGGAAAAATCTCTTTTCATATCCTTTCCATCATATAGAAAATGAAAACATTGCTCGTGTGTATGTATGACTTACAGTCTCTACGTAGCAGTGAAATTTATTTTTCATAACCAATTTACTTGGAAGGTTATAAATACATAACTAATGAATATATATTATATTTATCACATAATTATTATTATTTAAATATAATATATTATCTAATTTCTTACCCTTCCACTCATTAAAAAATGATAATGTCGCTCGCGCCTATGTGTGGACTACCACCTTTATAAAGTAATGTGATTTTTTTTCATGTACACATTTCATGGATGATTATAAAATTATATTTAATGTATAAAAATGATAATTATTTCATGATTAATATTTTTGAGATAACAGAATCATGACCCCTTGTCCACAATCAATGCACCGATGCTATTTTAAGGTTATAAATCAAAGGATCCTAAAATGTTCAGTGTAAACTCAACCGATTTACTAAATATATAAGTCATGGTAATAAATGAAATAAAAGGAATTATGGAAATGAAAAAAACTGAAAATTTTATTAATAAAGTATAAATTAATATAATTTTATTATATATGAGTTAAAGTACGTATGTGGTGAGTTAGAATTGAGGTAAGGGTTTATTATACAATCTCATTTTTATTCAAGATTGTTTGTGTTTAAATATCCATTAAAGAAAATTATAATAAATTTAACATTTAAACTCCATATATTTTATTATCCTATAGTTATATATTTATTTCACAAGTTTTTCTTTCATTTTCCCTCTCTTTGGTACTTAATACAGTCAAGAAAATGTTTTTTAAGAAAAAACGACCTTATTTCCACTTCGGTCAATGAACTTTTTATTCCATGTCCATGTTTCTTAAAATGTCTTAAAGAATGTTATTTTATATGATCAAATGATTATTTAAATTCATTTTCAACCATATTTTAATTTCTTTTAAAAGTTTTTAAAGGAATATTTTTATCATTTTCCGAACAAGGTACTTTTGACTTTTTATGAAAAATGTGAAATAAATATTGGTTTTTAGGTTTATTGAATGGATGGATTTTCCTACCATCATAAATATTATTTTTATTTTAAGATTCATTTACAAGTTTCCATTTTTATTTTCAAATAAAACCATTTTTTCAATATTCTGTTTTTTTATTTAAAATGTTCTCAAAAGAAAATGATATTTTTATTATGTTTTCAAAGAAAGGCTTGAATATTCTTTTAAAGGTATTTTAATTTATTTCAAAATCCTTTGGTGATTTTTTGATTTACTAGGGATATAATCTAATGATACCATACAAATTATTTATTGGAATGATTTATGACCATGTTGTTCTATTTGTTGTTTAGAGAAAATATTAATATTCTGCATGTTAGTTTTTTTCCAATATGAATGTGTTAGGACCAAGATGATAAGGATGATAATAATATTTAGGTATTATCTTTTGTTTTTAAGTAAGTCTAAGAGTAAAATAAATCACCTTATTTTGTTTTTAGTGAAAATCAGACTGACCATCTTATTTAAGAAAATTAGACTCAGAATGGTTAATAAAGTCCATCATATTAGGATTTTTTTTATAAATGATTGGGTCTAGAATGGAAGAGAAGTTCATTATGAGGTGCTACATTGGAGTCTTTTTAACTCCAATATAAATGTGATGATGCTTTTCTAATCTTGGAGTTCTCATAAATCATAATTATGTTGTAAAACTTGTGATTCAAGCTTGATGAATGAAAGGGGGAGAAAAATATTCTACCAATCATATTCAGATTGACTATAATCATGCCAATATCATTTGGGTTAAGAAGGAAAGAAATATGTTGATGCAAGATAGAGAAGTTACAATAATTTCCTTGGTAATTCAGATGATTCTAAAGCTAATATTCAATATATTCAATGTCATGATACTTGCTAAAAATTTGAAGAAGATGAAGGTTGGTGAAGTCAAATATTTCTGGTCTCAAGATCATCATATGAGTTTATCAGATACAGATTTGTTTAAAGGCTAAGGAGGGTGATCACAATGAAGGTGATGATTTTCAGTCAGATCAAAAGAAAAAATATTTAAATCTTCAGAGAAATAAGTTAATGAGTTTTGTAATCAAAAAAGAGAAAAAATTTTAGTTCTAAAAGTTTATTAGTACCATATTAAAAAAAGAAGATGTAGAAGTGGATGAAGAATTCTGAAAGAATCTACTATCTTCATCGCAATGAAGAAATCATAATAAGAGTTGGTTATGAGAATCTTAATAAGAAGACATATGTTTTCCCTTTTAAATTTGGTGTAGATAAATGTAATGAAGAAACTATTATTAAACATATTCTTCCATCATAATAAGGAAATTGAAATGGGAAGATAGTCTTTCAAGTGGTGCAGAGCAACGTAATGAAATATCATTAGAGAAAAATTTATTTTCATTGGAAGTTGTTGGAACTGATGATAAAGAAGGGAATCTAAAGTTGTTGGAGCTAATTCGAAAAGAAAAGTTAGAGACCAATCAATAATGAAGTCAATAATTTCTCATCAAGATGATTTGTTGATTAAGTTAAGTGAAGAAGAAAAGTTGAGTTATACTCCAAGTGGGTCTAGAGAAAATAATAAGAAGAATCTATTATTTTACATTTGTCTACATCGTAATGAGGCAGATCATAATAAAAATTAGGAATCAGAATCAGACTAGAGTTTGTTAAGAAGTATTTAGTTCAAGATTTACATGTTTTTCAAGAAATCAAGATGACCATTGTAATGGAGAATTTTAATAAAAAAATTGGAATGAGAAATCAGAATCAAACTAAATAATGATAAGAAAGTACAAATCATCATAATGAAAAAAATCGAATGAGAAATCAAAATCAAACTGGAGTTTATTAAGAAAGTCTGAAGAGAGTTGAAGTCATGAAAAGATTTGATAATATTCCAGAAGAGTCATGAAGAATTGAAGAATTCAAATATGTATACGAAATTCAAGGGAAATTTATATTTCAGGTCATTTGGTTGAGTTAGAAACATTTTTAGAATCCTTCCTAAACCATATTTGGGTCACCTATAAAAGTTGGAAGTACATTTTACTTTCTTGACTGATGTATTATTCATGGGTGAAGAAGAGAGAAGGCAAAGAACTGAAGAATTTTAGAGTGAAGAAGTTTTTGGATTGAGTTTTCTTGAAGAAGGTTTCTAGATAGAATAAGAAGGAAGAAGACCGTATTCAGTTGGATATCATATTGATCAGGATAATTGTACTAGGAAAATCATATTGGGATTTCTAGATTAAATAAGAAGTGGTGCATAATTGTCTCAAACATATTTTTGACAAATTCGTATATTTTTTCGTATTGAGAATTAAAACTGGGAGAATCATGCTAGGAAATTATATTGAGTTTTAAAACAAATTCTATAAAATTTATTACCATCTTCTGGGTAATAAAGTGAAGAATTGTTTTGAAAGATCGTATTTGTGAAAGTTGGTCAAGAAGTACTGTAACAAATTTGTTCCAAAAACTTTATTATATCATTTTTTTCTACTTGAATCACACGTAATGTTGTGTTGATTATAATGCTACATGAGTGTAATGGTATATACAAATAATTTTATTCTATACAAAAGGCCTTTGGGCCACAGGGCCTTCAGGCCACGAAGACCATTGTGTAGCCCTGTTCACATAGAACAGACCCCAGAAGATGATCAGAGCAACAAGAGTAGTAGCCACCAGAAGTAGAGCTAACTGAATTGGAAGAATGAGAGGGTATGGAAACCACCATCAGGACCAAGCACCATGCAGATTTGTACGGGAAAATGCTAGCCGATCATCAATGAAAGGTGGGGAGCTAGGTGATCAATGACGCAGAAGCTGGGGAGGGGGAAGTTCAATTGGGCTGGGCCTACGGGTCATGTATTGGGCATGGTATGCCTCTGGGCCTTTGGGTCATCTATTACAGGTCAGTTGGGCCTTGTGCCTTAGGCCTACATGTCATGTACGGGTTCCCCTTCAACCCTTAAAAGAGAGATTATCCATAAGAAAATAAAAATGAAGGCCTTCGGGCCATTCAGGCTAGTGGATTTTGTGGTATTGGATCATTTCCAAACCATACCAAGGACATAGCTATTCTTGTTGAATGATGAACCTTGTAAATTATTTTGTTCTTGTAGATGTGAGTTTGAATTGTTTTCAGTAGGGAAATAAATCTTTAATAGGAGGCGAATGCTATTTCATTTGAAATGAAACATAAAAGAATAATATATCACTGATTCACCCCCTCTTAATGATACAACTATCTTGATTGAGCTATTACAACTGGTATCAGAGTTGAAGGTTCACTTTCTTTATTCTTTCTGAAGTTTTGAAGAGAAGTTTATAGAGAATTTGAATTGTGTCAATAGTAAAGGTATCATGGTTTTGAATGGTAAGAACTATCATATCTGTAAAGATATAATGTTGCCTTTTCTTATGTCTATTGGGTATGATGTTCTTGAAGCTACAATATATGGTTTTCCTCCTATTGATGATAAAGTTCCTCTTACATCTATTGATAAAAAGAATCTCAATAATGATAGAATGGACAATAATGATTTACTATCATCACCTTATGAAAGTGAATTTCTAAGGGTAATGGGTGTTTCCATATCCAAAGGTATATGGCACAAGTTAAAAAACATATACAAAGGAAATACAAGAGTGGAGAAGGTAATGAAGTTGATCTGAAAGACTTTCAAAAGCTGATCAGAAGTTTATTATATTTGACTACCTCAAGACCCGACATTTTTTATGTTGTTACCTCATATGGAAGATTTCACAGTTCTCCTAAAGAATTCACATTTACTTGTTGGAAAAATAATTCTTAGATGCATCAAAGGAACAATTTTTTTTGGAATGAGGTATCATAGCTTAGAAAGTATTGATTTTTTTGGGTATTCAGATGCTGATTGGGAAGGAAATATTGATGATAGAATATCCACATCAGGTGAAGTTTTATTTTTGGGTAGAATTTGTGTTAGTTGGTATACAAAGAAATAGAATTTAGTAACTCCCAATATAGATGAAGCTGAGTATTTTACTACTAATCAAGCCGCTACCCAACTTATGTGGATGAAGACTAAGTTAGAAGATTTACTTGTTGAAGTGAAGTTACCCCTTCTCTTGGGTTGTGAAAATCAAAGTGAAATCAATATTACCAGGAATCTGGTAAAACATACTCATTCAAAAAATACTAATATGAAATATCATTTCATCAAAGAGCATGTGGAGAAGAATGAGTTGAAACTGAAGTATGTTCCTACATCGAAACAAGTTGCTAAAATTTTCACAAAAGCTTTACCAAACGAAGAATTTTCTAAATTGAGGTTGAACATGGGCATCCAAACTCTTTCTCACCAAGGTTGAGGTATGTGTTTTTTCCCCTATCTTATCTTACCATTGGATAATACTGTCAAGGGGGATAATTGTTTCATAAATCTATCCTCATGGAAGCATGTAAATAGGGGGAGTTGTGGGTAAGCTATGAATTCAACATTGTAAATATGTGAACTATTTTAACTTTTTTTATAGTGGTTATAGGAATTTTTTTTTGTATTCCAGGATAGTTAAAAAGATGAGGAGTTCAAAAGTTGAGGAAGAAAAGCTAAGGAAGAAAGATGACGATGTTTTCATAATCATAACTTTTAGACAATATGAATTTGCTACCAATAATTATTGTTTCCTATAATGATTTAGCTCATGTAGGATTATAATTTTTGATAAGTAATCCATATCTTGAGGATAAAAAGTTCAGTGATTTATGAATCTTGGTTGACAAAAAAATCCAAAGAGGTATATTATTAGTACCAAACTAATAAGGACGATAATCATATTCAGGTATTATCTTTTATTGTCAAGGAAGTTTAAGAAGAAAATAAATCACCTCACTTTTTATTTAGTGAAAACCATACTGTCTATTGTTTTCAAGAATATTAGACTCACAATGGTTAATAAATTCCACCGTATTGCAATTTTTTTTTCTAAATGAAAAGGTTCATCAGTCTCACCTCAAGTCCGGAATGGAAGAGAATATTTTAATGAGGTACTGCATTAGAGTCTTTCTGAATCCAATATAAATGTGATGATTCTTTACTAATATTTGAGTTCTCATAAATTACAAGTAAGTTTTAAAACTTGTGATGAAATATTGATGAAATAAAGTAGGACTCACAATGGTTAATAAATCCCATCATATTGAGAATTTTTTTTCTAAATGAAAAGGTTTATAGGACTCACCTCGAGTATAGAATAGAAGAGAAGATCAAAATGAGGTGCTGCATTTGAGTCTCTCTAACTCCAATATAAATTTTATGATGCTTTTATGATCTTAGAGTTATTATAAATCATAAGTAAGTTGTAAAACTTGTGATGAAATCTTGATGAAAGAAAGGGGGAGCAAAATATTCTCCCAATCATATTCAGTCTGATCGTAATCATTCTAATTATATTCGGTCTTATAAGGAAAGATTTTTTTTGATGAAAGATAGAAGATGATAAATCTAATATTCAATGTATTCAAAATCATGAAAGAAGTCACGATACTTGCTGAAATATTAAAGAAGATGAAAGTTGGTGAAGACAAATATTTCTAGTCTCAATATCATCGTAATGAGTTTATCAGATACAAATTTGTTTAAAGGACAAGGAGGGTTATCTTAATAAAGGTGATGGTTTTTAATTTGATTAAAATACAAAATATTTAAATCTTCAGAGAAAGAAGTTTATGAGTTTTTTAATCAGAAAATAGAAAGAAATTAAGTGCTAAAATTTTATTAGTATCAAATTAATAAAAGAAGATTTAGAAGTGGTTGAAGAAGTTTAAAAGAATATGCTATCTCCATTATAATGAAGAAATCAGAATGAGAGTTGGTTTTGAGAATATTAATAAAAATACATATTTTTTTCTTTCTTACATTTGGTGTAGAGAAACATAATGAAGAAACTATTTTTGAACATATGCTTCCATCATAATAAGTAAATCAAAATGGGAATATAGTCTTTAATGTGGTGTAGATCAATGTAATGAAATATTATCAGAGACAAATTTGTTTTTGTTGAAATTTGTTGGAACCGATGATAAAGAAAGGAAGTTGAAGTTGTTGGATCCGATTCAAAAAGAAAAGATAGAGACCAATCAATAATTAAGTCAACCATTTCTCATCAAGATGATTTATTGATTGAGTCAAGTGAAGAAGAAAAATTGAATTGTACTCCAAGTGGGTCAATAGAAAAGAAGAACAAGAATATATTATTTTACATTTGCCTTCATTGTAATGAGGTAGATCACAATTAAAATCAGGAATCAACATTAGTTCGAAGTTTGTTAAGAAGTATTTAGTTCCATATTTACATGTTTTTCAAGAAATCAGGATGACCATCATAATGAAAAAATCAGAATGGGAAATAATAATCAAACTGATGAATGTTAATAAAGTATGAAGCATCATAATGGAAAAATCAGAACGAGAAATCGGAATCAGACTCGACTTTGTTAAGAATGTATGAAGAGAGATGAAGTCATGAGAAGATTTTAAAAGATTCAAGAAGAGTTATAAATCATTAAAGAAGTCAAAGATGTATCTAAAATTAAAGGGAAATCGATATTTCAGGAAATTTGGTTGAAGAGGAAACATTTTTAGAATCCTTCAAAAACCATATTTGGGTCACATATAAAAGGAAGAAGTACATTGTACTTTCCTGACTAAAGTACTATTCATGGGTGAAGAAGAGAGAAGGCATAGCACTGAAGAAATTTTGAGTGAATAATTTTTCAGATTGAGTTTTCTTGAAGAAGGTTTCCAGAAAGAAGAAGAAGGAAGAAGACTGTATTTAGTTGGATATTGTATTGAGAAGGATAATTGGACTAGAAAAATCATATTGGGATTTCTAGATTGAAGAAGAAGTGGTGCAGAATTATCTCAACCATATTTTTACAATTTCATATATTTTTTATACTGAGTAATTGAATTAGGATAATCAGATTGGGAAATCAGAATGAGTTTTATAACAAATTCCAAAAAAGTTCTTACCAGCTTCTGGGTAAGAAAGTGAAGAATTGTTTTGAAAGATCATATTTGTGAAAGTTGGTCAAGAAGTACCGTAACATGTTTGTTCCAAAAAATTTCTTATATCATTTTGAGATACTTAAATCACACACACTATTGTATTAATTATAGTGCTACATGGGTGTAAGGGTATATCATACTCGTTGTATTCCTCACGAAAGGATTTTTTTCTAGTGGATTGTGTGGTATTTGATCATTTCCAAACCATACCAAGGATGTAGCTATTCTTGTTTAATATTGAACCTTGTAAATTCTTATGTTCCTATATATATGTGTTTGAATTGTTTTCAGTGGGGAAATAAATATTTAATAGGATGTGAAGGTTGTTTCATTTGCAAGGAAACATAAAATAAAAAGATATCACTAATTCACCCCTCCCCCTCTCAATGATACAACTATCTTGAATGGGATATTGCAATTGGTATTAGAGCTGAATGTTCCCTTTGTTTATTCTTTACTGAAGTTTTGCAGAGAATTTGATGGAGAATTTGAATTGTGTCAATATTAAAGGTATCCCAACTTTCAATGGTAAGAAATATCATATCTGGTAAGATAGAATGTTGCCTTATCTTATGTCTATTGGGTATGATGTTCTTGAATCTAAAAAAAATGTTTTTCCTCCCATTGATGATAAAATTCCTCTTACATCTGTTGATAATAAGACTCTTGAGAATGATGGAAGGGACAAGAATTATTTACTATCATTACTTTCTGAAAGTGAATTTCTAAGGGTAAAAGATGTTTCCATAGCCAAAGGTATATGGTATAAGTTAAAAAACATATACGAAGGAAATAAAAGAGTGGATAAGGCAAGGAAGTTGATCATAAAGAGTTTCAAAAGCTGATTGGAAGTTTTTTATATTTGATTACCTCAATACCCAACATTTTTTATACTATTAACTTATGTGCAAGATTTCATAGTGCTCCTAAAGAATAACATTTACTTGCTGGAAAAATAATTCTCAGATACATCAAAGGCACAAATTTTTTTGAATTTGGTATGATGGATAAAAAATTATTGACTATTTTGGGTATTTAGATGCTGATTGGGAAGGAAATTTTGATGATAGAAGATCCAAATTAGGTGGATTTTTCTTTTTGGGTAAAAGTTGTATTAGTTGAAATACAAAGAAATATAATTTAGTAAATCTCAGTATGGATGAATCTGAGTATGTTGTTGCTACTCATGCTGCTACCCAACTTATGTGGATGAAGTCTCAGTTTGAATATTTACTTGTTAAAGTGAAGTTACCCCTACTCTTGGGTTGTGATAATCAAAGTGAAATCAATATTACTAGGAATTTGATAAAACATCCTCATTCAAAACATATTGATATCAAATATCATTTTATGAAAGATCATGTAGAGAATAATGAGTTTAAGTTGGAGTATGTTCCAACAAAGAAACAAGTTGCTAGAATTTTCACAAAATCTTTACAGAATGAAGATTTTTCTAAATTGAGGTTGAACATGGGCATCCAAACTTTTTCTCATCAAGGTTGAGGTATGTGTTTTTGTCCCCTCTCCCACATTACCTTTTTATAGTGTTGTCATAGGGGAGAATTATTTTATAAATCTATCTTTATGGAAGCATGTAAATAGGGGGAGTTGTGGGTATACTGTGAATTCAACATTGTAAATATGTGAACTATCCAAACTGTTTGTTGGAGTGGTTGTAGAATTTTTTTTTTTGTATTCCAGGAAAGTTAAAAATTTGAGGAGTTCAAAAGCTAAGGAATAAAAGACAAGGAAGAAATATGATGATGTTTTCATAATCACTACTTTTGGACTGCATGACTTTGATTTCAATAATTCTTATTTCCTATAATGAGTTAGATCATGTAGGCTTAGAATTGTTGATAAGAAATCCATATCTTGTGGATAAAAAGTCTAGTGATTTATGAAACTTGGTTGATAAAAAAATACAAAGGGGTAGATTGTTTGGACAAACTGATAAGGATGATAATAGTATTTATGTATTGTCCTTTATTTTCAAGGAAGATTAAGAAGAAAAGAAATCACCTCACTTTGTATTTAGTGAAAATCATACCGACCATTGTATTCAAGAAAATTGAACTCACAATTGTTAAGAAATTCCATCGTATTGGGAATTTTTTTTCTAAATGAAAAGGTTCATCAGTCTCACCTCATGTCCGGAATGGAAGAGAATATTGTAATGATTTACTACATCAGAGTCTGTATGACTCCAATATAAATGTGACGATGCTTTTCTAATCTTTTATTTCTCATAAATTATAAGTAAGTTGTAAAACTTGTGGTAAAATATTGATGAAATAACTGGGGACTCACAATGGTTAATAAAGTCCATCGTATTGGTAAATTTTTTTCTAAATGAAAAGCTTCATAGGACTCACCTAGGGTCTACAATAGAAGAGAATATCGTAATGAGGTGCTACATCAGAGTCTCTCTAAATCCAATATAAATGTGATGATGCTTTACTGATCTTGGAGTTCTCATAAATCATAAGTAAGTTTTAAAAATTGTGATGCAAGCTTAATGAAATAAAGGGGGAGAAAGAGATTCTACCAATTGTATTCAGTCTGATCATAATCATGCCAATCATATTCAAGATGATAAGGAAAGAAAAATGTTGATGAAAGATAGGGAAGTTACAATACTTTCCTTGGTAAGTTAGACGATGCTAAAGGTAATATTCAATGTATTCAAAGCCATGAAGGAAGTCATGATACTTGATGAAATATTGAAGAAGATAAAATTTGGTGAAGCCAAATATTTCTGGTCTCAAGATCATCATAATGATTTTATCAGATACAAATATTTTTAATGGTCTAGGAGGGTAATCATAATGAAGGTGATGGTTTTTAGTCTGATCAAAATGCCAAAATATTTAAATCTTCAGATAAAGAAGTTGATGAGTTTTATAATTATAAAAGAGAAATAAGTTAAGTGATAAAAATTTATTAGTATCATATTCCAAAAATAATATGTAGAAGTTGTTGAAGAAGTCTAAAAGAATCTTCTATCTTCATCATAATGAAGAAATCAGAATGAGAGTTGGTTTCAATAATTGTAATGAAAAGACATATTTCTTCCTTTTTACATTTGGTGCAGAGCTATGTAATGAAGAAAATTTTGTAGAACATATTCTTCCATCATAATAAGGAAATCAAAATAGGAAGATAGTCTTTAAGGTGGTGTAGAGGAACATAATGAAATATCATCAAAGGTAGATTTGTTTTTGTTGAAAGTTTTTGGAACCAATGATAAAGAAAGGAAGTTGAAGTTGTTGGATCCAATTCAAAAAGAAATTCCAGAGACCAATCAACAATGAAGCCAACCATTTCTCATCAATATTATTTATTGATTGATTTAAGTGATGAAGAAAAGTTGAATTGTACTCCAAGTGGGTGAAGAGAAAAGAAGAAGAATCTATTATTTAAAATTTTTCTTCATCGTAATGAGGTTGATCATAATAAAAATAAAGAATCAGAATCAGAATGAAGTTTGTTAAGAAGTCTTCAGTTCCATATTTACATGTTTTTCAAGAAATCCGAATGAGCATCATAATGAAAAAATCCGAATGGGAAATCAGAATCAGACAGATTAATGTTAATAAATTATGAATCATTATAATGGAAAAATAAAAATGGGAAATCAAAATTGGACCAATGTTTTTTAATAATGCTTGAAGAGAGAAGAAGTCATGATAATATTTGATAAGATTCAAGAAGAGTTATGAGGCACCAAAGAAGTCAAATATGTATATGAAATTCAAAGAAAATAAAGATTTTGGAAAATTTGGTTGAACTGGAAACATTTTTAGAATCCCACCCAAACCATATTTGGGTCATCTGTAAAAGGAGGAAGTAAATTTTACTTTCCCGACTGATGTACTATTCATGGGTGAAGAAGATAGAAGGAAAATTGATGAATAATTTTAGAGAGAATAAGTTTCTAGATTGAGTTTTCTAAAGAAGGTTATTAGATAGAAGAAGAAGGAAGAATATCATATTCATATGGCTATCGTATTGAGATGGATAACCAGACCACGAAAATTGTATTGAGATTTATGGATTGAAGAAGAAGCGGTGAAAAATTATCTCAACCATATTCTAACAAAGTCATATATTTTATATATTTAGCAATCAGACTGGGATAATTAGACTAGAAAATCAGATTGATTTTTATAACAAATTCCAAAATAGTTTTTACCGGCTTCTCAGTAAGAAAGTGAATAATTGTTTTGAAAGATCATATTTGTGAAAGTTAATCAAGAAGAACCATAACATGTTTTTTACAAAAACTTTCATACATGATTTTGTGCTACTTGAAGCACATGAAATTTTTTATTGATTATAGTTCTACACGAGTGTAAGGGTACATCCTACTCATTATATTCCACATAAAAGGATTGTTTTCTAGTGGATTGTGTGGCATTGGATCATTTCCAAACCATACCAAGGATGCATATATTCTTGTTGAATAGTGAACCTTATAAATTCTTGTGTTCCTAGGATGTGTGTTTAATTTTTTTTAAAAGGGAAAGAAATCTTTAATAGGAGGTGAAGGTTATTTCATGTGCAAGGAAATATAAAAGAAAAAATATCAATGATTCACCTCCTCCCCCTCTCAGTGATACAACTATCTTGAATAGGCTATTATAGAATGTTTATATTGATTATGTATTTAATTTTTATTCATTTATTTCATATTATTAATGCATTATACTTATTATTTGATGAACATGGACAATTATACCCCCTTGGTTCATTCGTAGATCTCATGAGACAAACTAGTTTGGGTATTTGGCTTACGCCTTTCTTATTAATGTATGATGTCTTGGATTGAGGCCTTGAAATTAAGATTATGATGTCCTAAATTAAGTATTCTATCATTATGAAATCAATTATTTTTATCCATGTGATTATATATGTTGTTATGTCATCCATGGATATATTCCCCCTTTATGATATTAATTATATGGAATATTTGATTATTGTTAATCTCTTCCATATTATCCATGATTTATTTATTCTATGATAACTTCTATTGTATGTTTTCCCTTACTAGGCATCCGACCTCACCCTTTTATTCAGTTTTACTTTCCCTAGGATAACAAGAAGGGATATGTGGATGATTTTAGGGTTATAATGGAAGAAATAATAAAGTTCTAACTATAATTTTAAGTTATATTTCATGTTCTCAAATATAATGTGAAAATAATGTTTGTATCTAGTCTCCCAAGACTGCTAAAATATTTGATCCTTTGAGGAATGATCTCTTGTATCTTGTGCCAATGTAGTAATATAACCATTGGATTTGGGTTATTGGAGTTGGGGTGCTATAGTTGGTATCAAATAAAGTTTAGTATAAACCTCAGGAACTATATTTAGGAAAACATGGAGAAAATAACCCTATGACAAACTCTAGAGATAAGTTTAAGTATAAGATAATATAATTAAGTTTTGGTAAGGTAGAGAATGTGAATTTTCCTAGAAATGAAATCCCTGTATGGATATTGAAAAGTGGATGCAGCTGTGGTACAAATAGACCTAGGGGTAAACACCCTGAAAAAGGATAACAGGGTATCAACTTAATCTTTATTTGGTGCATGATGAGTGGACCTAAGACTGCACACATGGATAGACACTCACAATGGATATTCTTTGGTTGATTCACATGATCTATATGAACCATTATGAAATATTTGAAATATTATTATGATTTGAATATATTCCCAAAGATACTAATCTTATGATTATGAGATTAATTATGCATAAAATTTCAATTTATGTTAAGTGTTTCACTAAATTTTTAATTATTCACTATGATTTAAAATTAATAATGTTATGATCTAATTCATTATATTCCATTATTTTGAAATGGAACCTAGTAGAAGTAATAAAAAACATATCAATGTACGTAATCTATGCAGGGATTTCCCTTATAGGCAAGAAAATGAAGTTGGAGTTAAATATAAAAAAATTATAACTATATTGGGGAAAATGACTTTGGTTATGATCAATAAACTTGCCCATATAGATCATTCTACTAATCCCCAACATGGTGAAACAATTTTGGACCACTTCATGTGACAACAACCTCCATAATTTGGTGTAATACTAATCCATTAGTATCCGAGTAATGAATCAAGTCCCTGAAGAAGATATTTCTTACTTTAGGAAGTAGTGAAAGAAATAAATTTATCATGGAAGTTTATTTTCTTAAGGGAGATACTGATAAATAGTGTTTTTTAATCCAAAACACTAAGGATTTGAAGAAAATAAATAGTATATAGTGTAATAATTTCAAGGAGATATTATTTGAAAAATACTTTCCTCATGAGCAATGAGATGATATAGAGAGTCAATTCCTCAATATAAGGAAAAAGTAAGGATACAATGTTGTAGAGTATAAATGTAACTTTATAAGGTTATCAACTCATGCTATAGATTATGTACATAATCCAAGAAGTAATATTGATCACTTATTTGATGTGATAAATCCAAGCCTTCAAAGTGAATTTGTCTCTTATACATTTTCAATATATGCTGATACAATATCAATAACCATCAAGATAGAGAAATAATTATTCAAGTAATATGTTTTATAGGGAAAATAATAAAATAATTTGGAATCTAAGCACTATAAATAAAGAAATATGGAAATAGAGAAGAAGTAAAGGGTGGAATTTCCAACTTGTAATAATTGTGGAAAGAAACACGTTGGAACATGCTTGATGGGAATGTGAGTTTGATTCATGTGTGGAGATAGAGGCCATTAGTCTTGTGATTTTAAGGGAAATAAAGCAGCCTCCAATATTTAATGCTTTAACTATAAGGATATGGGGAACTATTTTAATGAATTCCACAAGCATCAAGGGGATTTTCCTTATAAAAGGCTAAGGGAGAAAGTAAAATCTTATGAAATCACTGTAACGAAGGTTAAAATTCTTAAATATGTGATGGTAGGTACTTTGATCATAACCTAAAATTTAGTTAATGATTTATTTGATTCTATATCTTAACACTCTTTTATATATTTTATATTTTCCAACAAAATTAGATATTTTCCTAGAAACTTAAAAGGGAGTTTCCAATTAAGAATCCCAGTGGAAATATTATTACAATAAGGGTATGTTAGTTAGTTCCCATCATCATACTTAGAAATACCATATTTGAAAACTTGATTATTACACCGATGAATGAATTCAATATAATCCATGTTATTGATATAATTTGAAATTATAATGTGAAAATTTATTTCCAATAGAAGGTGATTACAATTCATGATGAATATATGAATTCCCTTATCTCCAGAGGTGAGACTACATCATTTAAATCATGTTTAGATCCACCTTCACCAGATATACTTAATTATTTTTTAGAGAAGATGAGCATATGAAACCTATGAATGGGAAAGGTATCCTTAGAATAGAGGATCACCTATTATTCATGAATACATTGATGTGTTTCATGAAGAACTAACTATACACCCACCTAAGCATGATATTGATTTTTCAATTGATATCACCCCTATTGAAAAACCTAGATATAAGACTCCCTATAGGATGAACATAGTGAAATTAGTGGAATCTAAGAAAAAATTATAGGAGTTGTGTGATAAGGGATTTATACACCCTAGTGTTTCACTGAGGGGAGCCCATATTCTGTTTTTTAAGAAGAAATATGGATCTTCGAGGTTATGAATAAATTACAAGGAAATAAATTCTATTAATATAAATAACAAGTATCCTATACCCCATATTTATGACTTATTTGATCAAATTCAAGGATCTAAATATTTTTCAAAGATTGATCTTCGTTCTAGGTATCATCAATTGTAAGTAAATAAGGAAGCTATTCCAAAGACTACATTTCATATGAGGTATGAAAATTATGAATTTATAGTATTTTTATTTGGATTAACTAATGAAACCTCTATTTTTATGGATCTAAAGAAAATTTTATTCTAGTATTATCACAATAATTTCATTGTGATATTTATTGATGATATCCTAGTATACTATAAAAGCTATGATGAGTATAAGAGTAATTTATGAATCATTCTTGAGACTTTTATAGAAAAGAAGTTATATAGAAAATTTAGAAAATGTGAATTATAACTCTAGGTTGTTTTTTTCTTGGCCATATTGTCTCTAAGGATGGAATATCACTTGATCATTCAAATAAAAAGGTAGTGATTTAATGACCAATGCTAATGAATATAATTGAGGTATGTATTTTACTTGGAATAGATGGATACTATAGATGATTTTTTTTCAAAATATTGCTTAATTAACTAACCCATTAATCAAGTTGACACATAAAGGGGTTAAGTTCATATGGTCTGAAGAATGTAAAGAAAGTTTTATATAATTAAATAGTATATTGGTGAATGCATTGATATTTAATTTACCATTGGGAATGAATAGATTTATGATATATAGTGATACATAAAAGAAGGGACTTGGATGTGTCCTTATACAAAATGATAAATTTGTTTCCAATACATAAATGTAATCAAATATCCACTAATATGATTATCCAAACCACGATCTTGAGTTGACAACCATAATATTTATGTTGAAGATATAGAGGCATTACCTTTATGGTTAAAGATATGAAATATATATAGATCACAAAATTTTAAAATAAATCTTTTCATAGAAAGGGATCAAAATGTGGAAAAGGTGATGGTTATAACTACTCGAGGATTATGATTTATCAATACAATACCACCCTAGGAAAGAAGATAAGGTGGATGATGCATTGAGTAAGAAAGATAATGGAGTTTTGACTAAAATGAGGATTGAAAAAGATCCTATATTCATGGATTTATTAAAGTTGGAAATGAGAATATTTAAATAAGGGGAAACATCACATCTATTCAAAATTATTTCCTAACCATCCTTGTTCTAGAAAATTAAAAGTTCCTATCCCAATGATAAGAATATTCAAAATAAAATATTAGCGATGAATAATGGTAAGTTGATGACTTTATTTATGAAAATGGAATATTTAAATTTTTAAAAATTTTATGTGTTCCATTCATGGTTGAACTGAATAGAGAATTATTAAATGAATCTTATATCTCAAAGTTCTCTATACACCCTAATAGTACCAAAATTTATCAGGATTTGAAGAAAATTTTTGGTAGGATAATATGAAATGGGAAATTTCATACTATGTATAATGATTATTGTTTTTTCAATAGGTAAAGGCTGAGATACAACATCCTAAAAGATTCATACAACTTAATAATATCCCTTTATAGAAATGGGATGATATTATAATGGATCTTATCCCTAGATTTCCAAAGACTCATATAAAGAATGATTCCTTATAGGTTATTATTGCTAGCCATACCAAGTCTACACATTTCCTTGATATAAGATAAGATCTACCTATTGAGTGTCTCATAAAACTAAATATTAATGAAGTTGTGATAATTTATGGTGCACCTATCTTGATTTTATTTGATCATGATCCACATTTTAAATAAAAATTATAAAATTCATTAGAAGGATATCGACACTGAACTATATTTGAGCAATGCCTATCACCCTTAAATTTATGGATAGTCTTAAAGGACTATTTAGAAATTAGAATATATGTTGAGGTCATTATCAATTTACTTTCAAGGTATGTGGGATCAATATTTACCTTTGGTTAAATTTATATATAATAATAGATTCCATTCAAGAATTCAAATGAAACTATATAAAGAATTGTATGGAAATATGTGTTGTACTACAAATTGTTGGTAAGAAGTTTGTTAAAGTATACTTGAAGGCCTAGATCTCATGGAAGAGACAATGGTGAAAGTGAAGACTATTTAGAATCATATTAAGGAAGCTCTAAGTGGACAAAAATCTATGCCAATAACCGAAGGGAGGTTTTTGAATTTAAAGTGGGAGATCATGGTTTCTTGAAGGTATCTACATGTAAAGGTGTTATAAGGTTTGAAAATATAGGGAAATTAAGTCCTAGGTATATTGGGAGTTTTAAAATTTTATAAATAATTGGAGCTGTAGATTACTATTTGGTAATTCCACCAGACTCTCCAAGGTTCATGACATGTTCTATATCACCTTATTGATGAAGTACATATTAGCCCCAATGCATGTTATAACCTATGAGGAAATAGAATTGGAACCTAATTTATCTCACTATGAGGAGCCTATCCAAATTCTTGACACCAAATAGAAAGTGTTTCAAAATCAGATAACTCAACTGGTGAAGGTTCTTTGAAGAAATCACAAACTAGAAGAGGCAACATGAGAGCCTAAAGAAGCTATGAGGAAGGGTTACACACATTTATTTAATAAATATAACTTATTAAGTTTTTTTGGATAAAAGTATTTATGTGGGAGTGAATGTAATAATCTATATCGTTCTATAATAGATAAACATTACATCCCTAGACAATTATCTAATGCACATCCTATTATTTTATCATTATAATAGAAATAGTTCATGGTTATATTTAAAATTTAAATATCTAAATTTTATAATTTTAATTTTATCAAATGGATATCATTTTTAGTTTATAATTTCAAATTTATCTTAGAGTGATTTTTTGGAATTTTTTAGAAATAGTTTATTTTTGGGGGAATAGTGAAAAATGTTATTTTTTTGTTGAAATTTAATTTATTTTATTTTCCATTATGTTTTGGATTTGGTTTTAAATTAAAATAATATACCTTTAATTAAAAATAATATAATTAATTCAATATGAATCAACATTATATTTTATTTGGGTATAAGATTATTTCTATGCTTAAAAAACATTTTTCTAAAATATAAAGTTTTTCATTGTGTTTTGCATACTTATATTAAAATTAATTTCTATCTATTATAAAAAATGAATATTGAAAAATATATATTATATTATTAATTAGGAGGTTCAAATTTTTTAATGAGTATAATTTCATTTTTTTTCATTAAGAATAGTAACATTGGTAAAAAAGTTATCACCATGGTAAATGGGTAAAATGAGTTAATTAAGGTTTAATTTTTTTGATAAGGTCATAAAATCACATCTTATTTATTATTATATGTTGATATTTTAATCCTTATCAACTTATCTTTGTAATTTAATTATTTAAGTGCCAGTTATCCATAAGTAAGAAACTTATAATATTTAATAGTTAAAAATAATTAAAAGTGTGCCACTCACCACATTTATAAAAGGGAATCTCCTCTCCTCTATTCTTCAAACAAATTAATCCATTTATCTAAAAAAATATCTATACCAATACCTTTTAAAAATACATACCAACATCTTAGAGGTATTTTTCTATCACGACCTGAGCCACTGGGGTCTAACATGTGACTACCCCAAGCTCACCTCGAATTGGCCTAAGGATGATGAACAACACTGAGCAGAAATATCCCAAAAATGGGAGGCATTAGACTCATATAACTTCACACACACACATATACAATCCCACACAATTTTTAAATGTAAAAAAACTATTAATAATGCATGTATACATCTATAATCCCACAAAAATTGCATGAAAGTAAAGTAATGTAAGTGAAAAAGGGGCCAAATACAAGCCCAACCAAAACCGTAAAGAGTATAACATACTCTACGGGAAAAAAATATGATCAATTGAAAGTATCTAAAAACACCAAAATATTTCAAGCTCAGGATATGCTTCACTTACTCCCCATCCTTCCAGGACACCATCAAAAGGGCCGTTGTCTTCATAAGACACGACACATGCGATCATAGCCTATGCAGAGGTGAGTATAACAATACCCACTAGGACACCCCAAAAACACTAAAAAAGATTCATCAAGAATATTTAGATAAAAAATGACATATAAATCAATGCATAAAAGGAAAGAAACCCAGATATACTCAGAAAGGACACCGCGCCATCAGGTGGTCACAACCAACTATCAGCTACAGGATTCTGGCCGATGTAATGCTCATTATGGGAGATTCCACTCCATGAGCCATTCCATCACCGAAGACCCTCATACAAGAGGTCAATATTATTGGGCCCTGCCTAATAAATACCATTAGTCTTAGAAGACCCAAATACTTAGAGAGGGGGTCATGCCCAGGATTGCTGAAGGACACCACAAACCCAATATGGATCAACCCGCTACATAGGGGATCATATTCCAATGATACTGAAAACCCTACCAATACATACTTATAGATGGTGGATATATTCCTTACTCAAATAGGTCATGAAAATTCCAAAAATCCCACCTATGAGATAAAAATGAAAGAGGATTACACTACAGTATCATAGAGAGACAACACAAACTCTATTAGAGACTCATCCTCTATAGGGGATCACAATCCGGATATGTGGATATAATGCCACACTATACCCTTAAGGATAAGGACCAAAGGGAAAAACCACTCAAACGTCAATGGTCTTGTAAAGACCCATAAATTTCAAGGATTTTTTTTCTTAAATACATTGGAATTTTACGAGTCTGTGGCTTCTGACGGCACTTGATTCTGAGGCTCGGTATGCCCGGAATCAATTTTCGAAGTTTAGCTCGGGTACGTTCAGTAAATGAACGAGCTGGATTTTTTATATTTTGAACCGGTGCTCGGAATTGATATACGAGGGCACCGATGAACTCGCAACACTGGTAATTTCTTAATGGGACCTTTACCGTAGTTTCATTTTAAGCGGATTGAGAATTAATTTTTTGGGGAATTAGTTTAAAATAAATAAAATTGGTGTAGCACAATTTTATTTTATGGTTGGTGGTTATTTCCTCCCAAGGGGAGTTATAGGTGGGGTCCACACCCACATAACCTCCCATGAGAGGATATTTGTGGGGTAGGGCCTATACATGACCTAAACCCTTGAACTTCCCATAACTCTCATAAACCCCCACAAAAATCCCTTGTTTAATGTTGACAACCCTCTTTATTAATGAAATCTCTTCACCTCCCCGTATCCATTAATTAAGTGTTTAGAATTTAGAATTTTGAATGCTTATAAAGATTAATTAAAATAAGGGGAATCCTTATTTTAATTTGGTTGGCACTTGTTGTGTTGGGGGAAATATTTGAGAGAGAGCTCTTGTGAAAGAAGAGGAGAGTTTCTCCTTATTGAAGGACACGAATCCTCCAACGAAGAATGATGAACCTTATTTTCTCTTCTCCATGACAAGTGAGGAGACGCCACTTACTCCTCAGATGCACTCTGACATCATCTACGAATCCTCACCCCGCAACGCCGTCTTCCGCGACGCCCGACATACAACATCAATTATCGAGGTAGGGAATTAAGTTCAATTTTAATGGATTAAAATTGTGCCCCGTTTTTAATTGAACATCTTTGTTTGTTCGACCTATTGCTATCGCTTAACGTGGAGGGCGTGGGCTGAATGAAGACGGTCCGACGACCCTCCGTTTGATCTTGTTTATTTTTGGAATCGACGACCAGAGGCAGAACACGGAAGAGGCCGGCGGCGCAAGGGCCGCCGTTGCACATGCAAAGAAATCCGCAACCAAGCAGCCGCGACAGAGGAAGCACGGTGCCATCACGCCATGCTGGGAACACGACAGAGGAAGCAGGCACCGTCGTGCCGACTGTGTGGAAGGACCGGCCGGGCGGAGCAAAGCCGCGGCGCCAGGAGGGCGCTGCACCGGATGAGCCGCGACCCGCCCGTCGGGCCGCTTGCGCCAGATGGACGGCCGTCCTAGCCGGCTAGTTAGAGAGGGCGGTGCTGCTTGGTGCCGCCGGTTCGGGCAGCCGAGGGACCCCCCTGGACCGCTTAACCGGCTGGCCGAGCAAGCCGGGTCTTGCCCAGTCGGGTTGCGCCGGGCCGGGCCGCGCCCCGTCGAGCCGGGCCGCGCCACTTCAGGCTAGGCCGCGCCCTCTTCGGACCAGGCCGCGCCCCTTAGGATAGGCCACATGAATTATCGGGCCAGTCCAACACCCCTACCGGGTCGGACATGCCAAAACTGGGTGACCTGACCCGCCAGCTCACTAGGCTTAACGGGCCGGGCCCGTTATTCACTTAAACAAGAATAACGTAAAGACTGTGCGTCTGATCGATGCACCTTCTGTGGCACTGAGATCCTTTCGACGAGGCGGTCCTTTTGCGTTACTCTAAGTGAGTTTTGGAGAACTTTGGTAAATGGCCAGGTTTGGAACAAGCATATTTCCAACCGGGCCCCGGAATGAAAAAGCCAATATCTCTCAGACCGGGCGTCCGATTGACGCGCCGTCTGTTGCGTTGGGTTCCTTTTGACGAGATGTAACTTTGGGATACATCAACTTAGGACTTCGTGACAGTTTATGTATCGACCCCCTTACTCGAGGAGTAGACCCTCCCTGAATTGAGTACGCTGTGTGCGGGAACCCTAGAGCTGGATGCGACTGCGACGACTACCGTGGTGGGATCCTCCGTGGGTTCGATGATGAAGACGACTGTACTTGGATCCTACGTGGGTTCGTTAACAAGGACGACTGTACTTGGATCCTCTGTGGGTTCGACAACGATGATGAATGTACTTGGATCCTCCGTGGGTTCAGCAGCGATGACGACTGTACTTGGATCCTACGTGGGTTCAGCAGTGATGATTACTATACTTGGATCCTACGTGGGTTCGGCAGAGACGACTTCTGTACTTGGATCCTATGTGGGTTCGACATAGGAGAAGATTCAGAGGCTACATCTAATCATCTCCACCCTTCTTCGTGAGTAGTATACCTGTGTGAGCTGAGACTTGTCTTTCAATCATTATCATTGATGTGATTGACTTCTTTTCTATTTGGACCGGATTGTGCTTGGGCTCGGAAGTTAGAGCCGAACTGAGATTGATGACTTAGGTATATGTATGGGCATATACCTAAGTAGAGTTGGTTGATAGTATGTGTTTGTATCTTTCCTTTGTGTTTTATCCTTCATGGATTATGGGAGACCATATGGGGTCTCGGGGTCCCTACTGATTATCATATACTCACCCCTGCACGGGATATGCCCTCACTAAGTTGTGTTGGATGCAGATGATGGACAACATTGATCAAGGTGGAGGCTTGTGGAGCTGGATGGTACCCGGGGGTGGACCACTAGACGGGACATACATTGAGCAGACGGCCGGACCCGAGGAGTTGAGGAGACCATCTGTACCCACCCTTCAGGTGGGATATCTAGAGGATGACTCGATGGTTGCTACTTGACTTTACTGCTGTTGTACTTTCTTTCCAGTTGTACTCTACTTTCAGTTGGGTTTGTATAGTGGCCCATTTACTTTCTAGAACTTACTTTTGTACTCAGTTTTATTTAGTGCTTATTTCACTTGCATACTCTGTTGTGTTTGTTTACTTTTATAAAGAAAAATGACTTCCCTTTTACCGGGATTTACGCCTTTGGTGCTAGTCACCATCCCCTGGCCTATGGAAGGCGGGATTGGGGTAGTCACGACATGGGCCCCGAGGATGGGTTGTGACAAATTGGTATCAGAGGAGTCGGTTCTACCGTAGAAATCAGGACTCTGATAATTTATTCTCTGTGAAGCAATAGTATTAAGGGTATTGAGTGTGGTTATCAGTCCAAGGAGTCCAGTGTTGGTGCGACGGCCGGCGTATCCATACACCAGGACCCTGACTTCTGATTTCTGACTCAGTGCTCGAAAAAACTGATTGCATGTGTGTTTCAAAAGTTTTCTTTGGGATTACTTTGTGTCAGCTCACCAGGTATACTGTTTAACCATGGCACACCTGTTTCACTTCAGGATGGCCCCAAGAAGGCAGTCAACAAGATTTCATAGTTACGTGAGAGATGGAAGCCCACCGAGCGACGAGGCCTTGGTGTAGGGCCCCATTACAGCGGATGCACCAATGGTACCACTACCCGCTGAGCCACCGATGCCACCAGCCCCAGCAGCAGAGAGTGCACGCTGCTTGAGTGCGTTGCACGAGTTTCAGTGACATATGCCACCCAGTTTCTTTGGAGAGATGGAACCTCAGGCAGCCGAGGATTGGTTGGAGGCTATCTTCAGAGTCTTCAGATTGGTAGGGACACCAGCAGACCTTATGGTGATCCTTACCACGAGTCTGCTGCACGCAGTAGCTGGTAGATGGTGGAGCCTGATGCTCCAGCTTCACGATGAGGCATCACTACTTTGGACGGACTTTGAGATCCTCTTCCACTCGGAGTTTTTTCCAGCCACCCTCCGTGCGGTGCGCATCCAGGAGTTACTACATCTGCGATAGGGTAGCATGACAGTAGCCCAGTACTCGGTGAGATTTACCGACCTCTCACGCTACTCCACGGACATGGTACGAGACCCATTCTTCCGGGCCCGAACCTTTGAACAAGGACTGAGGCATGAGATCAGTTCTTCGATGATCTCCCTCAGCATTCTGACGCAGGAAGGAGTACTGGAGCGAGCCCTTCTTGTGGAGAAATTTCTTGCTGAGCCGACCCCAGTAGTGAGACCCACCGTAGGGCGACACGTAGCAGAGTCTTCTACAGCCGGCAGTAGACAGATGTCGCAGAGGTCCAAGCGGACTAGTACATCAGGTGGGCGACCTCAGGATACTGGTTTGGATGTGCGGGGAACACAAAGAAGATCCATCCATATGAGTGGCAGGCAGTTCTATGCACGCGGCGGGCAAAACCACATGGCTCATGACTGCCCGACTGTCCATGCAGACGAGCAATAGACAGTGGAGGGACCTCCCAGGAAGAGGCAAAGGTTCTACCGTGGCAGTCCACAAGGAGCAGGCAGACGAGGCATAGGAGCTGTACGAGCAGCGGGTGGTGGACTACGCTTCGAGGCTCTACCACGACCACCACCAGGAGGACCACCCCAGCCACAGGGAGCTGGCAGACAGGGGCATGCTCATATCCAGGTAGTCGAGGCCTATGACCATGGCACACCTGAGATGATTCGAGGTACTATCTGTGTATACTCCACCCTTGCTTCAATTATTATAGACACAAAAGCGAGTCATTATTTTATTTCCGCTTCCCTTGTTCGGAGCTCGGAGATTCCGATAGAGCCGTTGGCTTGATCCTTAGGGATAGAGACTCATATGGGAGAAGACTCGATGATTACGCACTGGTTCTGGCAGTGTGAGCCTACTCTAGGAGGTGAGTGCTTCTACTGGGATCTTCTTGTAGTGGCGTCGAGGCCTTACGATGTCATCTTGGGTATAGACTGGTTGTCTACAGTCCATGCTCAGATTGAAAACATTAGGTGCAAAGTGTGGTGTGTCTGCACAGATGGGAGCAGGTTCACCTTCACCAGTGAGAAGGGAGCCTTTGCAGCGCAGGATGGACTTACGTAGAGGAGAGGGTAGTCGATCACACATCAGTTGGCAAGTCTCATCCTAGGAGGGGTTGATGTGCGGAGTTCGAGTTTTCATGTTGTGGTGGATCAGTATGCAAACATTTTTCCTGAAGATGTTCCAGGACTACCTCCTCATAGAGAGGTAGATTTCTACATTGACCTATACCCCAAGACAACACCGATATCTACTACAACATATCGGATGGCACCCTCTTAGCTTCATGAGTTGTGGGTACAACTGGAAGACTTATAGGGAAAGGGATTCATCCGACCCAGTGTTTCACCCTGGGCTTCTCCGATTTTATTTTCCAAAAAGTAGAATGGGAGCTTATGACTATGTGTCTACTACCGTCGCCTGAATCAGGTGACTGTGAAGAACAAGTATCCACTCCTGAGGATTGACGACCTCTTTGATCAGCTTAAGGGAGAACTATGGTTCTCGAAGATAGACCTCAGGTCCGGCTATCATCATCTTAGAGTTCGAGATGAGGATGTGCAGAAGAAGACCTTCAGGTGTCGATATGGCCACTATGAGTTCTTGGTTATGCCCTTAGACGTAAACAATGCACCAGAAGTGTTCATGAGTCTCATGAACAGGATCTTACAGCCTTACCTTGATCGTTTTGTCATAGTCTTCATCGACGACATATTGATATTCTTGACTACTGAGGAGGAGCACGCCTACCATTTGGGGGTTGTATTGAAAATACTCCAAGAGCACCAGCTTTATGGTAATCTCTCTAAGTGATAGTTCTGGATTTGTGAGGTTCACTTCCTGGGGCATGTCATCTCGGAGGTGGGATTTGTGGTGGATCCTGTGAAGATCAAAGCAGCACTTGCTTGGGAGCCACCCCGGAGCGTGACAGAGGTTCGGAGTTTTTTGGGACTGGCTGGGTACTATTAGAGATTTGTGCTAGACTTCTCTAGAGTTGCAGCACCACTTTCAGCTTTGACGAAGAAGTGAAAACCCTTCATTTGGTCAGATAGATGCCAGCAGAGCTTCCAGGAGCTGAGACAGATATTGACCAGTGATCCCATCTTGAGGATACCATAGGAGGGTATTGGGTACGTGGTTTACTACGATGCATCAGGGACCAGACTCGGGTGTGTCCTAATGCAGGAGCGGGCAGTGATCGCCTATGGTTCATTGAAGTTGAGGCAACACGAGTAGAACTACGCTACCCATGACCTGGAGTTAGTAGTAGTGGTATTTTCCTTGAAGATGTGGCAGCACTATCTGATGGGATAACACTTTACAATCTACTATGACCACCAGAGTCTCAGGTACATTTTCTCGTAGAAGGACCTGAACCTGTGATAGAGGCGATGGCTCGAGTTACTCCAGGACTATGACTTTGAGATAGTCTATACTCCTAGGAAGGGGAACGTAGTAGCTGATGCTCTCAGCAGGATATCGGGAATTCAACTACTTGGAGAGGTGACAGAACAGTTAGCTGCTTTGCAGATATCCTTTGTAGATAGAGATGAGATAACTTTTCTACAGTTCCTCACAGTTACTCCTCCACTACTTCAGCGGGTCATAGAGGCACAGCGTGGGGACATTTACTGTGAGACGCGACATGCTCAGATTTCCACAGGGCAGGCGCCTGATGGATTTTATGAAGGAGGAGAACACGTCATCCTCTTCAGGGGACGTACCATGGTACCAGTTTCACTGTAAGAGGAAGTTCTGAGGGAGTTTCACACTTACCCTTTAGCAGTACATCCTGGAGTGGCGAAGATGTACCAGGACCTCAGGCGACAACACTGGTGGCCGAGTATGAAGAAGGCTGTAGCAGAGTTCGTTTCACGATGCCTCACTTTCCAGCAAGTGAAGGCGGAGCACCAGGTACTAGAAGGCTTGGTACAACCCTTAGAGGTTCTGGAGTGGAAGTGGGACATAATATCCATGGATTTTGTGACGGGGCTTCCATGTACTTCCAGAGGACACGACTCCATTTGGGTGATCGTAGAACGACTCACCAAGTCATCCCACTTCCTTTCGATCAAAGAGCAGGGCTCAGTGGAGAGCTTGGGACACCTCTATGTTTAGGAGATCGTACGGCTTCATGGTGTGCCATCGTCTATCGTCTCCAATCGAGATGCTCACTTTACTTCCTATATTTGGAAGGGGTTGCAGGGAATTTGGGATACAACTACACCTAAGCACCACCTTTCATCCTCAGACGAATGGCCAGATGGAGAGGACCATTCAGACTCTCGAGGACATGCTCCGTGCATGTGTCCTTGACTTTGGTCGCAGCTGGGAGGATCAACTACCCTTGGTGGAGTTTGCGTACAACAATAGATACCACTCCACTATTAGGATGGCACTATACGAGGCACTGTATGGACAACCTTGCAGATTACCTTTGTACTGGACTGACCTTGGGGAGTCAGCACTTGTAGGACCAGATATGGTTCAGGCTACGACATAGAAGGTGCAGATCATCCAGGAGCAGATGAGGACTGCACAGAGCAGACAGAAGTCCTATGCTGATATGAGACGGAGACCACTGGAGTTTAAGGATGGAGACCGCGTTTTCTTACGGGTCTCACCTTGACGTGGATTATGCAGATTTGGCTGGGGCGACAAGTTATCTCCATGCTTCATCGGGCCTTTTGAGGTCCTCAGCAGAGTAGGCGAGGTGGCTTACCGCCTGGCCCTTCCACCTTAGTTGCACCGGGTGCATGCCGTCTTCCACATATCATAGCTAGGGAGATACATACATGACCCGACCCATATCATTGATCATGGGGAGCTAGACATCGATGATGGGGCTACATTCACGGAGGTCCCGGTGGAGATCGATGATCGACAGGAGTGGGTCCTATGTGGATGGTCGATTCCTCTAGTGCGCATTCATTGGAAGCACGGGAACCTCCAGGAGAGCACATGGGAGTGAGAGGCCCAGATGCATGCTCATTACCCTTATTTGTTTCCCTAGTTTTTGATGTAGCTTTACGGGGACGTAAATCCCTCAGGTGGGAGTAATGTAAAGATCCGGAAATTTTAATGAATTTTTTTTCTTAAATAATTTGGAATTTTACGAGTCTATGGCTTCTGACGACACTTGATTCCAAGGCCCGGTATGTCCAGAATCAATTTCTGAAGTTTAGCTCGGGTGCGTTCAGTAAACGAATGAGCGGGTTTTTCTATCTTTTGAACCGGTGCTCAGAATTGAAATCTGAGGGCACCGATGAACTCGCAGTGCCAATAATTTCTTAAGGGGACCTTTACCGCAATTGCGCTTTAAGTGGGTTGAGAATTAATTTTTTGGGGAATTAGTTTAAAATAAATAAAATTGGTGTAGCACAATTTTATTTTATGGTTGGTGGTTATTTCCTCCCAAGGGGAGTTAGAGGTGGGGCTCACACCCACATAACCTCCCTTGAGAGGATATTTGTGGGGTGGGGCCCACACGTGACCTAAACCCTTGAACTTCCCATACCTCTCATAAACCCCCATTAAAATCCCTTGTTTAATGTTGACAACCGTACTTATTTATGAAATCTCTTCACCTTCCCCTATCCATTAATTAAGTGTTTAGAATTTTGAATTTTGAATGCTTGGAAAGATTAATTTAAATAAGGGGAAGCCTTATTTTAATTTGTTTGGCACTTTTTGTGTTGGGGGAAATATTTGAGAGAGAGATCTTGTGAAAGAAAAGGAGGGTTTCTCCTTGTTGAAGGACATGAATCCTCCGACGAAGAATGACGCACCTTCTTTTCTCTTCTCCATGAAAAGTGAAGAGATGCTTCTTCCTCCTCAGACGCACTCCGATGTCATCTATGAATCCTCACCCCGCGACGCCGTCTTCCGCAACGCCCAACGTGTGACATCAATTATCGAGGTAGGGAATTAAGTTCAATTTTAATGGATTAAAATTGTTCCCCGTTTGTCATTGAACATCTTTGTTTGTCCGACATATTGCTATCACTTAACGCGGAGGGCACGGGCTGAACGAAGATGGCCCGACGACCCTCCGTTTGATCTTGTTTATTTTTGGAATTGGCGACTGGAGATGGAATGCAGAAGAGGCCGGCGACACAAGGGCCGCCGTCGCACATGCAAAGAAAGCCGCGACCAAGAAACCGCAGCGCCAGGAGGGCACCGCGACGGATGAAATGCGGCCCGCCCATGGGGGCCGCTTGCGCTAGAAGGCCGACCAGCCTAGCCGGCTGGTTAGGGAGGGCGGTGCCGCTTGGCACTGCCGGTTCGGGCAGCTAGGGGGCCGCCCCCCCTCGGACCGCTTGGCCCTCCGGACGAGCCAGCTGGGCCGCGCCCAGCTGGGTCGCGCCCAGCTGGGTCGTGCCCAGCTGGGTCGCGCCCAGACAGGACACGCTCAGCTGGGTCACGCCCAGCCAGGCCGCGCCCAGTTGGGTCGCGCCCATCCAGGCCATGCCCAACCGGGTCGCGCCCCGCCGGGCCGGGCCGCGCCCCACCGGGCTCGGCCGTGCCACTTCGGGCCGGGCCGTGACCTCTTCGGGCCGGGCCGCTCCCCTCAGGCCGGGCCACACGAATTATCGGGCCAGTCCGACACCCCTACAGGGTCGGACTTGCCAAAACTAGGTGACCCGACCCGCCAGCTCACTGGGTTTAACAGGCCAGGCCCGTTATTCACTTAAACATGAATAACTTAAAGACCGCACGTCCGATCGACGCGCTGTCTGCGAAATTGGGATCCTTTCAACGAGGATGTCCTTTTGCAATAATCTAAGTGTATTTTGTAATACTTTGGTAAACGTCCGGGTTCGGAACAAGCATATTTCCAACTGGGCCCCTGGAACGAAAAAGCCAATATCTCTCAGTCCGGGCGTCCGATTGACATGTCGTCTATCACGTTGGGTTCCTTTTGAGGAGATAGAACTTTGGGATACATAAACTCAGGACTTTGTGACAATTGATGTATAGAACCCCTTACTCGAGGAGCGGACCCTCCTGGAATTGAGTATGCTGTGTGCGGGAACCCTAGAGCTGGCTGCGACTGCGATGACTACCGTGCTGGGATCCTCTGTGGGTTCGACGACAAAGATGACTGTACTTGGATCCTATGTGGGTTCGACAGTGAGGAAGACTGTACTTGGATCCTCCGTGGGTTTGGCAGTGATGACGACTATACTTGGATCCTCTGTGGGTTCGGCAGCGATGATGACTGTACTTGGATACTACTTGGGTTCGACAATGATGGTTACTATAGTTGGATCCTACGTGGGTTTGGAAACGATGACTTCTATACTTGGATCCTACGTGGGTTCAGTAGAGGAGATGATTCAGAGGCTACATCTAATCATCTCTACCCTTCTTTGTGAGTAGTATACCTGTGTGAACTGAGTCTTATCTTTCAATCATTATCATTGATGTGGTTGACTTCATTCCATTGTGGACCGGATTGTGCTTGGGCTCAGAAGTTAGAGCCGAACTGAGATTGATGACTTAGGTATATGTATAGGCATATACCTAAGTAGAGTTGGTTGATACTACATGTTTGTATCTTTCCTTTGTAGTTTATCCTTCATGGATTCTGGGAGACCTTCGGGGGTCTCAGGGTCCCTACTGAGTATCATATACTCACCCCTACACGAGCTATGCCCGCACTACATTGTGTTGGATGCATACGATGGACAACACTGATCGGGGTGGAGGCTTGTGGATCTAGACGGTACCCGGGGGTGGACCACTAGACGAGACGTACACTGAACGGACGGATAGACCCGAGGAGCTGAGGAGACCATCTGTACCCACCCTTCAGGTGGGATATCCAGAGGACGACTCGATGGTTGCTGATTTACTTTACTACTATTGTACTTTCTTTCCAGTTGTACTTTACTTTCAGTTGGGTTTGTATACTAGCCCATTTACTTTCCAGCACTTACTTTTATACTCAGTTTTATTTAGTGCTTACTTCACTTGCGTACTCTGTTGTGTTTGTTTACTTTTATAAAGGCAAATGCCTTCCCTTTTATCGGGATTTATGCCTTTGTTTCTAGTCTCCGACCCCTGGCCTATAGAAGGTGGGCTTGGGGTAGTCACGACATGGGCCCTGAGGACGGGTCGTGACAGGTCTGATATGAAGAGATGAATAGCTCCAAGTTGTCTCTAAGGGAGTACACAACATGTAAGTAGAGTACACAATGTTCATCACTCAACCTAGATCTTCCCGTGTGGTGCTACCTCAAATGGCCTATAAATATCCAAAAACACAATGTGTAGGAGTAGTAAAAAGTGTGTAGAGATCATATGAAACCTTACTCATGCTTTCTGCCTATGCCTATGTACCGCTGACTGTGCCCATGTATCAACCTGTTTACACCTAGCCATGTCTGTGTACACCTCACAGTGTCTGTGTCAGAGTACATGGCATGTCTATGCTAGTGTACTCATGGATGTGTCTATATACCCTTTTATGTACACTCAAAGCCTTTATAGAAGGGTTACATGGTGTGTGACCATGTCACAAGATGTGTGATATTTAACTCTAGTAGAAACCCTAGCACCGTAACCAGGGGGTCTCACACGGTGTGTAATCCCGAAATAAATGCCGTGTATCGTGGGACTTTCCAAATCCATTGGGATATTTCTTCATGTCCTTCTATATGTTGAAAGAGATGCCATCTCACTGGAGAAACACCAATTAGGGATCGTTTTTCCCTTTCCAACATCGATCACTGCAATCCGGTTCCAAATCTACTTGGAAAACACGACCATCGAGCCATCCGTATCCACTACACATCAAAACTAGGAAGAACTAGAATAAAAAATGCATCTGATCTTCCTCTGATCACCCTCATCATTCATTTCACCTCAATCTTAACCTTGATCATGAACCACACCCACAATATCAATCTGTTGCTCTGAAGAACGGTCACATGACTATTGAATACTTGAAATTCATTGAACCATGGGAAAAGGAAATTGACCTTGATGAACATGTGAAGAATGAGGGAGAGGAATCCATAATACATAAAAAGTGAGGAACAAACCTCGACCTTTGTTCATTCATCCTTGATATGTTGTCATAGATAAAGATAGATGAAGTGGATAATCCACACAATGGACAAATTAAATCCATCAATTTAATCTACCACCGACGCGAGTATCAATTATATTCATGGAATTGATTCACATCTGACCTGGATAAAATAATGGGATGAAAAAACCAAAAATCAACATCCTACATAGAGTTTGGATCGATCATTGATGAATAAAGGTTCTGTTCTTCCATCGTTGATGAGATCCATGAAATCCATTAGCACAATGATCCTTGATCAAGTCTTGATCCATCATTGTTCACCAAGAATGATCTCCTCCAATGCTCTCTCTAGGACTCTAGGGTTTAGCGGTAAACCCTAAGACAAAATACATAATCGTTTATTTATATAGGAGCTCATTCACCACATAAAATAAAATAAGTAAAATAAAATAAAATAAATAAAATAAATTAATTTATTTTATTAATTATGAGCCTGAAAAAACTTTTTCACAAACAACCCATGCTGACAAAGCTTATGTAACACCTATAGTAAAACCCAGGATCTGAACTCAATAGTTCCCTTGGATTTATTATCTAGGCCCCCATTCAGGAGTTATTCCAATATTTTAGGAAAAATATATACATGTGATATTTAATATATTTAATATATTTTAAATATTTATTTTGGGCATACCGGGATTTAGAATCACATGCTGTATCATCTCTTGGTCTAAAAAATAATCCATATAATATCCAAAAATAATAAAAAGAAAATATAATTCATTACATTCTCCCCACCTTAGGGTTTTTCATCCTAAAAATTGAAAAACATACTAAAAAAGAAGAGGGTACTAGGCTTGTATATGGGTCTCCCACTATAAGGTTCTCTCCTAAAGATTCCCATGCTTTCACCAAATACACCCTAGGGGAATCAATCACCCGTGAAGGATCCTCTCCTACCGATCCTCAATCTTCAATAGGTAATCCACAAAGGTAGATCCATCCCCAATATCCATATCACCCCAGTCGATAACATGTGATGGGTCATGCATGTAACTCCTCATATGAAACACATGGAAGATGTCGTGTATCCGGTATAACTGCAGTGGTAGAGCTAAGTTCTACGCCACCTCACCAACTCTATGCATTATTTGGAAATGGAAAATGAATCTCAAAGATAATTTCCATCGCAACTAAATCTTCGCAATCCATGTCAAGTTGAGACCATCAGGAGAACATTTTCTCCCTCCTTAAACACCAAAGGTATCTATCATTAGTATATATAAGTATTCTAATGGCTATATGCTGTCCTCATCCACTCTTGGATGATCTGCACCTTCTCTATAGTAGGTCTCACCAACTCTGGGACCATGAGTGCCGAATCACTTGGATCAACCCAACAAAGTGGTGACCTATAGGGTCACCTATACATGTAATTGAATAGTGCCATACCAATGGTGGAATGGTAGCTGTTGTTATACACAAACTCTACTAAGGGTATATGATCCTCCCAACTATGACCAAAGTCCAACATGAAATACCAACCAAAACTGTAAAGAGTCCAATCTGATCTAAATAAGACTATGATCAAATGAAAACACCCATAAAAAACCTCAGTCTATTAAGATCAAGTTATGCTCCACCCACTCACTGTCCCCCTAGGACACCATCTAAAGGGCCATCATCTGCATAAGACACGACATGCATGGGAAAAGCCCATGCATGGGCGAGTATAATAATACCCATTAGGACACCCTGAAAAAACTAAAAATGAAGAATCAAGAATATTCATCACAATAGTGATATATAAATCAATTAATAGCAAGAAATAAATCTAGATATACTCATGAAGGACACTACACCACCAGGAGATCACAACCAACTTATAGCCAGAAGATTCTACTTGAAGTAATGCTTCTTCCAGGATAATCTACTCCATGTGCCATGCCATCAATAGAGAAACTTATCCAAGAGGTCAATATTATTGGTACCTACCCAAGAAAGCTCACTGGTCTTAGAATACCCTGATAATCAGATATGGGGACATGTCTAGGACTCCTGGGGGACACCCAATCTGGATCAACCCGCTATGTAAGGGATTATATGCTAATGATACTGCAAACCCTAGTGATACAACCTGCTAGATGGAGGATCAACTCCCTACTCCAAGAGGTCATGCTAATTCCACAAACCCCACCTAGGGTATAGAGATGATAGATGATCACACTCTAGTCTCACAGAGGGACACTACAAACTCTATTAGTGACTCATCCTCTAGATAGGATCACAATCCTCAAATGTGGATGTAATGCTGCACTATACCCTCAAGGGTAAGGAATAAGGGGAAAAACCACTCAACTGTCTATGGTCCTAACTAAAGAGACAAAGATCTCCAAGCTCTCTCTAAGGGAATACATGACATGTTAGAAGAGTAAACATTGTGAATTGCTCAACCTAGATCTACCAGTGTGGTTTTTACTCACATGGAATGTAAACCTCCAAATACATGGAATGTAGGAGTATTACATGACATGTAGAGATTGTTTAAAACGTTTCCCATTCAGTCTTCCCATGGCCGCGTATCATTGGACATGCTCATGTATCAACCCATGTACACCTAGCTGTGACTGTTTACACCTGGCCGTGTCCGTGTCCAAGTACACAACATGTCCATGACTGTGTACTCTTGGCTATATCTGTGTACCCTATGAGGTACACACCAAGAAGTCATAGAAGGGTCAAATGTTGTGTGATATTTAACTCTAAAAGAAACCCTATCACTGTATCCAGGGGGTCCCACATGACTTATAATCTTAAAATACACACCATATATCATTATATTTTCTAGATCCATTGGTATCTTCCTCCACATCCTTATATGTGTCTCCAGAGCTTCCATATCACTAGAGAAACACCAATCATGGGTTGTCCAATCCTTTCCAACATCGATCACTGAGATACAGTTCTATATTTTCTCCAAAAACACCACAAATGGGAGGCATTAGCCTAATGTACCTATACATGCACACATATCCAATCCCACACAATTATAAAATGTAAAAAAAGCATAACAAATGCATGCATACATCTATAATTACACAAATAGAGTACAATAGTTTAGTACTAGAAGCGAAAAGGGGCCAAATACAAGCCCAACCAAAACTATAAAGAGTAAAACCTACTCCAAGGGTGAGGAATATGATCAAATGAAATCACCCAGAAAGCACCTTAGTATTTCAAGCTCAATATATGCTCCACCCATTCAATATCCTCCTAAGACACAGTCAAAAAGGACGTTGTCTGCATAAGAAACGACACATGCTGGCAGAGCCCTTGTAGGGGTGAGTATAAAAATACCCAGTAGGATACCCTGAGAACATTAAACATGAAGTATCAAGAATATTCAGATAAGAAACAATATATAAATCAATTAATAATAATAAATAATCCTAGATATAATCAGGAAGGACACCTTACCACTAGGTGGTCACAACCAACTGTTAGCCACAAGATTCTGCTCGAATCAATGCTCATTTTGGGAGAATCCACTCCACGAGCCATGCCATCACAGGAGACACTAATCAAAGAGATCAAGATAATTGGGACCCACTTAAGAAATCTCGAGGGTATAAGAAGACCTTGATACCTAGAGAGGGGGTCATGTCTAGGACTATTGGGGGACACCACGAACCTAATCTAGATCAACCCACTACACAGGGGATTATATTCCAATGATACTGAAAACCCTATCAATACGTCCTTCTAGATGGAGGATTAACACCCTACTCAAATAGGTCACATTGATTCCAAAAACCTCACCTAGGTTATAAATATGATAAAGGATCACACTCTAGTCTCATGGAGGGACACCAAAAACTCTATCAGAGACTCATCATCTAGAGGGGATCAAAATCCTGAGATGTGGATGTAATCCCACACTATACCCTCGAGGGTAAGGACTAAAGGGAAAAACCACTCAACCATTACTGGTATGAACTAAATATATAAAGATCTCTAAGATTTCTCTAAGGGTGTACACAACGTGTAAGTAGGGTACACGAAATGCATTGATCAACTAGGATATTACCATGTGGTGATGCCTCACATGACATGTAAATCTACAAATATATAGTGTGTAGAGATCACATGGAACCTTTCCCATGTTGTATAACTATGACCATGTACCACTGGCCATTCTTGTGTATCAAACTATGTATACTGAGCCATGACCATGTACACTTAACCATGTCTGTGTCCGAGTACACAGTGTTTATGTGCCTATGAACTCATGATTGTGTTCATGTACCCTCCAAGGTACACACCAAGCCATCATGGAAAGTCAAATGATGTGTGACCATGTTACACGATGTGTGATATTTATCTCCAGTGGAAACCCTATCACCGCAACCAAGGGGTCCTACACGACATGTAATCCCAAAATAAACGTCGTGTATCGTGGTATTTTCTAGATCCATCGGGATATCCCTCAACATCCTTTTGAACATCACTAAAGATTCCATCTTTCTAGAGAAACACCAATCAGGGGTCATCTGGCCCTTGACAACATCGATCATTGGGATCCGGTTCCATATTTTCTTGAAAAACACCACCATCAAGCCATCTGTCACCGCCACACATCAAAACCAGGAAGAAATAGAATTTAAAATCCATCATATCCACCTATTATCATCTTCCTCCATCATCATACCTTTACCATTACCTTGATAATGAACTACACCCAAAATATCGATTCGTTTTGTCGAAGAATGATTGTGCAACAATCGAATACCTGACACTCATTGAACCACATGCTAAGGAAATTACCCATGATGAACATGAGAAGAATAGGGGAGAGGAATACATAAGCCATAAAAATTGGGGAACAAACATTGACCATTGTTAATTCATCCTCAATAATTTATCGTAGATAAATATAGATGAAGAAGATAATCAATACAAAAAACACATTAAATCCATCAATTTAATCTACATTTGTTGCATGAATCATTTCTATTGAAAGAATCGATCCTCGTTCAACTGGGATAAAATAATGGGATGGAAAAACCAAAAAAATAACATCCTACACAGAGTTTGAAGAACTATTTTGTGTTTCCATCATTGATGAGATCCACAAACTCTGTTGGCACGGCGATCCTCAATTTGGTCCTAATATATTGTTTTTCACCAAGAACACTCTCCTCCAATGATATATCTAGGTCTCCATATTTTATAATTCAACCCCAAGACAAACTCCATAACCATTTATTTATAGAGTTTCTCAATCAAATAAAAAAAATCAAATAAAATAAATAAATAAATTTATTTTATTAATTCCACACCCGTGACAACTTTTTCAAAAACACATCGCGATGAAAAAGGTTATGTCATGCCTTGGGTAAAAATCACACTTTGAACTCAAGAGTGCCCTCAAATTTCTAATTTGGGACCCTATTCAAGAGTTATTCCACTTTTTCAGAAAATATGCATCCACATGATATTTCATATATTTAAAATATTTCAAACATTTATTATGGGCACAATAGGCCTTGGAATCCACACCTTCATGGTTCTTGGTATAAAAAATAATACATATAATATCCAAAATTAATACATGGAAAATCAAATTCATTACATTTTCTCACAAAAAGACTAATCCTATAAGGCTTAAGGTGTAAACCAAATAAAGTTTTCCCAAGATGAGGTATAACTCTTAACTGAGTGTTTTCATGTTTATTTCTTATTCCACATACTTAAAATATTATATAACCATGATGATATGATAACAAAATTATATTAATTATACTAAAATATTATTATGTTTATGGAACAACACCTTTTCATATTCTTCCCATCCTATAGGAAATGAAGACATCGCTCGTGTATACATACGACCTACCGTCTCCATGTAGAAGTGTAATTAATTTTTCATCACCACTTTACTTGGATGGTTATAAATATGGATATAATGAATATATATATATGATATTTATGATATAATTGTGATTTTTTAAGTATCAAATATCATCTACCTTCTTACCTTTCCACCCATTAAAAAATGAAAATGTTACTCATGCGTATGTGTGGACCACCACCTCCACAAAGTGATACGACTCATTTTTCATGTACACATTTAATGAATGATTATAAAATTGTATTTAATTTATAAAAATAATAATTATTTAATTATTAATATTCTATATATAATGGAACCATGAACCCTTTGACCATAGTCAATAGATTGATGTTATTTTGAGGTTTTAAATTGAAGGACTCCAAAATGTACATCGTGAACTTAACTTATTTACTAACTATTTAAGTCCTAGTAATAAATAAAATAAAATGAATTATTAAAAGTGAATAAACTTGAAAAATTATATTAAGTATAAAAGTTAATATAAGTTTATTATACAAGATTTAAAGTACGTATGTGGCGAGTCAGACTTGAGGTAATGGTTTATTCTACAATCTCATTTTTATTTTGGATTGGTTGTGTTTAATTATAAATTGAAGTAAATTATAGGATCTTTATATTTTAAAATCCATTTAATTTTTATCCTTTGGTTATCTATGGAGTTTACATGTTTTTATTTCATTTCCCTCTCTTTGTTACTTAATATGATTGAGATTTTTTTTAAAAAGACAACCATATTTCCATTTTGGATGAATTTTTTCTTCCATGTCCATGCTTCTTAACATGTTTTGAAGAATGTTCTTTTATATGATCAATTTATCATTTAACATCATTTTTAACCATATTTGAATTTATTTTCAAAGTTTTAAAAGGTATGTTCTTTTATTCAAGTGAGGTACTTTTGAATTTTTACCAAAAGTGCTAAATAAATATTTGTTTTTACATTTACTGAATGAATTTTTTTTCCTACAATCATAACTATTATTTTATTTGAAGATTCCTTTAAAAATTTCCATGGTTATTTTCAAATAAAATAATTTTTGTTTATATTCTGGTAATTTTTTATTTAAAATGTTATCACAAGAAAATGATATTTTTCTCATATTTTCAAAGAGAGACTTGAATGTTATTTTAAAGGTATTTTCATCTATGTCAACATATTTTTGAGGATTATTATTCTTTACTAGGGATATAATCTAATGATACCATCCACCTTATTTATCTAGATAGATTATGATTATGTTGTTCTATTTATTGGCTAGGGAAAATATTAGCTTTTTTATGCTATATTTTTTCAATACAAATATTTATAGTGATTATGTATTGAATTGTTATCCATTTATTCCATATAATGAATATGATGGACTTAGTAAGTTATAGGCATGGCCCATTATAGCCCCTCTATGCATTGTAAGGTCTCATGAGACAAACTAGTTTGGGTCTTTGGTGTATGCCTTATCTATTTATATATGATGTCTTAGCACGAGGCATTAAAAATAATATTAGGGTGTTTAGAGTTATTCATTATATAATTATGAAATCTATTATTGTTATCCATGTATTTATTTATATTTGTATGAAATATATAGATATATTCTCCTTTTATGATATTAATTATATGAAATATTTTGTTATTATTTATCTCTACCATATTATTCATGCTTTATTTATTATATGATAGATTATGTTTCATGTTTTCCATTAATGAGAATATGAGATCACCATTTTATTATTTGTTCCTTTCCCCATGATACCAATAAGAGATATATGAATTATTTCGAGGTTATACTACAATAAATAATAAAATACATACTTAAATTTTAAGTTATATTTCATATTTTAAAATGTAATGTGAGAATCATGTATGTATCTAGTCTCCTAAGACTGATAAATTATTTAATACTTTGGGGTATGATTTATTGTATCTTATGCCAATTTATTAAGATAACCACCAATTCTAAGTTACTAGAGTCAGAGTGCTATATAATTTTTTGTCTACTGTTTTTGCAAGAAAAAATAGAGCACATGAGGAGTAGTGAGCTCCATCTTGTAGGGAGATTAGTGAGTTATTCATTTTTCTATAAAGGTTATTAACCTAAAGGGTCAGTGAAATTGCTTCAAATTATAATGAAATTAGCGTGATTAGTGGTTTAGGTGTATTGAAATATCACTATAGCGTGCTCCTTGGATTAGACTGGTTTGTGTGAACCAATTGAATTGATTATATCACTTTATTTTTCTTTATTACTTCATATCAGTTGTGAGGGAGAGAGTGTTCCTGAGAATTGTGGAACATGATCATTTGAAGGGGTTATTATAACATATAGATATACCCAGATTAACCCCCTCTTAGAGTATTAACCTTTCTTGGGAACAACAAGACATGTAAGAGTGAATGAAAAATCCTAATCTAGAAGATAACAACAACCTTTAAGCTCTTGGAATATAACAAAACAATATTTTATATGGAAATATCATATCTTCTTAGATTAATATTCAATACATTTCATAAACACACATATGAAGACCATAATTTTTTAGTGTCTTTGGAGACTATAAACACAATATTCTTATTTCATGAAATGTATTCAACATATACTGACACAATTATTCTCACATAGTATTCCTCTTAAGTATACCCTGCCTAAACCTTTCTTCACAACATAGGGAAGGAAACATAAGAAAGGTTGAGATTGGTGATCAGTAAGGGTAAACATAGGAAATATCAATCCATGATCATATGAAAATATAAGATAAGCATAAGGGTATGTGATCATGAACATAACTTATGAAGTTTATACCAAACCTATTATAGATCATAAAGATGATCCATGGAATAAAATATTATCATTTCAAAAAACATGGGCCAAAAGAGTGATAAATCATCATAAATCAATCATTAACCATAAAATCATGTCATGAAAGTGTGACATCATCATAAATATATAAATCCATTTCATATATCAAGGTTAAATACAAATTTCATCAACATAGATGACCATGAATTCTCACCTATTTCCCATTGTGGATCAGGACACACCTATTTACCATAGTATATTGGGATGCACTTATTTACCATGGTAGATTAGAATGCACCTATTTCCCATAGTAGATCAAGCACATCAAATTGTTTCCCATTATTATCTCATAAGATATAAATATTTACCGAATGAATTGGAGGGAGATATAGGTATCACCTGTCATATAATGAAAATCATATATATGTGTTCCATAAGATTTTAAATCATTAATAATATTAGAATCCATAAAAATAAAATGGGTTTTATAAACATTTCATCATAACATAACTCATGGAAAAGATACGATATTCATAAACATAATTATATCATAAACATAAATTTTAAATAATAAGGATTGTGTCCTTAGATTATATCCCTAATAAATCATAAGAAACATTAAATAATGTTTTCTTAGATGAATAATTCTTTTGAAATATTACTTGGAATAATTATTGAGGAAAATAACATTTCTATTTTGATGTCATTTATTTTTCTAAAAACGAAAAAATTATAAAGGAAAAATTTTACTTTAAAAGAACCTTGAAAATTTTTAAAGGAAGATTCAAATCATTAAGGTGTCTTGATGGCCAAAAAATCTACCCATGCCACATAAGTAAAACAAAAAATATTCCCTATGTATTTTTTTTTCAGAGAAGTCACAAAGTAACTCATTTAGAAAATGATAAAAATATTCCTTTCAAATTGTTTTAAAAAAATTAAAACACTGTTAAAAATTATTTTAAAAAATTAGAATAGAATAATAAAAAACTTTTTTATTTTTTTTATAAAACATGGAAATAGAAGAGAAATATTCCCCAAGTGATATTTAAACATAAAAAATCCCAAATAATGTTGATATTATTAAATAAACCCTTACCACTTTGGTATAATTTGAATCTCAAGCCCCATGAAATAAAGAAACATAGATGGATATGTAAAGACCATAATTTTTAGGATAAGACTCATAAAATAAATTCATGGTTAGTATATAAACCATAAAAAAGAAAAAAGTAGTGTATAAATTATGTGTCACACATAAATAAAAGTGAGAAAAATACCTTATCTCAAGTACTTCTTTTCCTTATTCACATTCAAACATCCTCTTCTTTAAAACAACTCCTTTAAATCTCCTCTAAAATTATCTAGAGTTAGTCTTTTGGGAAGAAAAGAAACTCTACAATGTATCTATGGAAGTAGAGAAGACAATTTTATAGAGGATGGTCACAATATAAGGCTCAAATTGGTGTAATTAATTAAGGGTGGAGGTGTCATTTTATAATTGAGGTGAGATGCACTTTTAGAATCTTTTTTAAAAATAAAATTCAATAAGACTATTCTAGAGACAAATGATATTGGAAAGTGGCTGATAAATGCACATAGGATTAAAATTTTGACTATATCTTATCCAATTTGTACTTATTTAATATTTTTATTATTTTTAAATAATTTAATAAAATACTAATCCCATAAAATATCATTATTGTCAATTTTGATACTATTCATTACATTGACTTTAAAAACATCAAGACAATAATTTTTTTAAAAATCATTCTATTATATCTTAAAAATGTCATGGTCATATAGATAATTCATTTAACACCTTAAATATCTCAAATTATGTTACTTTTAATATTTTTAATATCATTTATTTGACTTTTCCATTAATTGAATAATTACCGCGTTAGTGTTGTGTAAGAATTTAAGGTAATTATTTATTCCCTAAAAATTAAAATTAAATTACCATGATGAAGATAAATATTTCTTATTTAAAAATAATATTTATAGTCTAACATATACTCTTAATAACCCCATATTAAAATATTATATTTATTAAAAACAAGAGTGTGATATGTTTGACTTTTCATGAAATAAAATACTATAAATGTCATAATCTCATTAAAATGAACATAAAATACCATATAAATGAATATTGGATGAATATGGATGAAATGGAATCATAAAATAAAATTAAAGAAAGTGTTGGGGTCATATTATAATCCTTATCATTTTATTTTTAACTTTAACTACCCGATTTACCCTTTACTGTGGTAACAAAAATTACAAAGGTTACTATTCATATTGAACAAAAAAAGGGACCTATTAACTAAATTTGTATCACATGATTCAAAATATGGAATCCATTTTTCAAAATTAAAAATATATAAGTGGTATAATTTAATTTAAAATTAAACTGAAAAAATGCAATGAAAAATAGTTTGTCAAAAAATGCATTTTTTAAAATGTACAATGTTTTTATGCTAAATTCAAGTATAAAATCCATTTAAAAAACCATAATTGAATTATTTTAAATCAAAATTAACTAATAAAATTTTAATACTAATTCAAAATATAATTTTACTTTTCAAATACTTTAAAAGAAAAAAATACAGCTTTAAATAAAAATCAGTATTCTTTCAGTATTTATTGAAAAATAAATATTTTTAGAAAATTATCAAAAATTAATCTTAAGATAATTTTGACATGATTAATTAAAAAATGAAATTAATTTTTTCAAATAAATTTTATAATAATTTTAAAAATTAATTTTAATATTCACTCATAAGAAAAACCATTTTTTGAGAAAACATATTTTTGAAGAATAAAATTACTTTACTAAAAATCGAATGATTATTTACTGAGTCTTTATAAATAAATTTATATTGAGTAGTAAATTAATATATATTTCATAAATTAGTTAATAATATTCTTATGCACCAAATTAGTAACTAAGTTATAACTATGACGTTAAATAATAATATTTTTATAGTGCATTGTGGTTCGTTTAAACTAGGTGTTACGTACAATGAAAGATATCGAAGAAATAAAATTATTTAAAGAGAAGTATTTCATAAGAATATTAAGGTGTTACATTATAACCCCCTTAAAATGAATTTCTCTATCAAAATTCATCACTCAAATACAAACAGATGAGGATACATCTGCCTCATCACATCTTTTAGTTCCCACGTAGCTTCCTCAAATTGGTAGTTTCGCTATAAAACTTTAAATAGGTGAGTGGTCTTGTTTCATAGAACTTTATTTATATGATACAGAATATCTACCTATTTTTCTTCATAGGAAATATCTTACTCTAGTGGTATAACCTTTGAGTTTAGTACAAGTGAACGATCATGTATATACTTTCTTAGGAGAGATACATGGAACACATTGTGAACCTGAGAGAGGTTAGATGGAAGTGGTAATTGATAAGAAACTATCTTGATATGATCAAGTATTTAAAATGAACTGATATACCTGAGGATTAGTTTGAACTTATTTCTTCTATATAGAAAGTCAAAGAAGGTCCTTTTCACTAAATCCAAATTCTAGATCACATTGATGATTATATGCATAACATTTCTATCAAATTTGTGTTTTCCTTACATGTTTTTGAATGCATCTAACCTTATCTTCCATCTCATAAAATTTATTAGGTCCCAATAGACTTGTTTCAACAACTTCATTCCATTATGTTGGATCTCTACACTTATTTATATAAAGTGATTCATAAAGAGACATCTAAATGGTTGAGTGAAAGATACTATTTCAAGAAAACTCAACTTGTGAAGGTGTTTATCCTAATAATATTTTAAATACATAGAACAAGATACACTAGTTCAAAAATAGGATTTAACATCGGTTTTTTATTTTTGACGTTGGTTTTTAACCGGCATTTATAAAGGTGATGCAAAAAAAATTATTTTTGGCATTGGTTTTACAAAAACCAACGCCAAAAATCATTTTCATTAAGGGTTTTGGCATAGGTTTTCCCAAAAACTGATGCCGAAAACTAAATATATTTTTTTAAAAATTTCAGCATCGGTTTTTAAAAAACTGACCCCGAAAGTTAATTTTTTTAGAAAATTGAAAATACTACAGTTCTAGAATAATAAAAACCCCTTTAATAAAAAACACAATATACAACGATTAAGAATTATTTATCCTTGACTAAAAATCTATAGCTTATATGCTTTTATCTAGTTAATCAAAAAATTATCTACACATTTTTATTATAAATTAGAATTAAAATACACGTACCTAAAAGCTACAACATGCTCATTGTTGGTTCTTGTTGAAGAATTCATTTGATTAATAGTATGTTCAAACACTTATTATATCAAAAGAGTTAGTTTTTTTAACCCATATGTAACATTATTCATAAATATTAGAATATACACACCTCAAATCCTAATCAAACTTAACAAATAGTTCTAAAAAATAGACTGAATATGGGTAAGATCAGATTGAGAATAATATTGGCAATCATTGAATGCCTACAAAAAAATTGAATGATATGAGATAAAAAAATAGAATAATATGGTAGAAAATATAAAAAAATTAATACAACTAACCTTATCAAATTCAGTAGTTTCCCAAGTTGTGATTATCTCATACATGAATCATAGAATACAATAACTACATTCAACATGTTCTTTTTGATGATGAAACTATAGTTATAAAACATTAAACTGATAATAAAAATAAATATATAACAAAAAATCAGAATAAAATCTAATATAAAAACTAATTACCTATACTTCCACATATTTGATTTTATTTGGTGTCTTTATCAACATGTATTCCTTGTTAAAATTTTTCCATGAACTACATTTTCATATATATAAACTAATAATACATGTATAAACAATTAGAATTAAACATAATGATCTTATAAAAAAACTTACCTATCTAATAAGGTGTAAAATATTTTATAAACATTCCCTGATAAAGAGAAAAACCAATATAAGGTGCATTCAATTGGTCATAATACGCATAAAATCCAATGCCCCTACAATAAAAAAATTTCACAATTAATGAAATTATAATGATCATTAGTTCATAATTATGTTTCTATTCTTACTTATCAAGAAATGGAAAAATCCAACACTCAATATTTGTATGTGATAATCTCTCACATATATATATGCAACTCTATCAGGATTTTTCACACGTTGCACTTCCATGGAAATGAATTCTGGATCTATAAAATCGTAAATGCCTGTACTTTAATTTTTTAAAAGAATCGTGTGTAGATACCTAATTTAAAAAGAAAATATAGTTAGTCAATTTAAAACCATCTTTAATTAAATAAAGAAAAATTCAAATTTTAATCTACTTACATGGAAAACAACTGCACCACATTTAAGCCGAGCTCTTCAAAATCAACTAGACGCATGATATCTTCTTTGAGTAATTTAAATGGATATTCTCTTCCAAATATATCAGCCATAATCCAAAAATCATAGATATAATTCAATGAAGAAGAATCCTGAGATAATCTTTGTATCCTATAAGAAATATCAGAAGTATCTACAGTCGATTTTTCTTGAACATTTTATTTAATTTGTGAAATTTATTTTTCTTTCAGATAATCCTATATAAGTTAAATGTTAGAAACAATTATAAGTAATTTTGAATCATTTGTAATTAATATTTAAAAAAACACATACCTCATATGAAATATAACAAATAATACCAGTTTTCCAAAGTAAAAAATGACCCAGACAATCCCCAACTCTTGTGATATCATCTGTATAAAATGGTATTAGAGAATTAGGATCTATAATATCAAGTACTGATACTCTAAATTGACCCATCTTCATATTCTGGTGATGTACATAATCCCCCCAAAAAAAATTCACAAGTCCTAACAAAACAATATATATATGAGGATCTCCAGCGAAAAACTCACAATATACGTTTTGGACTGAGCAAGGTGGTGGAGGATCAAAGTAAGCACATGGGGTAGGGTAGTCCGAGTGAGCAAGCTGGGAAGGATGAAAAATGAAAAAAATTATATTAGTATTTATAATTTATAAAATAGAAAAATTGATGACAAATAAGTAATATACTGATTTGTCCGAGTGAGGAGGTGGAGGATCGAAGTAGGCAGATGGGGCAGGGTAGTCCAGCTGAGCAGACTGAAAAATAAAAAATTTATATTTGTGTTTATAATTTATAAAATAGAAAAATTGATGAAAAATAAATAATATACCTAGGAAGGATGCACATACAGGGTAGGGTAGGAAGATGGGGCAGGGTAGTCTAGGTGAGCAGACTGGGAAGGTTGAAAAATGAAAAAGTTATATTAGTGTTTATAATTTATAAAATAGAGAAATTGATGAAAAATAAATAATATACCTAGGAAGGTTTCACATACTGTGAATATCTTTCCAAGTGTTCTAACAAATCCTTCTACACTGCTACTTGAATTTGATCACCCATAGATTGTTTCATATCTTTTATATCAACTTTTAAGGATTCTATTTATGTGTCTCTTGATTACTTACTCTGACCAAAAACCTTCAGAATACTAACACCTGCCTGATATCCTCTAACATGTCTGGGGTGTTCTGCCTTTCCCAAAGTAGTGGCTAGGATGTCGATCCTACCCTCGGGGATAAAAGATCCCTGCATCTCTTGCTTCTAAAGTTTATCCTGAAATTAAAATTAAAAAGTTATATTAGTGTTTACAATTTATAAAATATAAAAATTGATGAAAAATAAATAATATTTACTTACAATTTTATTATCTACTTTCTTAGATTCCTCTAGAAGATACTATTCATTTTTTACTTCTTCTTTCTCATTTCTATTTTTCATGGTGAGTGGGAGGAGATGAAGGACCAAATTGGACCTCTTTTGAACCACTACTAGATCAATATCTTAATGATTCAAATTTTTCTTCAATCATTTTATGCTCCAAATATGGATACCCTCCACATGATAAAGTATGAGGGTATACATTTCTCAACTGAATCTCTTGATAAGATCTCCTAGAGGCCTATTATATAAAAATAAAATACTAAGTAATTAGAAAAATATATAATAAATTTTACAATATAAAATAACTATCATACATGAATTTTTTCTTCATGACGACTATCAACAAATCGCTTCCACGTATCTTCATCTATAAACTCATACTTGAGGAATGGGTTTTTAAACCTTCTATTTCTAAAAATATAATTTTTTGTCAGTTTTGTTTTAAAATATCTCCATAAAACTATTTCTAAAGAGAGATGTATTTTCTTAATTTCTTTGGTTTCCTAAAAATTGAGTGTCATCTGTAATTGAATAAATTAAATATGTCATTTATAAAATTTAATATTCAAAAAATAAGATAAAAGAAATCAATTAAGATATTTTAACATCACAGACTCCCAAATATGTTGCTTCATCATCCTTTCCACTAACTTCTAATCAGGATATAAAATACTAATCCTACAACGACTCTACATCAATATATAATTGATAAGCTGAACTGAATTTGGGCTAGTTGCATTATTATTATAATCAAAATGGATGTGTAATATGTCATCATCATGATAAGGTGATAGTTTTGGTAAACATGTAATACCATGTTTACTAACTTGAGAACTTGATTTTTTAGTAGTAACAAGTGAAATATCCTCCATCGAGGATGCATCCTTAGTCCTAAATTTTTTTTGTAAATTTATAGTTTTCTTTAATTTAATAAGTATATTACTAAATATTTAATAATATAAAAAAAATATATACCTCGGTAACTATTACTCTCTATCTTTATCTGAAATTTCTACTAGAAAGTGTAATGAAATTTTGTGTACTTGCATATCATTAGAAAACTGAATATTTAGAAACAAGAAAGAAAAAAAATAATTATGTAAAAAAGAGGCATGCATTTGTAAGTTTTGAAAAATGAAACAAAATATAAATATTTACTAGAAAAATTAGGATACTAATTCAATGTTTTCCCACATGACTTCCTCATGATAATTACATATTTCATGCACTATGTCTGTCTTATTCTCATTGTAATCATTCAAAAATTGCGTAATAGATGAATAAGGCTCATGTAAATCAATAACATCATCAGCATCATCCTCATCACCCAAATGGTATCTTTTTCCTTGAAAAATGACAAACCAATGATCATTAGATGGATAAATGACATAAAATACTTATTTTTCATGTGTCACCATGATAAATTGTTACTTATAGTAATTAAATCTTTTCAAATCAATCAGTTTAAACCCATATTCATAATATTTCACACCACTCTGACTATGAACCCAATTAAACTTAAAAACGGTGACTTAAAATTTATTATAATCAATTTCCCACATGTCTTCAAGAAATCTAAAATATAGAGTTGATGCATAAATTGATTTTTTATCTTTGGCACTCGAAAAATGCATCGCTTCAGCGAAAACCATCACACCACTATTCTGAACGTTACTCTTATCATCTATATTTTTTGTAAAATGTGTAACCATAAATATCAAAAACATACCATGTGATCACATTAAGATATGGTCTCCCTACTGACCACTTAAATTTTTCTGATGTAGATATATCTGTGGTGACTTTCTTTTTAAACCATGAAACAAATGTCTTCTTATTCTCAATCATCAACCACTTTTTGTTTATTTTATGATATCGTAACTTTAATTCAACAATATTTGAGTATATATATGATTAAACCTAATATGTAACACCCCAATCTTCCACTGTACGTTTCCCTTCGAATAATGCAATAGCGTGTGTTGTACGCAACCTCGAGCTCTAACACACACCACAACTAATTAAACTAGCCGGTGTAAATAGTAATACCTACTTTTTGAAATTTTATAAATTTTATTTATCAAAATGGACTTCATTTTTGGATTCGGAATATTGAAATTAGCCTATATTGAATTTTTGGTATTTTTCTGAGAACTTCTAAATTTTTATGAATAGTGAAAAATACTTAAAAACAACTTTTTTAATAAAAATAATTTATAGTGATAAATTATAATATTTAGTGGTTTTAAAGTATAATTAGAATATATTTTTACCATTTTATCCAATGTTGGTCATTAGAATTAATTTAACATTGAAATTGGACATAAACACTTGCCAATCTTTTGATATAAATTGTTTCTTAAAAACACGCTATTTGTTGTGACAGCGGGAATTAATTATAAAATTAATTAATGAAACTTATATGTTTGGAATTTTTTAAAATAGACATCATTTTTTAAATCGGAATATCAATTATAGCTCAGGGTGAAATTTTGGCATTGTTCTGAAAAACTTCAATTTTTGATGAATAGTGAAACCACTAAGTGGTAGTTAAATAACTGATTTTTCGTTTAAATGAAATATTACCACTTCTGTGTTTTGATTTTCAAAAATCCGACATACATGGTTTTCATTAAGAAGTAAAATGTGGTTTGATGAGATTAAAATAATTTTTTGGTGAATAGTAACTTTTAAGTTCTTAATCGCGATTAGAGGTAATTAGTGTAGTTTAAGGTAAAAATAATGTTTTAATAATATGAGATGAGCTTGAAACTTGTCCTACTCCTATTGGATGAGTCATGGCCGACCAAGAAAACCCATGGGTCAACTTGGGGACCCCATGGAGCCACTTTGGTTGGAAAATGACATTAATATATATTTATTTAATGTTAAAATTAAATTGACACAAACATGAGTTGTTTTACTAAAACAGTTTTTAAGTGGGGTTACACAAGTCCAAATTTTGATTATAAATATTCATTAGAAATCTAAAAAGATTTCCTACATCATAGTATTTGTTTTATAATTTTTATACATTAAATAAATTAAATTATTTATGACATCATGATGATGCAGCGATGACCTCATTATTTAACGATTTAAATAAAATGGAAAGATAATGTAAAATCCAAAGCGTAAACTTGTCAAAAAACTATTGGATGAGTAGATTTAGAACCCTTATCATCTTATACTCGAATTATATAAGTTTGGGACCTCTAAAATCCGAAACTCATTTTATAATAAAGTGACTTTTCTTTACTTTCCAAGAGTGCCCCTCCTCTCCTCTTATAAAAGGCCCCCACCTCTACCACCTCATTCACACTTTCAAGCCATTTGGCTCGGCCAAACTCTGCCCAAATACTCTCCCAACTTCCACCTCTTACTCATAGAAGCCTCACTTTGGGCATAACTCTTTCCAAGGAAGCCTTTGGCTCAAATCAAAAAGAGTTACCCAATTTTGAGGTATTGTCTTCTCTAATGTTGTTTTGTTTTATTTTTCTTCTCCAACCCCCTAAACTCTTTTTATTAATTTCTTTTGTAACAACACCAATATCCTCAATATACTAGGATGTTGTTATAAGAAGTATTAGAGCTAAACTTACACACACCTACATCTAATGGTTAAAGAACATACGGTTTCTGTGGATGGCGAATTTCTGCCTCACGAAACGATGATTGTTCAACACTCATATAACACCTTAAAAGGTGGACATTAAGATGTCAATATATTTATATATGATATATAATATGTTTATGTTTTACTTATGCTTCTGTATTTCTCATTTATGGCATACTTTATGATTTCCATTATGGGTAAAACGTGATAATTTCATTTTAGGAAGTGCGGACTACCGCCCCCTCAAAGTGATTTGAATCGTTAATGCCATATGTGGGATGTATAAAGGATGGAGTAAATGGTATTATACACTATATTATACTGGAATTATATTATACATTTATATCATTATGATTTCGTTCCATTAAATATGAAATTGAAATGAAAGTAGCGTTCATGCGTACGTACGGCTTACCGTCTCCATGAACGGTGCATTTCATTTCTTACCTCTAAATGTTACGTAATATTATAAATGTATATACTGGATATATATGATATATATGACATCTAAATCATTAATATAATTCTGGAGATAATGGATATTCTACCACATAAATAACTTGTAATTATAAGAAGTTTATTGTTGACTCAAGTACCAAAGAACGACAAAACGACCGTTATTAACTTAAATAATTACATAATGTTCATAACATTGTAATAAGTGATATAAAAAGGATAATGAAATTGAAAATGGTTCTTAATAAGGTATATATTAACTCTAGTTTATTATTCAGGAGGTTAAAGAACGGTTGAGTCAAGTCAGACACGAGGTAAGGGAATTTCATAACCCAACTTCCATTCTTTGGGTTAATCTCCTACTTTCAAATTATGTCATGATGTTATTATGTCATATATTTTATTTATACTTTCTTTATGTGTACATATAGTTAATACACATAATAGATATATTTTATTTAAAAATGATCTTTTTAAGGGACTTCGTCTCAATCTCCATTCATTGAGGCATATTTGGTTTTATACACAACTTTCTTTTATACGATGTATAAACCCCTTTGACTTTTACATTTATTCAAAAGGAATATTTTTTATACAAAGAGTTTTGCTAAACGAAAAAAGGGAATGTTTTTCTTTCCATACTTATGCGGCGACAATGACTTCTCCACCTCCGTGACCATTATTTGAGTTTCAGCTTCCTCTACAAGCCATCTTTTTTTTAATGAAAAATAAATACAAAGTTTTAACTTTCTTTTATTTTGGTATTGAAAATGGTTTTGAAAGCATTTTTATTATATTAATGTGTTTTATTGATATCTTGTGATTGAAATGTGGAAATGTTATGTTTCCTATATGCATGTTTTATGTGATACGATTGTGTTATGGTTTATGATATGTTTAAAACTATTCATATGAGGAATGTATTGGACTTAATAAGTGACAGATGGAGCCCGCTATAGCTCCTCGATGCATCGGTAGGTCTCATGAGACAATTAGACGTGGAATTGGCCGAGTCCCTTTCCCAATTTGACTTATGGTTTTGGCCGAGGCCTTAATCATTTTAGACGTCTTGGCCGAGGCCTTGAAAAAATGTTTCAGAATGTCCAGCATTATACATTCCCTCATTATGAAAGTGGTTATTGATATTGCATGTGATTATTCGACCAGTAGAATATCCATGTGAAGAAGTGAATGACATTATCTCATTTTACTTTTTCCATATTATGTTGATGTTCATGTTTAAAAGGCTTTTGTTTTAGTTATACATTGCCTTAAATTTTTATGTTTATTTATGAAAGCTTCCGCAATATTGTTATCCTTACTGAGCATCTGAGCTCACCCCTTTCAATGTTTTAATATTTTTCCAGGATGTGAAGAAGTATTTTATGAATGACCTGCAGGGGTAGTCAGAAAGGGATATGAGTGTGGACTATGAAGACCATGTTATTGTAGTTTGTTTACTTTTTGATGTAATTAAAGACTTATGAATGTATCTAGTGTTTCCAAGGCTACTAAACTAATCGGTCTTTTGAGACTTGATCTTTTGTGATCATGCCAATGTTACGAAGTAATGCACCGACTCTGGGTATCTGGGGTCGGGGCGTTACAGTTGGTATCAGAGGAAGTTTAGTACAAACCTTGGAAGCTAGATTTATACAAACTCTGATTAGAGCACATAGCCCAAAGATAGACTTTGAGGATTAGTATAGAAGAACTTCCTAGAATTTTGGTATTGTAGAGATGTTGTGAGTTTTCCGAGCAATACATCCCTATCTGGATACGAGTAGGTAGAGGCAGCTCTGGCACAGATGTACCTAGGGGTAAAACCTGAAAACACCACTTTGAGCTAGACTCGAACAGGAACTGGTGCACGACAACGGGCCTTGCTGCACTCTTGGTTACGAAACTCCCAGGGGATATGCTTAGGATAATTCTCATTTTCTTTACAAACCACTATGAACGGTTATGAGTATATACTTCCTCAAATAAAACCTTTTTATGATTATGTATTATATCCATAAATAGTTCAATTTATGTTAAGTATTTTACAAGTATGGAATTATGTATTCTGATTCATAAACTAATCTAGTTTATGCCATTGTTTAGAAATGGCGCCTAGTGGAAGGAATGGAAACCGTATCAATGTACGCACTCCGTGTAGGGATTTCCCTCCTGCTCAAGATAATTATTGTGGATCTGGAGATACAACTGGTGCTGATCAACTTACTACCATACTGGGACAACTCACTCAGGTTATGAATAATAACCTTACTCGTATAGAGCACCCTGATCCGCAACGTGGAGGATCAATATTAGACCGCTTCATGAGGCAACAACCACAGACATTTAATGGGGGTACAAATCCATTAGTAACTGAGCAATGGATAAACTCCTTAGAGAAAATATTCCACGCCTTGGGGAGTAGCGAAAGGGAGAAGGTTATCATGGCAGTTTACCGCCTCACTGGAGATGCCGATCAATGGTGGTCATTGATTCAAAACACAAAGGAAGATGATGATGTATCAAATATGGAATGGAGGGAGTTCAAAGAGATTTTCTTAGAAAAATACTTTCCTCGTGACCATAGAGCAGATATGGAAAGGCAATTTCTGAGTCTGAGACAAAAGGAGGATGAGAATGTTGCAAAGTATGAGGCCAACTTTACAAGGTTAGAAAGGTATGCTACAGATTATATACGTAACCCAAGAGGTAAGATTGATCGTTTCTTTGATGGGTTAAAACAATTTATCCATTGAGCTTTAGTATCACAAACCTTCTCTTCATACGAAGATATTGTCTCGTGTGCTATCAAGACAAAAAAGGAATTCTCTAAGTCTTATGACAACAAAGTAAAGCAAGATAAGAAGAGAACGGTGGAACAAGAGACAGATAAAGGGAAAAAGGGAAAGAAGGATTTTCCATTATGTGATAATTGTGGGAAGAATCACCCTGGTACTTGCCTAAAAGGAATTGGAGTTTGTTATAAATGTGGAGAAAAGGGTCACCAGGCTCGTGATTGCAAGGGGAAGAAAGAGGCTATCAAATTTGAATGCTACAATTGTAGAGAAATGGGTCATTATTCAAATGAATGTCCTAAGCGTCAGGGAAACATACCTCAGAAAAGGCCAAGGGATCAAGGACAATCTTATGCTGTTACTATAGTTGAAGCAGAATAACTAATGTAATGGTGCTTTTGGACTCATGGATTATATTTTGGTTATTAGAATAATGTGATATATATATAAGGATTGTACTGCAGTACTTGTTGATTTTAGTAAGGTTTTAATATGATGAAGGTAATTATATTTTTAGTATGTGACAATAAGAGAAACTTTACTTTGTTTGGGGAATCTGATAAATTGATTTTGGAATTAAGAGACCTTTTAGAGAAAGTCTGGACAGAGGTATTTTGGATAACTATAAAGGTTGGAGTGGATTAATTTGATCTTTGGATAAGTAATGTTTAAGGTTAAAAAATTTATGAAGATTATTTTTGGAATATTATGATACTATAGTTTTAGGAAAAGGACAACTTGCAGGGTGGGGCATAACCCGTCGCGTCGGACAAAGCTGCAGGAATCGAACCCACAATCATAGTGAGACAGGCCTTTATTTCCTACCACTAGCCTACAGGAAGTCCCTGGTTATTACAAAATAATTTTACTAATCTAGATGGTATGTGTTAACATTTGGAACCTTATACAATTAGGATAAATAGAATATTTTTGAGTTCCGTTACCATTTGGAGTAAAAGTTGGGTTTGTGGTAAAAATTTATTAACGAATGAAAGTATACATAACAAATATGTATATTCCCTTACGTTATTAGTAAATCTCCTAAATAAATTCCTCAACATTATAAAAGGTAACTTAAAACAAAAATGTTGTCGGTTAACTTTTCCAACTGGGGATTCAATGACCGTTTAACCAATCACAAGTTTGTGATTTTCTTGTGGTTAAACTTTCTCCTAATACCGTTTTCTATAAATCTCTATCAGAACTTGATGGTTTGTTTCTCCTCCATATCCATATTTTCATAGAATCCTAGAATGGGCTATATCAGATGACCTTTTTACTTATCTTGCTTCCTTTTAATATTATATATTTATTAACCTTATTTCCGATGTGGGTTTTCCACAAAGGTATTTTCTATTTTCAACCTTTTATTTTCAAAGAAAATTTTCAAATTGCGAGGACGCAATTTATTGAAGGAGGGGAGAATGTAACACCCCAAGCTTCCACTGTACGTTTCCCTTCGAATAATGCAATAGCGTGTGTTGTACGCAACCTCGAGCTCTAACACACACCACAACTAATTAAACTAGCCGTTGTGAATAGTAATACCTACTTTTTGAAATTTTATAAATTTTATTTATCAAAATGGACTTCATTTTTGGATTCGGAATATTGAAATTAGCCTATGTTGAATTTTTGGTATTTTTTTGAGAACTTCTAAATTTTTATGAATAGTGAAAAATACTTAAAAAGAACTTTTTTAATCAAAATAATTTATAGTGATAAATTATAATATTTAGTGGTTTTAAAGTATAATTAGAATATATTTTTACCATTTTATCCAATGGTGGTCATTAGAATTAATTTAACATTGAAATTGGACATAAACACTTGCCAATCTTTTGATATAAATTGTTTCTTAAAAACACGCTATTTGTTGTGACAACAGGAATTAATTATAAAATTAATTAATGCAACTTATATGTTTGGAATTTTTTAAAATAGACATCATTTTTGAAATCGGAATATCAATTATAGCTTAGGGTGAAATTTTGGCATTGTTCTGAAAAACTTCAATTTTTGATGAATAGTGAAACCACTAAGTGGTAGTTAAATAACTGATTTTTCGTTTAAATGAAATATTACCACTTCTGTGTTTTGGTTTTCAAAAATCCAACATACATGGTTGTCATTAAGAAGTAAAATGTGGTTTGATGAGATTAAAATAATTTTTTGGTGAATAGTAACTTTTAAGTTCTTAATCGCGATTAGAGGTAATTAGTGTAGTTTAAGGTAAAAATAATGTTTTAATAATATGAGATGAGCTTGAAACTTGTCCTACTCATATTGGATGAGTCATGGCCAACCAAGAAAACCCATGGGTAAACTTGGGGACCCCATGGAGCCACTTTGGTTGGAAAATGACATTAATATATATTTATTTAATGTTAAAATTAAATTGACACAAACATGAGTTGTTTTACTAAAATAGTTTTTAAGTGGGGTTACACAAGTCCAAATTTTGATTATAAATATTCATTAGAAAGATAAAACGATTTCCTACATCATAGTATTTTTTTTATAATTTTTATACATTAAATAAATTAAATTATTTATGACATCATGATGATGCAACGATGACCTCATTATTTAACGATTTAAATAAAATGGAAAGATAATGTAAAATCCAAAGCGTACACTTGTCAAAAACCTATTGTATGAGTATATTTCGAACCCTTATCATCTTATCCTCGAATTATAAAAGTGTGGGACCTCTAAAATCCGAAACGCATTTTATAATAAAGTGACTTTTCTTTACTTTCCAAGAGTGCCCCTCCTCTCCTCTTATAAAAGGCCCCCACCTCTACCACCTCATTCACACTTTCAAGCCATTTGGCTCGGCCAAACTCTGCCCAAATACTCTCCCAACTTCCCCCTATTACTCCCAGAAGCCTCACTTTGGGCATAACTCTTCCCAAGGAAGCCTTTGGCTCAAATCAAAAAGAGTTACCTGATTTTGAGGTAATGTCTTCTCTAATGTTGTTTTGTTTTATTTTTCTACTCCAACCCCCTAAACTCTTTTTATTCATTTCTTTTGTAACAAAACCAGTATCCTAAATATACTAGGATGTTGTTATAAGAAGTATTAGAGCTAAAATTACACACACCTACATCTAATGGTTAAAGAACATACGGTTTCTGTGGATGGCGAATTTCTGCCTCACGAAACGATGATTGTTCAACACTCATATAACACCTTCAAAGGTGGCCATTAAGATGTCACTATATTTATATATGATATATATTATGTTTATGTTTTACTTATGCTTCTGTATTTCTCATTTATGGCATACTTTATGATTTCCATTATGGGTAAAACGCGATAATTTCATTTTAGGAAGTGCGGACTACCGCCCCCTCAAAGTGATTTGAATCGTTAATGCCATATGTGGGATGTATAAAGGATGGAGTAAATGGTATTATACACTATATTATACTGGAATTATATTATAAATTTATATCATTATGATTTCATTCCATTAAATATGAAATTCAAATGAAAGTAGCGTTCATGCGTACGTACGGCTTACCGTCTCCATGAACGGTGCATTTCATTTCTTACCTCTAAATGTTACATAATATTATAAATGTATATACTGGATATATACGATATATATGACATCTAAATCATGAATATAATTCTGGAGATAATGGATATTCTACCACATAAATAACTTGTAATTATAAGAAGTTTATTGTTGACTCAAGTACCAAAGATCGACAAAACGACCGTTATTAACTTAAATAATTACATAATGTTCATAACATTGTAATAAGTGATATAAAAGGGATAATAAAATTGAAAATGGTTCTTAATAAGGTATATATTAACTCTAGTTTATTATTCAGGAGGTTAAAGAACGGTTGAGTCAAGTCAGACACGAGGTAAGGGAATTTCATAACCCAACTTCCATTCTTTGGGTTAATCTCCTACTTTCAAATTATGTCATGATGTTATTATGTCGTATATTTTATTTATAATTTCTTTATGTGTACATATAGTGAATACACATAATAGATATATTTTATTTAAAAATGATCTTTTTAAGGGACTTCGTCTCAATCTCCATTCATTGAGGCATATTTGGTTTTATACACAACTTTCTTTTATACGGTGTATAAACCCCTTTGACTTTTACATTTATTCAAAAGGAATATTTTTTATACAAAGCGTTTTGCTAAACGACAAAAGGGAATTTTTTTCTTTCCATACTTATGCGGCGACAATGACTTCTCCGCCTCCATGACCATTATTTGAGTTTCGGCTTCCTCTACAAGCCATCTTTTTTTTAATGAAAAATAAATACAATGTTTTAACTTTCTTTTATTTTGGTATTGAAAATGGTTTTGAAAGCATTTTTATTATATCAATGTGTTGTATTGATATCTTGTGATTGAAATGTGGAAATTTTATGTTTCCTTTATGCATGTTTTATGTGATACGATTGTGTTATGGTTTATGATATGTTTAAACCTATTCATATGAGGAATGTATTGGACTTAATAAGTGACAGATGGAGCCTGCTATAGCTCCTCGATGCATCGGTAGGTCTCATGAGACAACTAGACGTGGAATTGGCCGAGTCCCTTTCCCAATTTGATTTATGGTTTTGGCCGAGACCTTAATCATTTTAGACGTCTTGGCCGAGGCCTTGACAAAATTTTTCAGAATGTCCGGCATTATACATTCCCTCATTATGAAAGTGGTTATTGATATTGCATGTGATTATTCGACCAGTAGAATATCCATGTGAAGAAGTGAATGACATTATCTCATTTTACTTTTTCCATATTATGTTGATGTTCATGTTTAAAAGGCTTTTGTTTTAGTTATACATTACCTTAAATTTTTATGTTTATTTATGAAAGCTTCCGCAATATTGTTATCCTTACTGAGTATCTGAGCTCACCCCTTTCAATGTTTTAATATTTTTCCAGGATGTGAATAAGTATTTTATGAATGACCTGCAGGGGTAGTCATAAAGGGATATGAGTGTGGACTATGAAGACCATGTTATTGTAGTTTATTTACTTTTTGATGTAATGAAAGACTTATGAATGTATCTAGTGTTTCCAAGGCTACTAAACTAATCGATCTTTCGAGACTTGATCTTTTGTGATCATGCCAATGTTACGAAGTAATGCACCGACTCTGGGTAGCTGGGGTCGGGGCGTTACATAATATGTGTTGTTCAAAATATATAAATGTTCCTGCATCACTTCATAACATGGAATGAACTTTAGATTTAAGCCTCGAACCCCTATACCTTCACTATCAGCTGTCATATGTCAAGATATAGGGAGACCAATATGCTCCACCTCATACAAATAATCAGTACAGAACTCAATCACCTCTTCCGATACATATTTTTGAGCAATAGAGGCCTCAGTTCGATAAGGATTTTTAACATATCCCTTCAAAATTTTCATATATCTTTCAAAAGGACACATCCATTGTAAATAAACAAGCACACATATTCTTATCTCACACACCAAATGAATCAGCAGATAAACCATTATATCAAAAAATATAGGTGGGAAATACATTTCTAGTTGACAAAGAATAAGAGTTTCTTCATTCTACAACACATATAAAAAATTTGGATCAATGAATTTGCTACAAATGGATTTAAAAAAATCACATAACTTGATGATAGACTTTTGAACAGTTTTCAGAAATATACCATGACCTGCTACTGGTAGAAGTTGTTGCATCAATACATGGAAATCATGATATTTCATACCTATTAATTTACAATGCTTCAATGAAACAAAATTATTCAAATTTTAAGAAAAACCATTGGGTACTTTAATACCATGAAGACACTAACAAAAATTTATCTTTTCAATCTTACTTAATGCATGACAAGTCATAGGTAAATATGTTCTATTTCCTTTCACAGTCGGATCTAACTCCAAACACATTCTCATTAATATCAAGTCCGATCTAGCATGTAATCTATATTTTTTATTTTCTTTTATGTCTAAAAAAGTTCCAATCAAACCGTCACATATGTTTTTCTCAACATGAATAACATCAATGTTATGTTTTATCTCTAAAATCTCTAATAAGGTAGTTGAAAAAAATAGACCGATTCTTCCAAATATTTCTTTGAAGACCATAACTTATTTTCTTTCCAAATTTTGAATCAATATCTTTCACCATGTCATAATATTCTTTAGCTAACAATGGCTGAGGTGGAAGGTTGCATTCTTGTAAACCATTAAATTATCTTTTCAATATACAATAAGGATGATCAATTCATGAAAATCTTTGATGTCCCATGTATGCTGTCTTTATTATATTCTGCAATTGATAATATGAAGTTTGTTCTTCACAAATTGGACATGATTTATGTACCTTAACACTATATCCAGATAAGTTTCCATATGCAGGAAAGTTGTTTATAGTGAACAATATCATAGCATACAAAAGAAAATTCTCTTTCTTATATGCATCAAAAACTTTAACACCTTACTACTACAGTAGTTTCAAATAATCAATCAATGGTGAAAGATACACATAAATTTCATTTCCCAGTTGTTTTGGTCCAAAAATCATCAAGCTCATCATAACATATTTTTATTCATACATAGATGTGGGGACAAGTTGTAAACTACCAGTAAAATAGGTCATGAACTATGCTGGCTACTGATTCTCCGATATGGATTCATTCCATTAGTACACAATCCCACTATAATATTTCTAACTTCACTTCTAAAATCATGATTTTTTTATCAAAACTATTCCACTGTGGTGAATCGGTAGGGTGACGTAAGTTACCATCAGAGATGCGCTCATTTGAATGATATATTAACCTTTTTGCATCAATTGAATTTTCAAATAGATGCCTTAAACGAGGAATTATTGGAAGGTACCAAATTGCTTTAGCGGGAGTTTTGATTCTGGAATCTAAGAATGAATCACATTTTAATTATCAGAATTGTATGCAAAAAATATTGGATGATGTCATTAGAAAGTATAAAATTGATTTTTCATGAGATTAGATGACAGTAACTGAGAATGAATCTAAGTTGAATTTCTCATATATATTATAGTGTGATGTCCCACATGTAGGAAAACTTGATAAATATTCATATTCTTTCCTATACATTACAAAATAATAGGGGAAAACATGTATCTTTTTATACCCCAATACCATTGAACATAATATTTTATTTGCCTCATAATTAGAATATGGAAGCCCATTTCATTCTAGAAGTAGATCTTTTAAAATATCAAGTAATCTGGGGAAACTTTTATCACTCCACCCATTTTTTTCTTTTAAGTTAACTAATCTCAAAACTAATGATAACACTGTATATTTACTGCAACTTGGGAATAATGGTTTCTGAGAATCTCCATAAAATCATTCAATAGTTTCTATTTTTTTGACGATTTCAACACCTAAATCATGAATTAATTCTTTAATATGACCCTATGCCTCATTTTGAATATTTTCATTAATATTGGATGTTGAATTTTCAGTTCTTTCACCATACCAGACCCAATGTGTATAATTAAGTCTAAAACCATAACAAATGAGATGGTCCTTGATTTTTCTCGGAGTTTAAATTTCTCATATTCAAACACTTTACACATGGAAAGAAAGTCAAATCAATGTTTTGAAGATTTAGTTTAGAAAATTCCAAGAATTCATCAACTCCTTTTTCATATTCACCAGTGGTTCTTCGTAAATGCATCCAATTACGATCCATTAAATACCTGATATCAAAATATAATTGGTGAATATATTAAAACATATAAAAATTTATATATATATATATATATTGTAAATAGCAACACATTTCATAAAAAATATTGATAATCAGATAGAAAACATCAAATATGAAACACATTTACAAATAGTAAACTTTTTATTTTCATATTATATACATGTGTTATATTGATATTATATTTTAATTATAATATCAATCTTCTAAAATTTATTAGTTTATTTTACATATTTTTTCATTATTTCCTTGTTTCATGTGTCAAAAGTATTGAATATTTCATTAACTTAACAGGTGAAAAATGAGTTATTATTAGTAATATGAAATAATAATTAGAGTAAGTGTTCACATTATAAGTGAAATCAATCATAATAATCCAAAAATTATGACAGATGAAATTAAATAAATAACTAAATTGGTATATCTTACAAAAAATTTGATTCATTATTATTTGTTTTTTATTATATCATGAAATTATTATTATTATAATAAAAAATAAGAAAGATAACATTTATACCAACAGAGGAAAACTAATAAAAACATACATTTAATTTTAAATCATTTTATATTAATATGAAATACATATCCTAGTAAAATACACCATTTAATCTATAGGTTTTCTATCATTGGATGCTAAATTATAAATTTACTTCAATTAGATTGATTATAGAATTTTATTTGACCCAACAGTGCATGAAAATTATATCAGGGCATGAGATCACAAGTAATAAATAAAACAAAACATGATATATAATTATAGATGCATGAAATACAACCATGGATTACTAATTAATCACCTAAATATGTAAAACACATGGGAAACATTAAAAAATCTATAAGAATCATACACACTGTAACAAGTATAGATAGACATTCTAGAGAAGCACCAACATAAAAAATATGTATGGAAAGCGACTACATAAGTAGGAAATACTCTAACATATAATATATTCAAAACATGAGATTTATATAATAGAAGAATGCTGTAAAAACAATCATGATTATCAAATGCCTAAAAAGGATAATATTATGTTTTCTTATAAAAATCCTATCATGGTATGTAAAAGGCATTCTAATGAAACATACAAGGTATATTAGTAAATTTAAAATAGCTTAGTAATTCAACCTACATGGAATGTCATATGCAGTACATGTTAATTTGTACGTTCCTATAAATATGCATGTAATTCTACATCCTTCCCATACTAGACCCAGTGTAGATACAATAAATATCATAAATTAGTAAAAACAAGAATATACTCACATCAGTCAAGTTGAAACCATAATAAACCATAACAAAAATCTACATGAACAACAATCAGATCCCTGTCCACTTGGAATTTTCACAGTATATGGGATGATCACTCTTAGGTATAACTATTGACCATGTTCCAACACATTTATAATAAACTATAAACTAATAATTGAATAAAATCAAAAACATAATTAAGTGATAACTAATTTATCTTCAAAATTAAAAAAAACTTACAAAATTCGATGTTTAACACAAAAATAGATCCCAATCCGAACTTTGCTCTATGGAATGCTTTGGAAAATTAAACACTACAAGATATATACAAAAAACAACTATAAAATGAAAAATAAAGATAAAAAAATATATCAAACCATGGTTGAATGTCACCAAAAATAGGCTTCTAAAGAAAAAATAATCCATAGATGATGAATCAAGGGGAGATAATCAAGAATTCAGACTCCATATCATGAAAATGGAAGAAAATTGACAAGAATGGTTGTCGGAGATAAAAAATATGCCTTTGAATTTATCACAAGTTAAGAAGAGTCACCGTGAGTTTAGCTTTAGAATATCCAAAAACATGAGTGTTTCCTGATCTTGACTATTTTTAAAAGACTTTTGGCGTCCGTTTTCCCAAAAACCGACACCAATTTTTTTTAATAATGGCTTTGGTTTTTCAAAAAACCGATGTTGAAAGATCTTGATTTAGTGATTAATGGTGTCATTTTTTGTAAAAACTGATGCCAATTTTCTTTTGATTTATGGTGTCTATTTTTAGATAAACTAACGCCATAAATCATTCCTTTTGTGGTTTTTGGCATCGTTTCTACTAAAAATCAACGCCAAAAACCACTCTTAATTTTTTTTGGTGTCAGTTCTTAGTAAAACCGATGCCAAAAATTTCTTGCACATACTATTAGTGTCGGTTTAGAAAAAACTAACATCATTACTTTGACGTTAAATCCAGTATTTCCACTAGTGATATTAGAATATCCTCTAGGGTTTGAATTGTTATATCAGACTAAAAATATGTATGAGGATCATATATAATGATGAAACTCAACTCTGTATCAAGAGTTTACTAAATAATTTTCCAAAACTTCAAGGTAAACTTCAGATCCTGATCTGATACAATTGAATATGGTTCTCCATGAAGCAATACTAATTCCTTAAAATATGTTCTAACAAGAAGATTCATAGTTAAATCTTCTCTCTGATAGATAATAAGTGTGTTGAATTTGTAAGGTGATCAACTAAAACCCATAATTACCTCAAAATCAAAGATAAGATAAACCCTAAAGGTTACCAGTACTGTTAATAATATGTCTAAAAAGTGTAAAGGCATTCCCCATTAAATAAATTTATCACTAAAACATATGAAAAACACTACTAGAAATTTATCCTATAGCCACTATTTTAAATTGTGGATATAAGTCTAAAACCCGTGGCTATAGGTTATAACCATGGTTTTATGAATCATGGCTAGTATTGGCATGGCTATAGGGCAATACCTATAGCCACAGTTTGAACTGTGTCTAAATACCTAAAGCCATAATTTGAAACCGTGGAAGAATCATAAGGAATATAGGGATATAGACACGATTTAAAACCATGGATATAGGGCTATATCCACGGTTTAAAACCATGGATATAGGGCTATAACCATGGTTCAAACCGTGGCTATAGGTCTATATCCATGGTTTTAAACTGTGGCTATAGGGTTTCCCATTTTATAAAAAACACCCCCACACCCTACAAAGCTACCCCTGAAACACCCCTTCCCCCATGAAAATCCCCCCTTCACTCCCCTTGATAGCCCCCCCTCCTGGACAGACCTTGGACACCCCCTAGATCCTAGAAACCCCCAGACAGACCCTGGATAGCCCCCCAGACATACCTTGGACACCCCCCAGACAGACCCCCCAAGGACAGACCCAGACCTCCACTCCCCTGGAAAACCCCCCTCCTAGAAAGACCTTGGACACCCCCTAGACCCTGGACACCCCCAGACAGACCCCCTAGGATAGACCCTAGACATCCCCCCAAACAGACCCTGGACAGACCCCCCCAAGATAGACGCTGGATAGACCCCCCCAAGATAGACCCTAGACAGACCCCCAAGACCCTAGACACCCCCAGAGTCTGGACATCCCCCCAATAGAACCCCCCAGGATAGACCCTAGATAGCCCCCCCCCCCCCAAGAACCTAGACACCCCCCAGACAGACCCCCTCCTGGACAGACCCAGACCTTCACTCCCCTGGATAGCCCCCCTCCTGGACAGACCCTGGGCACCCCCCCTCTTGGACACCCCCCAGACAGACCCCCCAGGACAGACCCAGGACACCCCCTCACCCTGCCCCCCTCCTTCCCCCTCCCCCCTGCCACCCCCCAAGACCTTGGACACCCCCATACCCCCCCAGGACAGACCCAGACCTCAACTTCTCTGGATATGCCCCCACCTAGATAGACCCTAGACACCCCTAGACCCTAGACAACCCCCTTGGACACCCCCATACCCTAGAAACCCCCCAGACAGACCCCCCAGGACTGATCCTGGACACCCCCTCACCCTGCCCCTCCCCCTCCCTTCCCCATCACCCCTACTAGTCCCCCACCCCTCTACATCCCCCATTGTTAAACCATGTATCTTGATCCCTAATAACACTTTCAAAACAATGGAAAATAGACCCTATACCTACAGTTAATAACCATGTAAATGAATTCCTATCCATCTATACTTAATCACCAAATGCTTCCATAATAGTTGCACCTTATAACAGTACTCACATCCTCTAGCTACGAGCAAAAAAAACACCACCTTACAAATAAAACTGAACTCAAGCATAATACAATATATATCATAATAATTCAAACTCTCTCCAATATAAAGAATATAAAATTTCAATATAAATATCATCATAATAAAAAGAACTATTTGATAAAATTAAATGTATAAACCAAGAATAAAATTTACATATGAAATGTACCTCAATATCAGCATCACCAAAACCATCATGACCCTCATCATCTCCTATATAAACACCAACATCATTATCACCTCCTCTTAGAACATCGCCACCACCACCACCACCACCATCACGATCATTGAAATATTCATTGGTTTATGCACCTAAAATAGTGGAAGGAGTGAAGAATCCTGATAAACATAATGCATACAAATGAGAATACATTTAATTAATGAAAACATTCAATGTTTATATGGTGATTCATATAATATCATTATATTACCAATAAAATAATATGATAAACATAATGCATAAAAATGTGACCCCCGTGAACCCTCCCCCCACTGACCCCCCTTGCACCCCACATGCACCCTCCCCACTACCCTACAGACCCCCTGCACCCTCCCCCCTTCCTGTTTTCCCTCCCCCCACTTCCCCCATTGCACCCCACTTGCACCCTCCCCACTACCCTGTAGAGCCCCCCTACACCCCACTGATGGGTAACATTACAGAGGAAAATAACTATTTTGGATGATGTAAGGATGTTAAACACACTCTAAAAAATGAATGATATGATTACCTAGGTATGAGGAATTGATAAATAAATATATTATTTTTTAATAAGATATGAAGGTTACTGTGAAAGAAAAATAAACATATTCTGAAGGCTTTCATGGATGTATAGACAAAAAAATTTGAGGAATCAATGAGGTTGTATGAAAAATAAAATAAGGATGAATGTTAATTTCTAGATTACATGAAGAATAAAACCCCACGTATAAAAAATAAAACATAGAAAAATAATTCTATGAAGCGTAAGAAGATTAATTACTAGATAATAAAGGGTGGTCACATGAATAAAGATGAAGCTAACATGAACAATGATTTTTTATTGAGATAATACTCTCAACCCTATTACTCTAACTAATAAGGAAAGGTATATTGACCATATTCCCTGCTAGTTCTATGATAGTTTTCAAGTTTTATTTATAGTAATAATAGGTTTCATGGGCCTACGTATGGAATCAATTAAGACCTGCTGAACTAGTAGGGATCTCATCTTATTTTTTCAAATGTTAAATTAATTATCACTATTAAAATTTTCTATTTCGAACCTAGTTTTTGAAAAGTTTACAAAAATATTAGATGTCTAGTTCTTGCATACAATGCTAAGTGTACACCCCTAAAATCTGACCAATCTCAAGCATAAACTATGTTTATCAAAATAGATTTGAAATGTAGAGGAATTATGAATGTAAAATTGGATCTAATCAAATATAGTAGATAAATAGAGGCAATTTATGAAGTGATCACGATAAAAAAATACACAAAATCAAATACTCACAAAAGAAATGGGTTTGATAGAAAATTAAAACCAGTCTGAATCTGATACAACTTTGTGAGAGGTAAGGGTGAAAAGACCAAAATGAATAACATACAAACACATAAGGAACAATATGGGGCTTTGAAAGTAACAGTCTAATAAAGTAGAATCTAAATATTCAAGATTTAATAATTTAATGAAAGTAGTAAGGAATACATAATTTATGTTATTCAGTCCCTTTGGACCCTACATGCACAAGAAGAATACCACCCAGAATCAAGTATTTTAATAATATCAAAATAAGATACAATGATGAAGAAACATCAACGTGATAAAAAAAACTAAAACTTTAAAATAAGATTCAAAGACTTACAGTTCCAGACACAAATAGGTCTGGTTGTCCTGATCACACCCCTCCCCCTATCCACCCACCTGCACACCCCCAACACACCCCCTGCCCCCACCTGCACACCCCCTCCCCTACCCCAAGCACACCCCCTTCCCCCCCACCTACACACCCCTCCCCCTACCCTCGACACACCCCCTGCCCCCTGCCCCCTGCCCCCACCTGCACACCCCTTGTCCCCTCCCCTACCCCCCACCTACACATCCCTCCCCCAACACACCCCCTGCCCCCCACATACACACCCCTCCCCTGCCCCAACACACACCCTTCCCTCTACCTGCACACCCCTCCCCCTGACCCCAACACACCCCCTGTCCCCTGCCCCCAGCACACCCCCTACCCCCCCACCTGAACACCCCCTCCCCCTACACCCATCACACCCCTTGCCCTCTACCCCCCACCTGTACACCCCCCTGCCCCTCCCCTGCCCACCCCCTTCTCACCAAACACCCCCTACCCACCCCATGCACCCCCCATGTAACACCCCAATATTCTATGATATGTTTCCCTTTGAATAATGTAATATCTTGCGTTGTACACAACTTGAAGTTTTAACACACCACGACCAATCAAACTAGCCATTATGAATAGTAATAACCACTTTTTTAATTTTTATAAATTTTATTTTTCAAAATGGAATTCATTTTTGGATTCGGAATATCAAAATTATCTTAGGGTAAATTTTTGGTATTTTTCTGAAAACTTTCAATTTTTGATGAATTCTGAAAAATGCTGTGTTATTATTTAAAACTAATTTTTTTATTTAAATAATTTGTTATTTTATTTAAATTTATATTAGGTAAAAATATATACATAATACCTATATATTTTCAATATAATTCATTGGTGTCATTTTATAATAATATTAGATATATAAAAATTTTATTGAACATTTTACCATTTTTACCCACCTTCTAGGCTCATTTGCAAATTTACATAAAATGTAATTTTACCGCTTTTGTGAATTGAATTTCAAAAATACGAGAGACACGATTGAAGTCAGTAAGTAAAATGTGTTTTAATAAGATGAAAATAATTTTTGGTGAATAATAACTTTTGACTTTTATTTACCACGGTTAAAAGTATATAGGGAAATTAAAGGTAAAAAATGATATTATAATTACCCTAACACATGTCCTAATTCTATTAGATAAGTGTATTTCTACCAAAATAAACCTTAGGAATAAAATATGATCCTTTTTGTCCACTTGGATTAGATTAGGAAATTTATTATTATTTTATTTAAAGAAGAGTTAAAAGTGTTAAATTCAAAGTTTAATAACTAAACCATTTTTAATATAGGTTTATACATAATATAAATTTGACTATAAATATTCATTAGAAAGATAAAAATATTTAATACATAATTATATTTTATTTATAATTTATATACATTAAATAATTAAATTTATTTATGATACAATGATGATGTAGTAATTACCTTATTAATGAAAGATTAAAATAATTGATATTATAAATATCCAAATAAATGTAAATTGAGACTTCTGATAAATTACACTAATTTTCTAGGTTAATATGAAATGTTAGGGATGATTAAATAATTTTTTTCGAATTAATAAAGTTTTTATGACTTTTATAAAAACAAAATACCAAATAGTGTCAAAATTGACATAAATGAGTTTAAAAAAAATACTATATTATTATCTGATATAATATTCATAAAAATATAATGTTAATAAAAATGACTTAGATAAGGTTATATGTATTAATAATGAACCACTTGGGGTTTTATTGGATTTTTATAGTAAGTTTATTAACCATTTATTATAATAGTACAAGAATACATGGTAAAAGTTAAACTATTTAACTAAGAGTTAAATCTAAAAGATAATGTTAATATGGTGACCTAAACCTGTATAAAACCTATTAGTTGAGATATTTTCAACCCATAACCACATTATCCTTGAAATAAATCATTTTGGAGCCATTATATACCAAATATTATTGTATAATAAAATAATATTTGAAGCTTTTCCTAAAGTGACCCTCACCTCTCTTATTAAAGGGTGCTTACCCTTCTCTCAAAATCACACCTCTAAAGACATTTAGATCAGACAAAACATGATCAAATATCCTCCCAACTACCCTCAATTTTACCTAGAGGACTTAATTTTATCATAAATCCAACCTAAGGATCCCTTTTGATCAACTCAAAAAGAAACACCTGAAGAAGAGGTAATAATTTCACCACCTCTTTCAAAGTTCTTTTTTTCTTCCTCTTCCTCTTTATTTATTATTTCCATACCAAAATAATAAATATAGTACCTTATACATAATGTTATGTTATTATAAATATGGTTCTACCATATTCATTATTATATCCATCCTATGAATGACAAGTCACCATACGTGCGTACATACAACTTACCGTCTCTACGTCGTGGTGTAGTTTGTTATTCTAACACTTCATTATTTGGATGGGTATAATAATGAGTATAACTGATGTAAATAATAAATATAACATGTTAATGATTTTTTATGTATGACATATCATCCAATTACATATGATTTCACCATCAATAGAATGACATTGTTTCTCATGCGTACGTATGGATTACCGTCTCCACGAACGCGATGAAATTCATTCCCCATCATAACCATTCAAGAATAATTTTCATTTTATGATTAAAAATAATGTTTAATAACTTAATATAATTCTGTATATGAATCAAATACATCCAATTCATAACAAAAATGGCTTATATAACTAAGCATATAAAGGAAAAAGAATCAGTTAACACCAGAAACAATGATACTACTGAAATATTATTAGCAAAGAAATATTAGAAGATCATATATGATATCATATTTATGTATTTGGTTCTCGTATAATTTAATAAAAATTATTTAACTATTATATAGGATGTTAACATATTCTCTATCAAGGTAAAGTACAAGGTAAGGGTTAATTATACAATCTCTTCATTATCCGAGGTTGTTTATACGTGAGTATCTACTAGGACCTCTTTATCATCCACATATGTGTTTCTTAAAAATGTATTTCAAAACATTTTTACTATTTCCTAGACTAGGGGTTGAAGTAATTTATACCCTTTCTTGAATTTTTATGAGATTTCTATAAAGGAATCTTTCCATCGTTTTCCAAACAAGGTCCTTTACGACCTTTTCAACAAAATTAAGGAAAGAATGTTTTTTTAACTTATACAGCGGGTGAAGATATTTTCCACCATTATAAAACCTTTAAAGATTACCTTATATGATTATATGAATATTTTCAAAATAAATGTTTTCTTTTAAAATTATAGGACTTTTAAATGATTTCAAAATAGAAAGAGATATTTCTCTCAAATAGTTTTGATTTCGTCTATACCAAAATCCTTTATTGGATTTTATGCTTGTTTGAAGTTGATTTGTTATGATACAATATTTCATATTATATTGAAGGTTTTGTGATATATTTGACTATGGATGTGATATTTTTATACCATTCATGGTTTATGGTTAAAGTATTGACTTTTCATATGCTAGTTTTAATACTAATGTTTATGTTGTGTTTCAACCTTTTCATATGAGGAATGCATTGGACATAGTAAATGACAGGTCGAGCCCACTATAGCTCCTCAATGCATCGGTATGTCTCATGGGACAAAATCATGTCTTGGAACAAGGTCTTGACAAAATATTATTTGTAGTCTTGGTACGAGGCCTTGACTATGTGGTTATGATGTCCAACATTATGCATTCCATCATTAGGAAATTAACTATTGATATTACATGTGGTTATTCAACTAGTAGAATATCTATGTAAATAAGTAAATGGTATTATTTGATTTATCTTTTCCATATTATGATGAAGTTTATATTTTAAAATATTTTCTTTTAGTCTTATACATTGCCTTAAATATTTATGCTTATTTATGAAGGTTTCTACTATATTGTTATCTTTACCGAGCACCTGAGCTCACCCCTTTCTATGTTTTATTTTTCCCAGGATGCGAAGAAGTATATTATAACTAACCTTCATGGATAGTATAAGCTATATGAATTTGTTCAAAGGAGACAATTTTGTTGTTGTTTTTCATTTTATAATGTAATGTAAAACTTATGTATGTATATAGTACTTCCAAGGATACTAAACTGATCGGTTTTTCAGGATTTGATTCCTTGTGATCATGCCAAAGTTATGTAATAATGCACTGACATTGGGTAACTGGGGTCGGGGCGTTATATTTGGTATCAAAGGAAGTTTAGTACAAACCTTGAAAACTATATTTATAAAAACTATGATTAGATAACATTAACCTAAGATAGACTTTGAGGATTAGTATAGAATATATTCCTAGAATTTTGGTAATATAGATATTTTGTGAGTTTTCCAAGAAATACATCCCTGTCTGGATACAAGTAGGTAGAGGTGGCTTTGGCACAAATGTACATAGGAGTGAAAACTCTAACAAGGAGTTTCGGGCTTGACCCGGGGTATCCTGGTACACAACAACAGGCCTCGCTGCACTCTTGGTTACAACACTCCCAGGGGATATGCTTAGAATAATTCACATTTTATTTAAAACCATTTTTAAGGATTTATGAGTATATACCTCCTCAAAGAATTTTTTTTATAATTATGGATTATATTTATGAATGGTTCAATTTATGTTAAGTGTTTTACAAGTTTGGAATTATATATTTCAATTCAAAAACTAATCTAGTGTATTCCATTGTTTAGAAATAATGCCTAGTGAAAGGAATGGAAACCATATCAATGCACGTAATCCATGTAGGGATCACCCTACCACTCAGGATAATTATAGTGGAGATGGTGAAGCAAGTGGTTCTGATCAGCTTATCACCATACTGGGACAAATCATTTAGGTTATGAATAATAACCTTACCCATATGGAGCACCCTGATCCAAAACGTGGAGGATCAATGTTAAAATGATTCATTAGGAAACAACCACCAACATTCAATGGGACTACAAATCCATTTGTATATGAGCACTGGATAAGTTCCTTAGAGAAAATATTTCATGCTTTGGGGAGTAACGAAAGGGAAAAAGTTGTCATGGCAGTTTATCACCTCACAGGAGATGCATATCAATGATGGTCATTAATTCAAAACATAAAGGGAGATGAAGAAGTATCAAATATGGAATGGAGGGATTTTAAAGAGATTTTCTTAGAAAAATAATTTCTTCACAACCATCGAGCGGATATGGAAAGACAATTTCTGAGTCTGAGGAAAAAGGAGGAAGAGAATGTCGCAAATTATGAGGCTAACTTTATAAGGTTATCAAGGCATGTAGCAACTTATATACGTAACCCAAAGAGTAAGATTGATCAATTATTTGATGGATTAAAACCATTTCTCCATCGAGCATTAGTCTCACAATCCTTCTCATCGTACGAAGATATTGTCTCATGCTCTATCAAGACAGAAAAGGAATTCTCCAAGTCTTACGAATTTAAAGCAAAACAAGAGAAGAAGAGATCTATTGAACACTCCGGAAATGGAAATAATGGAAATAATGGAAAAGTTAAATTTCCATCCTGAGGTAAATGTGGGAAGAAACACCTTGGTACTTTCCTGAAGGGAATGAGAGTCTGTTACAAGTGTGGTGAAAAAGGCCACCAAGCTCGTGATTGTAAGGGAAAGAAAGAGGTTGTCAATGTTGAATGATACAATTATAGAGAAATGGGGCATTATGAAAATTAATTTCCTAAGCGCCAAGGAAACTTACCTCAGAAAAGGACAAGGGAAAAATTCCAAGCTTATGCGATCACTACTACTGAGGTTTAAACTCCGAATGACGTGGTGGCAGGTAATTCAATGGTTTCCTCAAATTTATCCAATGCTTTATTCAATTCTAGATCATCACACTATTTCATATCTTCCCGGTTTTCTAAGAAAATTATATATTTACAATTTGATTTAACAAAGGAGTTGTTAGTTAAGACTCCTAAAAGAAGTATCATTGAAACAAAGTTTTATGAATCAGTCTACATTAGAGCATATAAATGTTCTTTATCTTCTAATCTCATCATCATACCCATGATTGAATTTGATATAATCCTTAGTATCGATTTGATTTCTGACCATGATGCAAAAATTTATTGTAATAAGGAGGTTAAAATTTTCGATGATGATAAAGAGTATCTTATATTTAGAGTAGAAACATCACCACCTGATTCTTATATAGACCCACCCCCATTAGCTCTACTAAATTCAATTATTGGGGTTGAAGAGAATTAAATAACTATGGGTGAGGAAAATAATGTTTGAATAGAGGATATACCTATTTTACAAGAATATGTTGATGTGTTTCCAGAGGATTTACCTAGACATCCTCCAGAACGAGAAATTGAGTTTTCCATTGATTTAATTCTTGGTTCAAGGCCCATATCGAAGACCCCTTATAGAATGGACACTATGGAATTAGTGGAACTAAAGAAACAACTAGATGAATTGACTAATTGAGGATTTATTCTCCCTAGTGTTTCTCCATGGGGAGCCCCTATTCTTTTTGTTAAGAAGAAAGATAGATCTATGAGGTTGTGCATTGACTACAGGGAGATCAATTATATAACAATAAAGAACAAGTATCCCCTATCTCGCATTAATGATTTATTTGACCAACTTCATGGAGATCAATATTTTTCAAATATTGAACTTCGATCAGGATACCATTAGTTGCGTGTGAAGAAGGAAGACATTCCAAAAACAACATTTCGAACCGGGTACATACATTACGAGTTTATAGTAATTCCTTTTGGACTGACTAATGCACCCTCTATTTTCATAGATCTAATGAATATTATTTTCAAGGAATATCTTGATGAATTTTTAGTGGTATTTATTGATGATATATTGTTATAATCAAAAATATATGAAGATCATGAAAATCACTTGAGCACTATTTTGAAAATCCTCAGAAGAAATGAATTATTTGGGACGTTTAGAAAGTGCGAATTATGGATTCATGAGGTTTCTTTTCTTGGACATATTGTCTCTAAGGATTTAATATCTTTTGATCCTTCTAAGAAAAGAGAAATACAAGAATGGAAAACACCGATGAGTATAACTGAGGTATGCAGTTTTATTGGTTTAGTAGGTTATTGTCGGTATTTTTCCAGAATTTTTCCCGATTGGAAACCCATTCACCAAGATCACACGTAAAGAGGTTAAATTTGTCTGGAAAAAAGATTGTGAAGAATGTTTTGAAGAACTAAATAGAATATTATTCAATGATCCTATCTTGACTCTACCATCAGGGAATGATTGGTTTGTTATTTATAGTGATGCATCAAAGAAAAGACTTGGTTGTGTCCTTATACAGAATGATAGGGTTATTGCCTATGCATCATGACAACTAGAAATTCATGAAAAAAACTATCCTACTCATTAACTTGAGTTAAAAAATGTAATATTTTCTTTGAAGATATGGAGACACTATCTCTATGGTGATGATATATACCGATCACAATAGATTGAAGTATATTTTCTCACAGAAAGAACTCAACATGAGGCAAAGATGATGGCTTGAACTACTCAAGGATTATGATTGCACTATACACTACCACTCGGGGAAGGAAAATAAGGTGGAAAATTCTTTGAGTAGAAAGGATCATGGAGTTTTGAACAAGATGAGATTTGAAAGGGATCCTATGTTCATGGATCTAGTAAAGATGGATATGGGAATAATCATGGAAGGTGAAACATCAATACTTTTTCAAATGGTTGCAAAACTATCTTTACTAGAAAGGATGAAAAGTTCTTAGACTGATGATGAGGAGTTTCAAAAGAAAATTAAATTTTTGAACGATAGGAGATTGATCAACTTCACATATAAAGATGTAATTTTGATATTTGGGAAGAGACTTTGTGTTCCTGATATACCTGATCTAAAAAGGGAATTATTGGATAATGCTCATAGCTCCAATTTCTATATACACCATGGTAGTACTAAGATGTATAGAGATTTGAAGGAACATTTTTGGTGGGACAACATGAAGAGAGATATTACTGATTATGTGTCAAGATGTATTGTTTGTAAACAAGTGAAAGCTGGAAGAAAACATCCTAGAGGAGTCATGCAACCTCTTCCCATACCTGAGTGGAAATGGGATGATATTATTATGGACTTTTTCATGGGGATACTAAAGACTCCTAGAAGGAATGATGCAATATGGGTCATTATTGATCATCTTACCAAGTCAGCACATTTTATTAATATAAGAGAATATTTACCACTTGAACATCTAGCAATACTATATATTAATGAAGTTGTAAGACTTAATAAAGTACCCCTATAGATTTTTTCTGATCATGATCCCCATTTTACATCAAGATTTTGGAAAAGTCTTCAGAAGGCCTTAGATACTGAACTTCATTTGAGCACTGCCTACCACCCTCAAACTGATAGATAATCAAAAAGGACTATTCAAACCTTTAAATACATGTTGAGATCTTCTTCACTTGACTTTCAAGGTATGTGGGATCAATATTTACCTCTGGTAGAATTTTCCTATAATAATAACTTCCATTCAAGTATTAAAATGGAACTATATAAAGAGTTATATGGAAAGAGATGTCATAAACCAACTTGCTGGGATGATTTTGGTGAATGAAAACTTGTAGGCCCAAAACTTGTTGAGAAAACAATGGAAAAGGTGAAGGTTATCCAAACCCACATCAAAGAAGCTCAAAGTAGGCAAAAGAGCTATGCAGATAACCGAAGGAAAGATTTGGAATTTCAAGTAGGAGATCATGTTTTCTTGAAGGTATATCCATGGAAGAGTGTTATACGTTCCAGTAAGAAGGGTATATTAAGTCATAGGTACATCAGACCTTTTGAAATTCTTGAACGAATTGGAGTTGTAGCTTATTGTTGGGGAATGCTTCCAAGTCTCTCCAAAGTTCATGATGTGTTCCACATATCAATATTGAGAAAATACATGCCTGACCCAACGCATGTACTCACCTATAAAAAAAATAGAACTGGAACCCGACCTGTCTTATCATGAAGAGCCTATCATAATTCTTGATACTAGAGAACAAGTGTTGAGAAACTGGACGACTCGTCTGGTGAAAGTTCTATGGAGAAATCATAAGATGGAAGAGGCGACGTGAGAACCCAAGGAACTTATGATGAAAAACCACCCAAATCTTTTTATGAAGTAATATTCTAGAATTTTGAGGATGAAATTATTTTAAGGAGGGGAGAATGTGTCACCCCAATCTTCTAGGGTACGTTTCCATTTGAATAATTCAATAGCTTGCGTTGTACGTAACTTGGAATTTTAACACACCACAACCAATCAAACTAGCCATTATGAATAGTAATACCCACTTTTTTAAGTTTTATAATTTTATTTTTCAAAATGGAATTCATTTTTGGATTTGAATATCAAAATTATATTAGGGTGAATTTTTGGTATTTTTCTGAAAACTTTCAAATTTTGATGAATAGTGAAAAACACTGCGTTATTGTTTTAAACCAACTTTTTATTTAAATTATTAGTTATTTTATTTAAATTTATATTAGGTAAAAATAGATAAATAGTACCTATATATGTTAAATTTAATTAATTGGAGTCATTTTATAATAATATTAGATATATAAAAATTTTATTGAACTTTTTACCGTCTTTTATCCACCACCTTCTAGGAGCATTTTAAAATTTACAGAAAATGTAATTTTACCACTTCTGTGAATTGAATTTAAAAAATCTGTGAGACATGGTTGACATTAGTAAATAAAATGTGGTTCAATAAGATGAAAATAATTTTTGGTGAATAGTAACTTTTGACTTTTATTTACCATGGTTAAAAGTAAATAGGGTAATTAAAGGTAAAAAATGATATTATAATTACCCTAAAACATGTCCTAATTCTATTGGATAAGTTTATTTCGACCAAAATCAACCTTAGGAATAAAATATGATTCTTTTGGTCCACTTGGATTAGATTAGGACATTTATTATTATTTTATTTAATAAAGAGTTAAAAGTGTTAAATTCAATGTTTAATAACTAAACCATTTTTAATATAGGGTTATACATAAGATAATTTCGACTATAAATATTCATTATAAAGATAAAATTATTTCATACATAATGGTATTTTATTTATAATTTTTATACATTAAATAATTAAATTTATTTATGATACAATGATGATGCAATAATTACTTTATTAATGAAAGATTAAAATAATTGATATTATAAATATCCAAATAAATGTAAATTGAGACTTTTGATGAATTACAGTAACTTTATAGGTTAATATGACATGTTAGGGTTTATTAAATAATTGTTTTTGAAGTGATAAAATTGTTATAAATTTTACAAAAACAAAATACCAAATAGTATCAAAATTTATATAAATGAGTTTTTAAAACAAATACTATATTATTAATTGATATAATATTCCTAAAAATACAAGGTTCAGTCAAAGGACTTAGATAATGATAGATATATTAATAATGAACCACTTGGGGTTTTATTGGCATTTTTATAGTAATTTATTAACCATTTATTATAATAATACAAGAACACATGGTAAAAGTTAAACTATTTAACTAAGAGTTAAATCTAAAAGATAAGGTTAATATGGTGACCTAACCCTTTATAAAACTTATTGGTTGAGATTTTTTTAGCCCATTCCCACATTATCCTCTAAATAAATCATTTTGGAGCCATTATAAACCGAATATGATTGTATAATAAAATAATATTTCAAGCTTTTCCTAAAGTGACCCTCACCTTTCTTATAAAAGGGTACTTCCCCTTCTCTCTAAATCACACATACATAGCCATTTGGATCAGCCAAAACCTACTAAAATATCCTTCCAACTAACCTAAAGTCTACCTAGAATCCTTAATTTGATCAGAAATCCAACCTAAGGATCCCTTTTGATAAAATCAAAAGGAAACACCCGAAGAATAGGTAATAATTTCACAACCTCTTTCAAATTTCTTTTCTTCTTCCACTTCCTCTTTCTTTGTTGCTTCCATACAAAAATAATAACTCCAATACCTTATAAATAATGTGATGTTATTATAAATATTTTATAACCTTATTCATTATTCTATCCATCCTATGAATGACAAGTCACCATACATGCGTACGTACGGCTTACCGTCTCCCGGTCGTGGTGTAGTTTGTTATTCTAACACTTCATTATTTGGATGGGTATAATAATGAGTATAACTAATGTAAATAATAAATATAACATGTTAATTATTCTGTATATATGATATATCATCCAATTACATACTACTTCACCATCAATAGAATGATATTGTCGCTCGTGCGTACGTATGGATTACCGTCTCCATAAACGCGGGGAAATTCATTCCCCATCATAACCATTCAAGAATAATTTTTATTTTATGATTAAAAATAATGTTTAAGAACTTAATATCATTCTGTATATAAATCAAATACATCCTATCCACAACAAAAATGTCTTACGTAACTAATAATATAAAGTAAAACAAATCAATTAATGCCTGAAACAATAATACTACTGAAATATTATTAACAAAGCAATATTAGAAGATCATATATGATATCATATTTATATATTTGGTTCTTGTATAGTTTAATAACAATGATTTAACTATTATACAGGAGGTTAACATACCCTCTATCAAGTAAAAGTATAAGGTAAGGGTTAATTCTACAATCTCTTCATTATCTAAGGTTGTTTATACATGAGTATCTACTAGGACCTCTTTATCATCCACATATGTGTTTCTTAAAAATGTATTTCAATTTTTTTTACTATTTCCTAGAAAATGGGTCAAATTAATTTATACCCTTGTTTTAATTTTTATGTGATTTTTATTAAGGAATGTTTTCATCGTTTTCCAAACAAGGTCCTTTACGACCTTTTCGAAAAAATTAAAGAGAAAATGTTTTTTTTAACTTTTACGGCGGGTGCAGCTATTTTCCGCTGTTGTAACACCTTCAAATCTTCCCTTACAATATTATAATAATATTTTCAAAATAAATGTTTTCTTTTAAAATTAAAGTAATTTTAAATGATTTCAAAATATAAATAGATATTTATCTCAAATAGTTTTGATTTCATCTATGTCAACATCCTTTGTTGGATTTTATGCTTGTTTAAAGATGATTTATTAGGATACAATATTCCATATTGTATTGAAGGTTTTTAGATATGTTTTACTATGGATGTGATATTTTTATACCATTCTATGTTTATAGTTAAAGTATTTACATTTTTTATGTTAGTTTTAATATGAATGTTTATGTTATGTTTCAACCTTTTCATATGAGGAATGCATTGGACTTAGTAAGTGACGGGTGAAGCCTGCTATAGCTCCTCGATGTATCGGTAGGTCTCATGAGACAAAATAGTATCTTATAACAAGGCCTTGAAAAAAATATTATTTGTAGTCTTGGTACGCGGCCTTGAATATGTGGTTATGATGTCCGGAATTATGCATTCCATCATTATAAAATTGAATATTGATATTATATGTGATTATTCGACAAGTAGAATATCCATGTGAATAAGTAAATGGAATTATTTGATTTATATTTTCCATATTATTCTGAATTTTATGTTTAAAAGGCTTTTGTTTTAGTCTTATACATTACCTTAAATGTTTATGCTTATTTATGAAAGTTTCGGCTATATTGTTATCCTTACTGAGCATCTGAGCTCACCCCTTTCTATGTTTTGTTTTTCCCGGGATGCGAAGAAGTATATTATGACTGACCTACAGGGATAGTCTAAGGGATATGAATGTGTTCAAACAAGACAATTTTGTTGTTGTTTTTTATTTTATAATGTAATGTAAAACTTATATATGTATCTAGTACTTCCAATTCTACTAAACTGATCAGTATTTAGGGATTTGATCCCTTGTGATCATGCCAATTTTATGTAATAATGCACCGAATCTGGGTAACTGGGGTTAGGAAATTACACCCCATGACACCCTCCACATTTCATTCCACTTTAACTACTTAATAAAATACGTGTATAAAGGATTATTCATGATTTTTTTTTCATAAAAAACCTATTTTCCATAGATTAGGGTGATGGATGATTTTCAGGAATCGAATATTGAATTTTTAATGAGTAGTTGTTTCCATTATGATTAATAAATCTTTATTTGTTAAGAATACTTTCCAAGTATGTGTATCGATTTTGTGGGGAGTTTATAATTACCTATATTATTATGAGTCAGAGAATTCAAATGAAATTGAAATTTTAGTCTCCTAATAGCGAGAGTTTCAATAAGTGGTATTTAGAAAAACAATATGAGTTTTGGGATGTCTCTTGAGGAGTTTTTATGCCTATTTATGTGTTCAGGTGGTTCATGGGGTAATCAAGTAGCAGTTAGAGGGTTTCTAGTCCATTCCACTTAATTTTAAGACCCATCAATTACCATATCTAGGTACACTGGGTACCAAGTATAATAAAGGAAAAAATAGTTAATTATGAGTTTTATAGTGGGGTATCCTCTAGTGGGGAACTAGGTATGGCTTACTGGATAGCCATGTTACAGGTTTATGGTTGTGTCCTCTATGTATTTCATACTCCCTTACTGTATTCATGTAGGCCATGTCTTGAATGAGATAGTGGTGGTACATGATATGATAAGAGACATTAATTGAAGAAAATATTCATTGTAAAGACCCGGAATTTCTGTGGAATGTTTTTTCTTAAATACATGGGAATTTTACAAGTCCGAGAAAATTTACGGCGCTTGATTCCGAGGCCTGGTGTGCCCAGAATCAATTTCTGAAGTTTTTTTCGGGTACGTTCAGTAAATGTATGAGCGTGATTTTATAACTTTTGAACCAGTGCTCAAAATTGAAATCTGAGGGTACCATTGAACTTGCAATGTCGGAGATTGCTTAGTGAGACCTTCACCACAGTTGCGTTCTAATGGGAACGAAAGTTAGATTTTGGGGGTTTTTAGTTAAGTTAAATAAAAATAAGAGTGAAACTTATTTTTATTGTGGTGGTTAAAAACTCCAAGTGGAGGTTAGGGGTGGGGGCCACCACACCCTAACCTCCCATTGGAGGTTATAGTGGTGGGGACCACCTGAGCATAACCTCCCTTGGGAGGATAATTAAGGCGGGGGCCACCCGGGCTTGTAACTCTTGGAACCCCCAATTGAAGTGAAGGAAACCCTTCAAATTCCTTTAATTAATTTTGTGACAACTATTAAACTTCCCTCATAAGTGTGCCAAACCACAAAAATTAATTAATGGCATTAATTAACTAATTTTGAAATCTTTTGAATTATTTTGGACAACAATTAAATAATGGGTTAGCTTAACCCATTATTTTGGTTGGCACATTCTTTTTGGTGGAGCTTTGGAGAACCCTTGGAGAACTTCATCCTTCCAATGAAGAACGATGAACATATCCATCGATCTTAGACCAAGCCAAAAGAGAAGGTTCAGAAAGCGAAGAACACCAACGATGCTTCTTCTTCAGTCTCCTACCCCGGATGTTTCCCGACATCAATGGAACGACGTCCGCTTTTCTGTGACTTCGTCAACGATTATCGTCATATGAGGTTGGGGGATTTGAGTAGAATTTATTTCCATTTCTCATCGTTCAATTTATGGTTGAGAAATGCCGATGGATATCAATGTAACATGGAGGGTTTGGACCGCACGAACACGGCCTGACCCTCCCCCTTTGATTGTTCTCATTTGATGATGACAGATGTGGAGCAACGCGACCGGCGTCGGACCGACCATGAAGAAACCGGTGGCGCAAGGCCACCGGGTCACCAAGAGGGTGCAAAAACATCGTGCTGTGCGGAAGGAGAGCTGCGGCCAGGGTGGGCTATGGTGGAGGCGTGTTGCGCCGTCGTGCTACGCGGAGGGCAGTAGGAGGCCGCAACCTGGCTGGGCCACAACAGAGGTGGCGCGATGCCGTCGTGACATGCGGAGGAGTTGGAGGCCGTGGATAGGCCGGGCTGTGGTGGAGGAGGCGCGGCGCCATCGTGCCATGCGGAGTAGGGGAGCCACGGCCAGGGCAGGTCGTGGCAGAGCAGGTGGAGCGGCTGTCCGCTCGGCCAGCCGGGAGGAGCGGGACCCTGTCGGGTCCCGCGTGTGCTGGACCGGTGCCACCTGGTGCCGGTTTAGGCTCACACCCAAATGGAAAATCCATTGGAGTAGACATGGTCCGCATGATTTCCCCCTGGCCGTGGCTAAGGTAGACCCCCACCGAGCCAACCGGGCCGCTGCCTCAGGTCGGGCCGCCCCCTCAGGCCAGGTCGCCTTCGGGCCGGGCCGCCCACTCAAGCCAGGCCGACCACTTTGGTCGGGCCACCCCCCCTCGGACCGGGTCAGACCCTCAGATCGAGTCGGACTCTGGTCTGGACCCAGGTCGGGCCGGGTCAGTCTGACTGGGTTGGACCGGACCCGGACCTATTTGGTCAGTTTACACCTTTTCACCAATATCTTGGGTTACGGGTGTCCGATCGACGAACCCTCAGTGGTGACAGAAATATTAAAGTGAGAAAGATCTATTGGCATACTTCACTTGTGGTTTAGACACATATGGAGTCCGGTCAGGTTGGTTTGAACTTAAAAACCAACCGGGCCCCTGGAACGGAAATGCCAATAACTCACAGGGGCACCCGATTGACGCGTTGTTTGTTGTGTTGAGATCCCTATGATGAGGTGAACATTTGAGATAATTTTACTTGGGACTTCGTGACAATTGGGGTATCGACCAGTAGCTTGTGGAGTGGATCCTCCTGGAGATGAGCGAGCATAGTGTGGAGACCTAGTAGCTGGCTGAGACCTGATGACTACTAACATTTCGACTCGGAGTGTTTCTACTAGTCTAGTGGGAAGTGCCTCTGTGTGACACGATATAACCACAGTGGGGAGCGCCTCTGTGTGACGCGGTAGACCCACGGTACTCGATAGTAGGAGTACCTCAGCAGGCTACGAGGGGGAGAGCCTCTGTGTGAGCGTGGCAGAACCACTGTGGGGAGCACCTCTGTGTGATGCAGAAGACCCACGGTACTTGACAGGAGGAGTACCACAACATTCCAGGAAAGTGGGAAGCGCCTCTGTGTGACACGGCAGACCCATTGTACTCATTAGAGGAGGAGTACACCATCAACCAAGGTTCCGATAGTGTGACTGGGGTTGTTACTTGATACTACCCCCTAGAATAAAATACTTGTTTGAGCTGAGTCAATGACTTTTGTGTTTACCTCATGATTGAGATGGGTTACTAGATTACTTAGGTATATGTATGAGAATATACCTAAGTAAGGGTTATCCATTGAATCTTTACTTTTCCGTTATCCTTGTTGGATATTGTGAGACCTTGAGGGTCTCGGGGTCCCTACTGAGTATCGTTATACTCACCCCTGCACGGGCTATGCCCGCACCTCGTTGCGTTGGATGCAGACGACAAATAGCACTGATGGAGGCCAAGAGCGCTAGGACTGGATGTCACCCAGAGGTGGACTTTATGACAAGTCGGTACACAGACGAGTCTGACGGACGTGGAGTGCTGAGGTGGCCATATGTACCTACCCTTCAGGCAGAAAACTCGGAGGATGATCCAGGAGATGCTCTTTACCTTTCAGCTGTTTGTTCCTTTTTCATTTTTACTTGCTTTCAGTTTTACCTGTACTTTACTGTTGGACTTGTATTTTCATCCCCTTTTACTTTCTAGAACTTCTTTCGTATATAGTTTTTCTTAGTGTTTTTCTTCTAGTTGTGTACTCTGATTGTGTGTGTTTACTTTTTATAAAGGAAATGACTTCCCAGATTAGGGATTTATGCCTTTGGTGCTAGTTTCTAGCCCATGGCCTATGGAAGGCGGGCTTGGGGTAGTTACGGCACGGGTCATGACAAATTGGTATCAGAGGAGTCGGTTCTACCACATAAATTAGGACTATGATCATTCTTTTCTGTGAAGCAATAATGTTAAGGGTACTAAGTGTGGTTTTCAGTTCAGGTATTCCAGTGTTGGTGCGGTGGCCGACGTATCCATACACCAGGACCATGACTTCTGATTTCCAAATTAGTGCACGAAAATACTGATTGCGTGTGTATTTTCAAAAGTTTTCTTTAAGTCATCTCAACCAGGTCAGCTCACCAGGTGTATTATTTTGACCGTGTCACATCTGTTTCTTTCAGGATGCCTCCCTATAGAGCCCCAAGAGTTGTATGCTCTGACAGCCCACCGAGCGATGAGGCTTCGGTGCAGGGTCCTTTACCAGCGGAGGCACCGGTGGTACCACTTCCTGTTGGTCCACTGATGCCACCAGCCCCAGCAGCAGACAATGCATGCCGATTGAGCGTATTGCATGAGTTCCATCACAAAAGGCCACCCATGTTCTAGGGATAGACGGACCCACAGGCGGCTAAGGATTGGCTGGAGGCTGTGGTGAGAGTTTTCAGGCTAGTAGAGACACCAACAGACTATATGGTGATCCTTGCTGCCAGTCTCCTTTAGGCAGCAACATGTAGATGGTGGAGCCTGATGCCCTAGGTGCATGTTGAGGTGAAACTTCTTTGGACAGACTTCAAGAGCCTATTCTGGGCAGAGTTTGTACTAGCCACCCTTCGGGCGGTGCAGATACAGGAGCTAATGCATCTACAGTAGGGTAGCATGACTGTAGCACAATACTCGATGAGGTTCACTGACCTCTCACGCTACTCCACGGATATGGTACGAGACCCATTATTCAGGTCCCGAACCTTTGAGCAGGGGATTAGACGAGAGATCAGGGCTTCGATGATCTCCCTTAGCATCCCGACACAGGAGGGGGTGTTAGATAGAGCCCTCATAGTAGAGAGTTTTCTTGCTGAGTAGACACCAACAGTGATACCCACTACTAGTCGACATGAAACGGAGTCTTCTGAAGCTGGAAGTAGACAGATGACGCAGAGGTCCAAGAGGACCAGACCCATGGGTGGATGACCGCAAGACTCAGGATCAGTTGTGCGGGGAACCCGAGGCAGTGACTTACCTACCAGGAGCAGGCAATGTTACTCATGCGGCGGGTAGGGTCACATGGCTCATGACAGCCCGACTCACTGGTCAGACGATCAACAGACAGTTGAGGGACCTCCCAATCAGAGGTAGAGGTTCGATCGAGGTGGTCTGCAGGGCGCAGGCAGATGTGGCAGAGGAGCTGGTCAAGCAGCTGGCAGTGGATGATGTTTCGAGGTGTTGACACTACCACCACCAGGAGGTCCACCCCGACCATAGGGAGTAGGTGGACATGGGAGAGCTCATCTCCAGACAGTTGAGACTTATGACCATGGTGCTCCAGAGATTATTCGAGGTACAATCTATGTCTACTCCACCTTATCTGCAGTTCTTATAGACATAGGTGCCAGTTATTCTTTCATAGCCACTGCCCTCGTTCGGAGCTCGGAGATTCTGACGGAGCCGTTGGCTCGATCCTTACGACTAGAGACTCCTACGGAATCAGACTCGATGATTACACACTGTTGCCGGCAGTGTGAGCTTACTCTAGGAGGATAGAGCTTCAGCCGGGATCTCCTCGTAGTAACGTCGAGGCCTTACGACATCATGTTGGGTATGGACTGGTTATCCACAGTTCATGCTCAGATTAACTGTATTAGGCACAAAGTACGGTGTGTCTTCACGGTTGGGACAAGGTTCACCTTCACCGGTGAGAAGGGGATCTTTGCAGTACAAGACAGACTTATTCAGTGGAGGGTGTAGCCGATCACACACCAATTGGCTTGCCTTACCCTCCGAGAAGTTGATGTGGGGAGTCCTAATTATCCTGTAGTGGTGGACCAGTACATGGATGTTTTCCCAGACGATGTCCCAGGACTACCTTCTCGTATATATGTGGACTTTTACATTGAACTGCACCCCGAGATGGTACCGATATCTACTCCAGCATATCGGATGGATCTTGCTGAGCTTCGTGAGCTGTGAGTACAGCTAGAGGACTTGCAGAGGAAGGGATTCATCCGGCCTAGTGTTTCTCCCTGGGCAACCCCGATTCTATTCACCGAGAAGGCGGATAGGAGCTTGAGGCTCTGTGTAGACTACCGTCGCCTGAACCAGGTGACTGTGAAGAACAAGTACCCACTCTTGAGGATTAACGACCTCTTTGATCAACTCAAGGGAGAATGATGGTTCTCGAAGATAGACCTCAGATCAGGATATCACCAGCCTAGAGTTCGAGATGAGGATGTGCAGAAGACAACCTTCAGGTGTCGGTATGATAACTACGAGTTCTTGGTTATGCCCTTCGACGTAACCAACTCTCCAGCAGTGTTCATGTGTCTCATGAACAGGATCTTCCATCCATACCTCAATCAATTTGTCATAGTCTTCATCAACGACATTTTGATCTACTCGTCTACTGAGGAGGAGCATGCCTACCATTTGCAGGTAGTACTGGACACACTCCGAGAGCACCAGCTTTATGGTAAGCTCTCAAAGTGCCAGTTTTGGATTCGAGAGGTTTAATTCTTGGGATACGTCATCTCGAAGGCTGGAGTTACAGTAGATCCAGCAAAAAATTGCAGCAATACTTGCTTGGGAGCCACCCAGGAATGTGATGGAGGCATGTAGTTTTCTGGGCTTGGCTGGTTACCATCGAAGATTCGTTCTAGACTTCTCCAGAGTTGCAGCACCACTATCAGCCTTGACAAAGAAGGGGAAACCCTTTGTGTGGTTAGAGAGATTCCAGCAGAGCTTTTAGGAGCTGAGGCATAGGTTGACTAGTGCCCCCATCTTGAGGCTTCTAGAGGAAGGAGTAGGGTATGTAGTTTACTATGACGCATCAGAGACCGGGCTTGGGTGTGTTCTGATGTAGGAGCGAGTAATGATCGCATATGGTTCTAGGCAACTGGAACATCAGGAGTAGAACTACGCTACCCATGACCTGGAGTTATCAGCAATGGTCTTCTCCTTGAAGATGTGGCAACACTATATTATGGGAGAACATTTTACCATGTACTCTGATCACAAGAGTCTCAGGTATATCTTCTCTCAGAAGGACCTGAACCTTAGATAGTGACGATGACTCGATTTCCTCCAGGACTATGACTTTGAGAAAGTCTGTACTCCTGGGAAGGGGAACTTTGTTGCAGACGATCTCAGGAGGAGATCTGGTATACAGCTTCTAGGATAGGTAACATAGCAGCAGGCTGCCTTACAGATATCCTTTGTGGATAGGGATGGAGCAACCTATCTTTAGTATCTCACAGTCACTCCTCCACTTATTCAGCGATTCAGGGAGGCACCATGTGGAGACACTGATTGTGAGGTGCGACGTGCTCAGATATCCACATTGTAGGCACCTGATGGATTTTCTGAAGGTGGGTAGCACGCCATTCCTTTCAGAGGATGTACTATGACACCAGTTTCACTTTAGGGGGAATTGTTGAGGGAGTTCCACACTTCCCCTTTAGCGGTACATCTAGGAGTGGCAAAGATTTACTGGGACCTTTGACGATAGCACTGGTGGCCAGGTATGAAGAAGGCAGTAGCAGAGTTTTTCTCACAGTGCCTCACTTGTCAGCAAGTGAAGGTAGAGCACCAGGTACCAGCAGGCTTGGTACAACCCTTAGAGGTCCTAGAGTGGAAGTGGGATGGGATATCTATGGACTTTTTGACAGGTCTTCCACGTACATCCCAGAGTCACGATTCGATATGTGTGATCGTTGACCGACTCACCAAGTCGTCCCACTTCCTATCAATCAGGGAGAAGGGCTCAGTAGAGAGCTTGGGATGCCTCTATGTACAAGATATTGTGTGTTTTCATGGAGTACCTACTTCTATTGTCTCCGACTGTGAAGCACAGTTTACTTCCCGACTATGGAAGGGGTTGCAGGAGGCTTTCGGGACATAGCTTCGCTTGAGCACTGAATTCCATCCTCGGACTGATCGACAGATCGAGAGGACCATTTAGAACCTCGAGGATATGCTACGTTCATGTGTCCTTGACTTCGATCACAGTTGGGAGGATCAATTACCATTGGTAGAGTTTTCCTACAACAACAGCTATCACTCCACCATCGGTATGGCACCCTTTGAGGCCTTGTATGGTCGACCTTGCAGATTGACACTGTGCTGGAGAGACCCAGAGGAGTTTTCACTAGTGGGACTAGAGATGGTACAGGCTACCACAAAGATGGTGAAGATCATCCAGGAGTGGATGAAGACTACACAAAGCAGGCATAAGTCGTATGCTGACAGGAGATGGAGACCACTGGAGTTCGAGGATGGCGACCACATCTTTCTACGGGTCTCACCTCGATGAGGTCTACGAAGATTTGGACAAGGTGACAAGTTATCTCCATGGTTAATTGGACCTTTCCAGGTCCTCAGCAGAGTAGGTGAGGTGGCTTACCGCTTAGCTCTTCCACCTCAGTTGCACCGGGTGCACGACGTCTTCCACGTATCTTAGCTGAGGAGATACATGCATGACCCGTCCCACATCATCGACCATAGGGAGCTGGACATTGATGATAGGGAGAATTTAACAGAGGTTCTAGTGGAGATTGAGGATAGATAGGAGTGGGTCCTATGTGGACGTTAGATACCTCTGGTGCGCATTCACTGGCAGCACAAGAACCTCCAGGAGAGCACATGGGAGTAGGAGGCTCAGATGCGTGCTCAGTACCCCCATTTGTTCCCTTAGTTCGAGTTGTAGCTTACAGGAAAATAAAGCCCTGAGGTGGGGAGAATGTAAAGACCCAGAATTTCTGTGGAATTTGTTTTCTTAAATATATTAGAATTTTACGAGTCTGTGAAAATTTACGGTGCTTGATTCTGAGGCCCGGTGTGCCCAGAATAAATTTTTAAAATTTTTGTTCAGGTACGTTCAGTAAACGTACAATAGGGATTTTATAACTTTTGAACCGGTGCTCAGAATTGAAATCTGATGGCACCGTTGAACTCACATTGTCGATGATTACTTAGTGAGACCTTCACCGCAGTTTCATTCTAACGGGAACAAAAGTTAGATTTTGGGGGGTTTTTAGTTAAGTTAAATAAAAATAAGAGTGAAAATTATTTTTATTGTGGTGGTTAAAACCTCCAAGTGGAGGTTGGGGGTGGGGGCCACCACACCCTAACCTCCCATGGGAGGTTATCGTGGTGGGGCCCACCTGATCATAACCTCCCTTGGGAGGATAATTAAGGTGGGGCCACCCGGGCTTGTAACTCTTGGAACCCCCAATTGAAGTGGAGGAAACCCTTCAAATTCCTTTAATTAATTTTGTGCCAACCCTTAAACTTCCCTCATAAGTTTAACAAACCACAAAAATTAATTAATGAAATTAATTAATTAATTTTTAAATCTTTTTAATTCTTTTGGACAACAATTAAATAATGGGTTAGCTTAACCCATTATTTTGGTTGGCACATTATTTTTGGTGGAGCTTTGGAGAAACCTTGGAGAACTTCATCCTTCCAACGAAGAACGACGGACATCTTCATCGATCTTCTACCAAGACAAAAGAGAAGGAGCTGACTGTGAAGAACACCGACGACACTTCTTCCTTGGTCTCCTACCCTGGACGCTTCCTGACGTCAACAAAATGACATCCACTTTTCCACGACTTCGTCAACGATTATCGTCATACAAGGTAGGGGGATTTGAGTAGAATTTATTTTCATTCTTCGTCGTTCAATTTATGGTTGAGAAATGACAATTGATATCAACGTAACGTGGAGGGATCAGAGCGAACAAACACGACCCGACCCTCCCCCTTTGATTGTTCTCATTTGATGACGACGGAGGCGGAGCAACGCGATCAGCGTTGGACCGGACGCGAAGAAACCGGAGGCAGAAGGCCACCGGGTAACTAAGAGGGAGAGACACCGTCGTGCCGCACAGAAGGAGATCCACGGCCAAGGCGGGCTGCGACGGAGGCGCGCCGTGCCGTCGCGCCGCGTGGAGGTCAGCAGGAGGCCGCGACCATGCCGGGCCGTAGTGGAGGAGGCGCAACGCTGTCGCGCCGCACAGAGCAGGGGAGACACGACCAGGGTGGACCGTGGTGGAGCAAGTGGAGTGGCTGCCCTCTCGGCCAACTAGGAGGAGTGGGACCCCATCGGGTCCCGCGTGTGCTGGATCATTGCCACCTAGTGCCGATTTCGACTCACACCCAAACGACAAAGCCGTTAGGTTAGCCAGGGGGCGCGTGGTTTCCCCCCTGGCCACGACTAAGGCAAACCCCCGCTAGGCCACTGGGTCGCAAGGCTGACTGGGCTGCCGGGCCAACCGGGCCGCCGAGCCACCCCCTCAGGCCGGGCCGCTATCGGGTCGGGCCGCCCACTCAATCCAGGCCGATCACTCGGGTCGGGCTGACCCCCCTCAGATCGGGTTAGACCCGTGGATCGATTCGGACCCTGGTCCAGACCCGGGTCGGGTTGCGTTAGTCTGACTGGGTCGAACCGGACCCGGACTTGTTTGGTCAGTTTAAACCTTTTCGCCCATATCTTAGGCTATGGGTGTCCGATCGACAAACCATCAGCGGCGACAAAAATCTTAGAGTGAGACAGAACTATTTCCATAATCCACTTATGGTTTGGACACATATGGAGTATGGTTGGGTTGGTTTGAACCTAAAAACAAACCGGGCCCCTGGAACGGAAACGCCAATAACTCACAGACCGGGCGTCCGATTGACACACCGTCTGTTGCGTTGAGATCCCTATGATGAGGGGGATCTCTGAGATAATTCTACTTGGGACTTTGTGAAAGTTGGGGTATCTGATAGTATCTCGTGGAGCGGATCCTTCTGGAGACGAGCGAGCGGAGTACGAAGACCTAATAGCTGGCTGAGACCTGACGACTGCTGACCTTTCGACTCAGAGTGTTTCGACTAGCCCAGTGGGAAGCGCCTCTGTGTGACGCGACAGACCCATAGTGGGGAGCGCCTATGTGTGACACGACAGACCCACGGTACTCGAAAGGAGGAGTACCTCAGTAGGCTATGAGGGGGAGCGCCTCTCTGTGAGCGCGATAGACCCACATTGGGGAGTGCCTCTGTGTGATGCAGCAGACCCACAGTACTCGACAGGAGGAGTACCACAACAGTCCAGGAAAGTGGGAAGCACCTCAGTGTGATGAGGCAGGCCCACTATACTCATTTGAGGAGGAGTACACCATCATCCAAGGTTCCGACTGTGTGACTGGGGTTGTTACTTGATACTACCCCCTAGAATAAAATCCTGGTTTGAGATAAGTCAGTGACTTTTGTGTTTACCTCATGATTGAGATGAGTTACTAGATAACTTAGATATATGTATGGACATATACCCAAGTAAGGGTTATCCGTTGAATCTTTACTATGTGGTTATCCTTGTTGGATATTGTGAGACCTTGAGGGTCTCAGGGTCCCTACTGAGTATTGTTATACTCACCCCTGTACAGGCTATGCCTGCACCTCGTTGTGATGCAGACGACAGACAGTGATGACGGAGGTTGAGAGCTCTAGGACTAGACAGTACCCGGAGGTGGACCTTACGATGAGTCGGTACACAGAGGAGTATGACAGACGTGGAGTTCTGAGGTGGCCATCTGTACCTACCCTTCAGGTAATAACCCTGGAGGATGATCAAGGAGATGACCTTTACCTTTTAGTTGTTTGTCCCTTTTTCAGTTGTACTTTCTTTCAGTTGTACCTAAACTTTACTGTTGGGCTTGTATTTCCAGCCCCTTTTACTTTCCAGCACTTCTTTCATATACATTTTTGCTTAGTTTTTTGCTTCTAGTTATATACTCTGATTGTGTGTGTTTACTTTTTATAAAGGAAATTCCTTCCTAGCTTAGGGATTTACACCTTTGGTGCTAGTCGCCAGCCCCTGGCCTATGGAAGGTGGGCTTGGGGTAGTCACAACACGGGTCCTGAGGATGGTTCGTGAAATTGGTGATATGAGATGAGATATGGGACTTCAACCTATATGAGTGGGTGATATAATGAGACGATAATAAATACCTCACCCTGAGTGAGATTTTTGTGGTATAAGATAAGATACAAGACCTCACCCAAAGTGAGATGATTTTCATTTGAGAGGGTTAATGTGAAGTCACTCTGAGTGATTGGGAGGTGTTATTAGATAAGTTATGAGAACTCACCTTGAGTGGGAGGTTGGAAGTATGAAATAAAACATGAAATCATAACTTGTTATGGGTCCCCTCCTTGAGTGAGAAGGTTATGTCCTGAACGATTAGTGGAAACTATGTGACCCAGGCCACACAATTTGTTTAAACAATGTGGCTATAGACAGGGGAACCTAAAAGTACACACGGTTTGTCTACAACCGTGCAGGATTAGGTGCACAACCATGTGGATTGTTGCAGATGGGGGGAATATCCATTTATCATAGTTTGCACACAGTTTGTGAACTGTGTGCATAAACCGTGTACAATGGGGGTTTTTGGGAAAAATAGAATTTTACCCTCTCTTTAATTCTAAAAAATATTTATTATTTTCTCTTACCTACAATGGATATTCAAGGGGTTAGTACTCCCATAGAGCTTCCTCCTCCTCTATGCTTGGATCTTCTAATACTCCTTTTGGCATCCGTTTTCAATTCTGTCAAAAGCATTGGATAACAAAAGTTAAGACTAACCTCTTGTTTATACTACCAAGTCCGAGTTCAATGATCTTAGTGTTATGGTTGTATCTCAAAGGTACGTGTTCCAAAATATTCCAATGGTTCAATTAGACATGTATTAAGATATTCTTGATGATTTTAAGTCTTTTTGGACTGAAATGAAGGAAATCCTACACACTTTATAAAGTATTGTATTAAGATAGTTTGAGTTCATTAAAAGGTTTCAACCCAATATAAATTCCACCTTAGAACCTCCAGTTGTTCCAGTTTTTTAGAGAGGAGTTGATCAGTTTCTCTCAAAATTTAATTATGTATCCTCACAGATTCAGTCCCTATTGTGTGATATATTCACACTATTCCTTATGCAAGATTTCAAGAGGAATGCTATGGATGAGTTCCATGATACCAGAGAAGATGTCAAGAAGTTTGGTATTGGAACTAATAGATCCTTAAGTTAAGTAGTGGTATTTTATGAAGAATTTAATGGGAATTTGAATGAGATCATAAATGTCTCTAAGGATGATCAATGTATGGTTTTTATAAATCTTGTTCTAGTATCTACAAACTACTAGCATTTGTTAACCTCTTTGAACAAGGTATATAAATAAGTTCAAGGGATATATTCATATTCTTACTTAACAAATCTAGTGGTTATTATAATACCATTTTCTAAAATAATAAAGCAATTATGGAAACAAGTTTTACAAACAATCAGGCAATTATAGAATTCAAATTAATGGTTTAGATAGAGAGAACCTACCTCAACCTCAAGGTGCGTTTGCTTTTGATGAAAACATCTCGAATCTTCCTTTTTTTCCACTTGCATAAATATGAAAATTCAAATATATATAAGGACACCTAGACTCTATGTACATGTTTTCATGGCCAAATATGCACAAGGGAGTCCTTAGATATATGTTTATACTTGCATATACCCTTTTACAGTTACACATGTATGCATTTTTCATATCTATTTATAAGCACATCTATCCCCAATATATATATTCATACTATCGTGAGTGAATATATATAAAGGGGGAACTTATATATGTATATGTCTACCTATGCACACACATTTAAGACTTTGTCAACAACGACTCTAATCCACCTCAACGAAATCCAAAATGCATTAAAAAAATATAAGGAACCCAAAAATTAAAAAATCTCTAATTAAAATTGGGCCAAAGAATAAAAACAGAATAAAACTTACCCAAATCCAATGTTGAAATAAATATCTTAGATGGTGGTGGATAGAACCGGCCTCACCATAAGAGTCCACCTATAAGAAAATAGTGGGAAACAAATGAGATATAATAACTTCTTATACATATGTGATAAGTGTGTCAAATGTACATGATAAATGACACATGAATCCATAACCAACAATGAAAAAAATAATATTTAGATTGATATGTACATCACAATACTAAATAACATGATCATTAATAAAGCTATTTATTTTTCAAACATCACTCATTCAGCTCAAATCACAATGATTTAAGCTATGATTAATAACCCAAGCATCAAATCAACATCATCTATATTATTATTAAAAACTCATGATGTTTTTTTATCAAGAAGCTCTTTCACCCCTACCTCTGCACTAGCACCCACTACCCCACCCCTTCACCTCTTTCACCCCCTTCCCCTAACACACCCTACCCACCTTTCAACCCTCCCCCTTACACCCCCACTACCCCCTCCCCACTGCACACACCCTCTCTATGTACACCCCCTCCCCCTCACCCTGCACACCCCTCCCCTCCCCCCTCCCCACTACACACCCCCCTCACCTTGCACACCCCCCTTCCCCAGCACCAGCCCCCCCCGCACCCCCTGCCCCTACACCACCTCACTCTGCACACCCCCTTCCCCCTTCCCCAACACCCCTACCACTTTCACCCCTACCCCTTGCACCCCCTGCCCCATGCACTCCCCCACACTCCCAGCCCCCCTACACACCCTTGAACCCCTCACACTATCCTTGCCCACCATCCATTTCTGGTTACTCAAGAACCTATAACACACCAAAATTATTTCTTAAACATGATCCAAGGCTATGTAAAATATATAAATATTCATAACATATCATTTATGTGTCATAATACTCCCCCTATTTCAACATATTGTCTTTGAGAAGTATCCCCTTAGTCATACCCAAACAACATGGGCCACTTCATGCACACCAAAATTGATTTAAGAAAACTTAATGAATATATAGTAATAAGGGGTCAAGTGAATTGGTAATTGGATCAATTTAATCAAAAGATAAAAAAGTGACCCTTAAGTTTAATATGTCAAGATCCAAATAAGATGATGAGATATTTAAGGTAAAGTGTTTAAATTGGTTTTGACTAGCATACCTTGATCCCCCCTCTCAGGTTATATATAATGTTAAGACCGTAATAGGACCTAACACAATTGATCACTCAAATATTCATAACCATAAAAAATACAAGGGATAAGCAATCACTTTCCAATATGTCCAGTCAGATTCAAACTACTCTTTCATCTACAATAAACCTAAATCACTGTGAAATAGAGGACATTGATTCAAGAAACCAAAAAATAGGGAATGGTTCAACTTTTCCACTCCATTCAATGTCTGGGCATAGTTTAGAACTATAATAGCTACACCCAATGATGAGAATAATCATCCTCATGGTCATCCAAAGAGACACACTCTATAATTTCTACTAAGAACTTTATAGGAGAATTAATTTAAATATCACAATCCATGGTTCTAAACCACAAATGATTTATACCTCCAAAAACAACAATCTCGTTTAGAACAATGGGATTAACTAAAATCACTTAAATAAGATCAAACTGTAAAAATATATTTTTTAAAAATCCCCACATTTTAAAAATAAGTATGACAACTCATTTCAAAAAGAAAAGAACATTTAAAAGAATCTCACTTCCTTAAAAAAATACAAAATATATTTCATAGGGTAAAATTACAACTACCTAAATATATAATTTTAAAAAATATTAACACTGGATTTGATAATCATGAACTTATTTAAAATAAAATCTCACTCAAACTTTGTAAAGTTCTCCTCTATTTTCAAAACACCTCATGAATTTCATCATAAGACCAAAAATTTCCTAAAATCCCATTTCATTTTAAATCATTTCCTAAATTATATAATGTAATAAAACACTTTCAAATCATCATGTGAAAGTCAAAACAAATCATAAAACCTGTTTTTTTTAATCCAAAACATCCATGAGTCCCATTTTCAAATTAATCACTGAAAAGGTTTTAAACTAAAACACTTCATGAAATGTATTTTTGTTTTAAATCATTTCCCAATTTATTTTTAAACCTTACTACTCTTGAAAACATTATACATGGTATTCAAAATACTTTACAAATTATCCCCCAAAACTGGTTTTGGAATCAAAAAATTTCAATAAATGTACTTTTGTACAAAAAATTGAAGCACCAAACATAAAGAAACCATAATGTGGAACAACATACAAACAATCAATTGATCGATTAATCGATCATAAACAAAATCCTACCATGATGTAAGCCCCATGTTAACCTCTCACATATAAGGGTTCCCCATAATCAAGGGGAACTCAAGGGAACCTAACAAGGTCTACTAAGTCAAAAATATCAAAGGAAACCCCTCCTAAGTTATCAATCGACAATTCTATAATGTTTTACATTATGTACATGGTTTTAGATGGCCATGCAGTAAAACACATCACCTGAAGGAACTCTCACAACCTTAAAATTCTTATTTCACTCTTTAAACATGAAGAAATTCAATCTGGTTTCATCTCAAGAAATTTTCATATGTTTTTCAAGTCTCACACATCATAAAGCACATAGAAATCATATAAATTGAAGAATAAACTTAGGGACCACCTAGCTTATAGTTATATGATCCTCCTAGTCTAATATTGATGGATGGATCGATCTAAATCAACATGATTCCTAAAAATAGATCAAATAACCCATGTTATGGATTTAGAATTAAATGCCAAGAAATGGTGTGAGAGGTCGCGATGGGTACCTTTGGGGTTGGAGGGTTGCACCCAAAGGGTATCTTGGAAGAGGGAGACACCATGAGATAGGTCGAGGGCAGAGGGTCATAGATCGGGGGGGGGGGGGATGGTGCCGTCGTGAGAGAGGTCAATGACGGAGGATCACGGATTGAGGGAGGATGGGGAAGGATGAAGGAGGAGGGTGCCACTGTGAGAGAGAGGTTGGGGGAGGAGGGTCGCCAATCGGGGGAAGATGGAGGAGGATGGCATGAAGGGTTGTGTATCGGGGGAGAATAGAGGAGAAGCCCGATGGATTTTGGAAAAAAGGGGACGACAAATTTTAGCCATGGTTTTTTAATTAAACTGTGTCTATAAACTAGCTATATCCACAAACCTATAAAATCGTGGACATAGGTCCGTGGATATAGCCTAAATTTCTAGTAGTGAAATCAAAGGGTTGTATTTCCATAAATGTTGCTTAAAAAATCCTTAATCATTATAAACTCTAATCACATAAAACCTCAAAAGTGGTGTTAATGAATTTCAACTTATGATAAAACTTTAACTCATAAAACCATGATGGTATCCATAAATCTTAATTTAATCTTACATAAAAACATATATTCTTCCAAAACTAACACAATCCTTAGATGTTTCATGATTATTATAAATGAAATACCATTACTAAAATACTTCTACAACATAATTCATGAATCTAAATACATACAAACTTCAATCCTTTCAATTCATCAGTTATAATAGAATATGTATTTATATGGTATAGGGGATAAACCTTAGTTTAGAGCATTGACTCAGATAATTCCCAAGTTCCCCACATATAAAATATTTAACTCCTCAACAATTTGTCACTCTATGACCACATTTTCCACATAAATAACATCTTCCCATCCACTTTAGATATTCTTATAGGTTCTTCTTCCTACCTTCTTAACACATAAGAAGATGAATGTTCTTTCCTATATGTTCATTAACACATGAAATTCCATAAAATTTCATATTATTTTTATTTTAAACTTTAGTAATCTCACCAAAGTTCATGCTATTAATCATATATCGTGATAGTTGATTAGGAATAATTACACTATCTATCTCCCTAGTCATCATCCAATTTGGTTTCTCATAGTCACCAAATTTTCCATCAGATTAAGTGTTATCATGATTCCTTCTAGTACAATCCATTGACACTAGAAAAAAAGTATAGTATGAGAAAAACAATTATGTTGGGGAACCAAATAATCATGAAAAATCACTTATAAGATGTCTAAATCATGACATATACTTTTTAATCTATGACAAATTAGGCACAACCTAGGTTATCCATGACCATCATTTAGATCCTTAATAATGGTTTGTAAAGTGTTTTTGAATTTCCAAAGCATATCCCTAGTAGTGTCAAATCAGATGTTCAGTAAGGCATGTTGTCATGCTACGAGTGATGATCGAGTTGAGGTCAATGTGCCCTTTTCAGAGTTTTTACCCCTATGTACCTTTGTTCTAGAGCCACATCCACTTATAATATATAGACATGGATGTAATTTCTTAGAAACACCTTACTAAATCTTTCACCAAAATTCTAGGATATTTTCCTATAATTAGAATTATCCTTAGACTTATCCTTAGATATATTCATAGATATATACCTAGAAATATACTTAGGCATATCCCTAGGGATATCACTAATGTTTTTATAATCCTAATCTCCAAATATTGACTAAAACTTTCCTCTTATACAAACTATAATGATCTAGTCTTTTATATGTAAGTATCACATCTTATTAGATGAATATTCAATATATTTCATCAACACGTTCCTGATAACCATAATAGTTTAGTGTCTTTGGAGACTAGAAACACAATCTTATTATTTTGTGAAAGATATTCAACATCTCCTCACATAGTTCTTATTACATAGTACTACTCTTAAGAATACCCTACCTAACACTTTATTCATAACCTGTGGAATGAAACATAAGAAATGTTGTGATCAGATGATTAGTAATGTTAAACATAGGAAATATCAATCCATGATCACATTAAATCATAAGATAAGCATAAGGGCATGTGATCATGAACATAGCTTATGAAATTCATAACCAACCTATCATAGATCATAAACATGATCCATGGAATAAAACATTATCATTTGATAAAAAATGGGCCAAAAGAGTGATAAAACATCATAAATCAATCATGAAACATAAGATCACATCATAAAAGTGTGTAAACATAATAAATATAGATTTTTTTTTTCATATATCAAGGTTAAATACTAAGTTAATCAATATAGAGGATCAAGAATTATCACCTATTTCCCATTATGGATCAGGATTCACCTGTTTCCTATAATAGATCAGTATACACCTATTTATCATAGTATATCAGGATGCATCTATTTAATATAGTAGATTAAGAAACATTTGTTTCCTATAATAGATCAGGATACACCTATTTCTAATAGTAGATCAAGACCATTGATTTGTTTCCCATTATTATCTACCAAGATATAAAGATTTACCCAATACATTTGAGGGAGATATAGGTCTCACTCATCACATAATGAAAAGAATATATATGTGTACCACAAGATCATAAATAATTAATTATATTAAAACCCAAAAAAATAAAATGGGTCACATAAACATTTCACCATAGCATAACTCATGGAAAAGATATGAGATTAATAAACATCATACCATCATAAATATAAAACATCTAGAGAAAGAATAAAGATTTTGTCTTTGGATCATACCCTGATTAAAGCATAAGTAACATCAAATAATGTTATCTTAGATGAATAATGTTTTTGAAAGATTACTTGGAACAATTCTTTAAGAAAATAACCTTTCCATTTTGAAATCATTTCTTTTTCTAAAAAACCACATAATTGTAAATAAAAACATTTTACATGGAAATAACTTTATAAACTTTAAAGTAAGATTCAAAGTATTAAGGCATCATGATGGTGAAAAAATACTATCATTTCATATAAGTAAAAAACAATTCTTTTTGTATTTTTTTTTGAAAATTCACAAAGTACCTTGTTTGGAAAATTAAAAAAATATTCCTTTCAAACTGTTTTGTAAAAATTCAAACATAGGTAAAAATGATTTTAAAAAATTATAGAATAATAATAAAAACCTTTTTAAATTTTCTTTATAAAACATGGAAATAGAAGATAAATATTACTTAATGGAGACTTAAACATAAAAAATCCTGAATAACGATGAGATTGTGAAATAAACCCTTTCCACTTTGGAATCATTTGAATCGTAAGACCTATGAAAGAAAGAAACATAGACAGATATATAAATCCCATAATTTTTAGGATAAGAATCATAAAAGAAATTCATGGGTAGTATATATACCACAAAAAATAAACAAGTAGTGTATAAATCATGTGTCCCATATAAATAAAAGTGAGACAAAAATCCCTTACCTTAAGTCTCTCCTTTCCTTGTTTACATTCAAACCTCTTATTATTCAAAATCAGTTCTTTAGATATCCTCTAAAGGGATCTAGAGTTGGTATTTTGGGAATACTAACACATGTAGAACGTGGATAGGAAAGTGGAGAAGATAATTTTATAGAGTATGGTTGATCTAAACAGCTAAAATTGGTGTAATAAAGTTAGGGAGGAGGTGTCCTTTTATAATTGAGGTGAGTCACTTTTGTAATTTCTTTAAAAAATAAAATATAATAAGACTATTTTAGAGAAAAATGATTCCAAATGGACTATAAATGAATAGGGGATGAAATTTTTGACCTTATATTATCCACTTTGAACTTATTTAATATTTTTATGTTTTTAAATAATTTAATAGAATATTAAGCTCATAAAATATCATTATTATCCATTTTGATACTATTCATTACATGGAATTTAAAAACATCAAGAAAAAAAGTCAAATTAAAACTTTTTTATTATATCCTAAACATGTCATAGTAATCTAGAGAATTTTTATACCACCTTAAATATCTTAAATTATATCACTTTTAATATTTTTAATATCATTTATTTGATTGTTTCATTAATTGAATGATTATTGCGTCAGTGTTGTGTAAGCACTTAAGGTAATTATTTATTCCCTAAAAATTAAAAATAACTACCATGACTAAGATAAATATTTTATCTTTAAAATTTATATTTATAGTCAAACATATCCTCTTGATAACCCCATATTAAATTATTATAGTTATTAAAAACAAGAGTGTGTCATGTTTGACTTTTTTTAAAGAAAATACTATAAATGTCATAATATTAATCAAATAGATGTAAAATGACATATAACTAAATATTGGATAAATATGGATGAAATTTAATCATAAAATAAAATCAATGAAAGATCTAGGGTTATATTATAATCCTTATAATTTTATTTTTAACTTTAATTACCAGATTTACCCTTTACTGTGGTAAGGGAAAATTACAAAGGTTGCTATTCATATTGAAAAAAGGGAACTATTTAATAAATTTGGAACACCTGATTATAAATATAAAATCAATTTTTCAAAATTAAAAACACATAATTGGTATAATTTAATTTAAAATTAAACCGAAAAAAATGTGATGAAAAGAGTTTGTTAAAAAATGACTTTTTTAAAATGTAAAATGTTTTATACTAAATTGAAGTAGAAAATCCATTTAAAAAAATATAATTGAATTATTTTAAATAAAATTTAACTAATAAAATTTTAATAATATCCAAAAATATAATTTTACTTTCTAAATACTTTAAAATAAAAAAATACAGCTTTTAATAAAAATTAGCATTCTTTCACTATTCATTGAAAAATCAATCTTTTCAGAAAATTATCAAAAATTAATCTAAAGATAATTTTGACATGATAAATTCTAAAATGAAATTAATTTTTTAAAATTAATTTTCTACAAAATTTTAAAATTAATTATATTATTTAATCACAAGAAAAACCATTTTTGGAGAAAATGTATCTTTGAAGAATAAAACTAGTTTACTAAAAATTGAATGATTATTTATTAAAAATTTATCAATACATTTATATTATGTATAAAATTTATATATATTTCATAAATTAATTAATCATATTTTCACCTACTAAATTAATGAATAGTTTATAACTTTTATATTAAATAGTAATATTTTTATAGTGTATCACGGTTCTTCTAAATTTGGTGTTGCATGAAATGCAAGATATCAAAGAAATAAAATTATTTAAAGAGAAATATTTCATAAAAATATTGGCGTGTTACATCGAACCTCTAGGTGAATTAATTTGATGAATAAATGATGTATTGGTGTGTTTATCTAGTCCAAGGAATCCTTTTTATAGAGAAAAATCCTTCTTATATATCACATGTATTATTTATTTTAATTATGTCCCAATTATACTAAAAATAGACCTTAAAAATTTAGTGGGATGTGAAAATAATATTTCAAAAGTTTTCCTAAAGTATAAATATATTTAAAGACATAAATCCTTTAAAATAGGCTAAAACATGTAGTAAAATAATATACTATCTTTATACACCATGGAAACCTTACCCATGGTGGATAAAGAGATATAAACTCTTATAGTTTGAATTAAAACACCCAAATAATTTCCTAAACTACATGGTGATGCCTTAGTGTAATTTCAAGTCTTCCAAAAGTCACTTTAATGGCCTTCAATCGTTCTGAAACTTCTTTAAGGTTTCTCCAAAATTACTAGTGACTTAAATTAACCAAAATTACCCCTTTAAAACGTTATTTGTTTTTCTAAAATCTTCTCCATGTTCTTCATATTTTCACAGCCTTTTACTTCAAAACCATCACCACTATGGTGTGGAAGGATTCATTATGTCATGGTTTTCTTATCTCCCCATTTCAAGATTTAAATCACCTCAAATAACATCACTTTATTATATTTTTATATGTGTTATTGTATCTCATATATCCACACTATGTTATAATAGTATTCAAAAATGCTTGTGGTATTCCTTTGAATAACTCCAACCACAAAATTTATATCACTATAACCATGATTGTATCCCCTTTTTTATCTCTGTTTAACTACAATAAGCTCTAAGAAATGAGGGTGCCCATGTTCTATGAAAAAATCTTTGTCTTCTCTAACTTCTATTTTTATTCCCATTTTCGTAGTCATTTCATCCTCCAGCAAAGACTATGTTATGATCAACTTATCACTACAACATAATATTTTTCTTACTTAAATTTCATCCAAACTTTTCCAAAATACTCTCAAATATTAGTCCAACTATAAAATATGGAAAATTCCATAAATTAAGAAATATAAACTCATTTATCATTGAAATTTTTAATAAAAAACATGCATATTTTTTAGAAATAAAATTCCCCCACACATAAATTGTTTCTTTCCCTCAAGTTTATATCTCCAAACCATCGCAAAGAAAACCTATCATATCTATTATTTAAATACTATAGTCAATAAAATCAAAAAAATTTCAATGAGGAATATAATTATTATAATTATATAAAAACATATTTTTAACTCTTTATTTTTTTAAGAAAATCAATCAATCATGTATTTTACTTTTCTTTTTAAACTAATGATACTTCTCTTACCTTCTATTAACATATGTCAACTTATCATTAGTAATAATGTGAAAATGAGATATACCTCATGGGAAAATCATTTCACTAATCACTCAAGATAATTCAATTTGAGTTATGCTCAATCTTGAATATATACAATCTATCCATAAGCTTGCAAGATACCTAAATATCCAATTAATAAATAAAACCACACAAATAAATATGAATTTTGAAAAGGTTATTATGAAGTTGATGGTTCATAAAATTAAAATTAAAATTCAAGGATAAAAAGGAGTCAAAATTCTTAAAATTAAAATTCATTATTTTCAATTAATCTCAATGAAAAAATATTATACTCTTCCCCAAATATTATAAGAAATCACCACCAATCTTATACAATTTTTCTCATGGTTTAAAAACATAAATATTAAAAATAGTGATAAATTTTTCTTATTTTATTCAATTATTATTTTTTCAATAGAGATTTTAAAAGAGACAAGTCTCAGACCATTAGAATTCAAACCGAAATAGCACCTCTATCCACACCATCAATCCTATCTTGACACTAATTGTAATATTTTGTTCAAGACATGGGAATAAATATATACAAAGTTAAATATAAGATAATTTCATTATTCACTTTTTTTTAAAATGATAGAGAAACTATATAGAAACAATGTAAAATATTTTTTTCAAATTTTCTCCCAATAACTAAGGGAAAATCTCACTCATTTTTTTTCTTTTCATGGAATTCTATCCCAATAGTACAATGAATAAAAAAACTTACAATATTTCAGCTCAAAATAAATCATGAAATTAATACTCAAGAAAAAAAGGCATGAAGGAAAAATTTGATTAGAATGTGGATTCTTATAAGGCAGTTCATGGTGTCTATGGACTTAATATAGGATTAAATATAAGGTTAGTCCAAAGTTAAAATAGACTCAAAACTATCTAAAGTAAGCATAAATAATTTTAATGTGGTTCAAAATTCTATTTCTTTTAAAATATTAAATTAAAATTTCTAGTAGTGATGTATATCCTTAGAATCTCTAAATAAAGAGAGTAAAAGAATGAATTTGTAAATTTTTTTAAGGAAAATCCCAAGAATGGAAGTTTTGAAATTGAAAAATCACTTCATATAATGTATAATATTAATTATTAAATTGATATAAACTTTATAAACTTAAAGAATAAAAGTATTTGAGAGATTTAATGTACATTAATCAACCAACCTTCTCAAATCATGATTTATCTAATCAATATTCTTATATGTTTATCCCATGATCCATATAGAAGTATTTGAATACTCGAGGATATTGTTGAGATAGAAAATTTACTCTAGAACATAAAAATTATCCAGAGAATAATTTTTAGATAAGTTTGAAGTAAATATTATGGTGGAATTTTATTTTCTTGTCAACACATAAATCATGTTCAAAATCATATTATTTAAAGTATGATATGTGATGTGAAATATTTTTATAAGTTTATAAGTGATTTAAAGTGTTGGAATATATTTTTAGTTGATCCAAATTGTTTCTAAGAAGATTTAAAGTAAATATGGAAAACTATTTAATTATATATTTCACGTAAGTGGATTTACACATTAGGGGATCAAATTCATATGTTGATACATGTAAAGGGATCAAAATTTGAGATCAACATAAGGGAATATATCAATACATATATAAATCAAAGTAAGGGGTTTTTTATCTTGTAAGGGGATCAATTTCATATATGAGGATCAATGTCAAGTGATCTAAGACATATTCATTGACCTAAGGGTGGACAATGTATGGACAATGACGTAAGGGGATCCATATAAGAGGATTATTTTTTTCTTACATTTGTACTAAATTTTCAATATTATTTATTTTGATGAAAATAATTATTGGGACGATTAAAAAGATATTTGAACAAGTTTTAAACATCATAAAATTCTATTTGTGATTCAATAAAAGTAATAATTATTTTACACTATGATGTATGTGTTTTAGTGAAGAAATAAGAAGAATTTATTATATTAATTTCTTGGTTGTGCTGCACCTAGGGCCACAATGCTTTAGTGTCCTAGAATCGAGTTTTAAAAGAATAAGAAGTGTTAATAAGTAGAATAAGTTGAAAAATAGTTTAAAGAAGTTATTTTATTTGAATTTAAATTCAAATAATATTTTCTACTATTGGTGTATAAAAAAGTCATTGTTATGCATGTATTCCATGAGTGTGATGTGTGATATAAAAATAAAATCAGTGATTCATATATAAGAAAATTATCTATAATATTTTTAAAAGAAAGAAAAATAATAATTTTTCTATACAGATTGCACAAAAAGAATAAGAAACTTGAAACTAAACAAGTTGAAGAAGAAAAGAAATAAGAAACACTACAAAAACTTGAATGAAAGTCCATTTTAGCATGATACTTTATTGTTGTCGAAAAACTAAATAATTTATCATTATATTAGTTCATGAATCACTCAAACACAATCAAGACATGTGTATCATGAGTAGAGGTATATTATATTCTCATTTGTACTTATATATTGAAACCAATGGCCCATATGGGCTTCGTAAAATCTGGATCATGCCAAGGATTAGAATTTCATTTTGAAAGGTGAACCTTGTAAATTTTCTATTCACTTTATTTGTGTGATTTTGGTAATAATATTGGTTCACTTTAACAAGTGTTGAATGTTATTTCAAGAATAAAAATTAAAAATAATTTAAATCATTGATTCACACCCCTACCAATGATATCCACTGATCTATGGGTGTATTTTTAGTTGGTATCAGAATGAGGTTTCTTTGGACTATGATATGATTTTTGAAGTTTTTAGAATTAGATTATCTCTTTAGTTGAAGAGATTTTTACTTAATTTATTATGTGTATAAAGGAAAACTAAAATTTGGTGAACATCAAGGGGATTCCCACATTTTATAGAAAATGTTACCATATATGGAATTATAAGATGTTTCCTTTCCTATTATCTAGCAATTATGATGTCTTAGAAGATGTGATTGATGGGTTTCCACCTCATGATGAGAATGATTCTGTTATATCTATAGATAAAAATAATTTTTAAAATGATGGATTCACTTATACTGTTATATTGTCTTTACTTTATAAGAGTGAATTTTTGTAAGTCAAAGGAATTAAAATAGTTAAAGGCATATGAGGAAATATTGGGAATATCTATGAAGGTAACACCAAAGTGATGCGGGAAAAGGTATAGATTTAGAGGTTGAAGTATGAAGACATCAAGATGTATGATGATGAAACTATTGATGGATTATTTATAAGGATAAATGAGACTATAAGAATAATAAAAGGATTTGGTGAGAATTTTTAGGACTATAAAATGGTAGAAAAGATATCGTGTATCCCACCCAATAAGTTTGATGAAAAAGTATCAACTTTTGAAGATAAAGATCTTAAAACATTCCCTCTTGATGACTTACACAACATTATAATTAACTAAGAGATAAGAAAAGATAATATTTTGTAGAATAAGGTTAAGGTTGAAAAGGAAATCTCTTTTAAAGCCTCAAATCAATATAATTATAATAATTAGGTTGATAAAGTTGAACCTGACTATTCAGATTCATATTAAAATATGGATATTAAGTTTAATAAATTGATGTATCTAATCTCTAGAAATGTGATAATAGGAAATTGAAAATTTAAGGAAATACTTACAATAAATTTTTTTAAGTGTGGAGAAATTAGAAAATTTGATGAAAACTGTCCAAAGTTAAAATAAGTTGAAACCAATAGAGATGAATAAGAAATACTAAGAGGAACTTTCTAGAATAAAGTAACAAATATTAATAAGTCAATGTTTTATTCTGGAGTAAAGGGAAAGAATTTATCTAAATAAAAAATATAAAATTCTTATCCAAGTGAAAATATAGTGAATAGACTTATTAAGATTAGGAATTTGATACTTCTAGTGATATTGGTGAACAAATTATAATTTCTAAGGTAAATAAAGTAGAATTCACTAGAGATAAAAGAAGAAATTTTGAGAGTGAAGAATAAGAAAATCTAATGAAGTTTATATTGAAGATATAATTTAAGTAATGTCTATCTAAGATTTCAAGGTTGTAGAAGTAGATTATAATTTAGAAGAAAAATAATCAATCTTCTAGTTTTAATGAATCTATCTATAAATAAGAAAAGAAAAAACTATTGAAAGAAATTGATGATTTGAAGAATTTTATTGATGATGAGAAAAATATAAATATAAATATGTAAGAAAAAGAAAAGGATAAAGAAAAATAGATTAACCTCATTCAAAGAAAAACTGGTTAAGGTTAGAGAAAAACTAAACAATTCTAAATCCAAATTATAGAATTCTATCTCAGATTTTGGAGGATATTAAAAGAATTATGAGGTTTGTAAAGACTGAAAAGCATTCCAAGGGTGAAATAATATTTAAAATGTTGGTGAAAATTGTTAGAAGAAGATTTTCTGGGAGTTTTTTCCCTAGAACCAACTAATTTATACTTTATATTTCATGTATATTTATGTATTTGAATATTAATAAATAAATTATCACATATTAACTATTCTTCTATGTAATATTAATGTGATAATTTCCTAGAATATTTTTCACACTGAAAAGGTAATATATTTTTCCTGCTATGATGAGATCCTTAAATTGCTACGATGAAATTCTTAAGTATTTTTATGGGATCACGAATAACATTTTATAAAGAGACACCTAAAATGTTGACTATTAGAAAAGTATACTCATAATTATATGAGACTTCATCTCATGATGTTTTCACTTGGTAATCTCTAAAATGAGAGATTATTAGAATATACCCACTAATATAAATTCTATATGTTTATGTGTTATTGGATATTCCTATCAACGATCATGTACAATGATCCTTATACATTAATATTATTAATTATACATATCATGACTCATGTAATTTAATGTATTAACATAAACTATGACTACATATGTTCACAAAAAAGTTCATCATGTTGAGTGTGTCATGAATGATATGTTATTAATGAATAAGTTGAGAAAATATCTGTCCCTTTTATCTTTATTAGAGTTGATATCACATCCCTTTGATTGGAATAAAACCATTTAACTAAACTCCATGACCATGGTTTATAGATGAGTTTATTTTAGACAGTCAAAGAAAGACATATCAAGCACATAGGTTTATGACACAGGTGTGAAACCTGCTTGAGAAGATATCAAGACAAAGAGATTATATTACACAGTGAAAATTCGTATATGGTTTTTTCCATTTTGAAACATATTCTTCCTTTGTGGGTACCTTGACCCATTTCTACACACTAATATTGGATTTTAGGAAAGCCTACCTAATTCCACTAAGGAAGAGGCCTAGAGGCCCACAAACAAAGTGTTTCTATTGATTTTAGTTAAATATTATTTATATTTGACCTTTAAAATAAATATTATATTCTAGACCAAGAAATAATATTCATTCAGGATTTATTGATCTATTATAAACATTAAATAAATATTTATTCACAAGGTAATTGTTTAATTATTCAGATATACAATATATATTTATCTCTTGTTATTCACAAAGTAATAACTAATTATTTTTAATTATTTATTTATTTACATGAATAGTAAAACTAAATATATATTCACTAGACCATGTATAATGTTTATTTATTTATCAAATGAATAATATTTATTTAAATATTTATTCATGAAATTAATGAATGTCAAGGAGGATGATTGAACCTGGTTATTGGTCCACTGATAAATATTTATGCACCAGACCATACAATAATATTTATTATTGCATGGGTTTACACATTCCATAATGTAAAATAATAATATTATTATTTTACATGGAATGAGGTTAATTATGAGTTTAACATGTTATTAAGGGCCCTTTTGAAATTAATTTAACATGTTAAACACTAACCCGGGTCTATAAATAGACTGTTAAAAGAATTGTGAGAGGTTGGTCATTGTGCACAACATTCTCCTCACTAGAGAATTCACTCTCAATGAAGAATGCATCTAGATATTTCTCTCATACTTGAGAGATTCAGTCAACTTACTCCATCTCTCCTGAAGCTAGCGAGAACAATCAACAATCCTTCTAGACTAAAGATATCATGGTAGAGATAAAGAGAATGATTCAAGGCAATTAGTATTACTTTTCTATCACCCAGAGTACCTTCAGTTATGTTCTAAGATCAAAGGATCATGTGTGGATCATCGCTATATGAGATTCATTATCAAAACAATAAAAATATAACCAAATTTAATTTATATAATCAATACCTACTTTGAATAAAGAACCCAAGATCGTGGTATTTTTTCTTTTTATTAAATTAATTATAAATTAATGTTAAAAAAAATCCTCTTTATAGGTTCTGATGAAAATATTTGTTAGTATTCTTCAGAAAATTTTCATTGGTCATGATGTTCATCATCAAGTACATTGTAGATTGTCCCTTGAATATGATAAAAGTTGAGTTGACCATAGGCCCAATAGGCACTTCCACTACATCCATAACCCACAAGTGGTATTAAATTGGTCACATTCAATTTATAATTATTTATTTAATATTTATCATTTACATGTTTAAAATTTAGTTTTCATCTTAATAAATTCATTATTTTAATACAATTATAGAGATTTATTCTTCCCATATATATTTTTCACCCACATAACCCATATTTGATTAATATTTAACAAAAAATATCTGAAGAAACTATTAATAGGTCTTGGTTATTCTATCTGGATAGTAAAGGAGTACACAATGTATTTCTCGAAGGCACACAATTTGTATCCTGGTACATTTAACCAGGAAGAACCATGGTTTTTGAAGGTTTTCATGTAATAATGAAAAGTGGATGTATTAAATTAGCTCCACATATTGATTATAATTGGATGGTACATGACATATTTAACTACACATTGTGTAACTAGGTTACACATCATGTAGTCCATGTGTTTTCATACTGGAAAACACATGGTCAAATATGCATTGTGTATTGATTACAAGATGAGTAAGGATTTAAAGTTGTGTAATAAGGAGATTATATGAAATTTAAGAGATGTAAAAAATGTGTACCTCAGAAATTTCCATGTAGTAATACATGCCCAATCCCTAGACATGCATCACATACATATGACAAGTAAGATACATGACCTGTATCTTGATGTACATGTCGTGTACCCAACCTATTTATGTAGAAAACTAAAAATTAATTTATTACTCCAGAAACCTTATCATTATGTGTTTTGTGTGTCATTTATTGATAATACATTCCATATGAAATGTTTTATATAATATTAAATGATCAGTTAAGTTTTGTATAGAATTTTAAACTACAAACCGTGTATAGTCATAGTATACTGTATACTCCACATGAATTAGAAGCATAACATCATTAACACATGTTTTTGTGTCATTTATTGACACATAAAATCCATTTAATTATGTGAAAAAAAGTGTAAACTATATTCCATATGAGCATACTATATATGATCTCAATACATGATGATTAGTTCGAACAAGTACTCACCAAATTTCTTCCAAGCACAAGAAATGTACTTATTTTATTAAATTTTAAATAAAATCAATTTATTTAAAATATTTAAAATAATAGTGAATGAATACCTCTAGGATAGATTGGATGGATATTAGTTGATTAATCATATAATTAATTAGATTAATTCGTATACATTTTATCTATATAAAATCAAAAATCAAAATGAATGCTATCCAGTTATTTTAAATGTGTACTCATTACACAAGTTGATGATCATGATCTTATACCAACTGATGTATGAGTGTATTTTCTTTTAATTTAATTATTTCATGAGTTTTTTCAATTATCATTAATCAATTAATATGATGTCCTATGATTCATCCATCCCTCGTTATTATGTAGAGGGCCTGCATGCCCGTAGTTTCTTTTATGTAAACCCCATATTATTTTTCCCTTCACCCTCATGTGAAGTAAAATCATATATAAATATGGAGATCCTAGGTTCATAGATTCTTTTTAATATGGATCTGAGGCACCATGGTGAAACCAACCTATATGATACATAGGTGGATAGGTGGAATGCCATAACTCAAGTCTATCCCAACTCAAGGAGTTTTTCCATTAGAAATGAGGGTTTGTTTATTGTATACTAAATTTACAAATAAGTAAATAAAGTTTATGATTATACTAAATTTTATGTATTTTATTTCTATTTTATGCATGATTAATTTTATGGATTCCAGACCATGATCATATAAATAAATAGATTAAAGAGAAAATATGGAATACAAATAAAAATATCATATATAAATATATTATTATCACATGGTTAATCACTTAATTAAAATCAAATTAATATTAAAACGAGATGTAAATAGACAAATAAGAAATTTTACACATAATAAAAAAAATATCTCAGTCCAATATTAAGTCAAACTAAGCCTTCCAACATTTGAATTAAGATAAACCAATAGTTAAAGAGTCGGTTTATCCTCTATCAAGGGAAATTTTAATTATTGAAAAGTCATAACCAAGATAAGGGTCTGAATTAATCAAATATATATTGGGTTTAATGGACTTAGTTTTTATAATAAAAATTTAGAGGCAAGTGTTGAGAAAATCTAAGTCAAGATTTTTGGATTGGGGAGTCCACTCAATGAATCTAGGAGATACTAGTTTACAATTGAAAAGAACACCTGCCTAAATAATTTATTATAATTTTCATGCCCTCTGTTTGGATTATAATAAGGGAAATATGGATCCTTTCCACTAGAATTTCCACATGAAAGAACATTATGAGTTCAATGGTGAGGGCTATTGATACTCTATAAAATAGTATGATACTTAATAAAATAATTATATTATTTTTTCTCAGTCTCTTTAGTAATCAAGTGGAACAATATTATATCTTTTTTAATTATTATAGAAAAATTTCAAGAAAAACCATGAAAAATGCTGTGGCCATTCCTTAAACTTAGGGAATATCCTCATAGGCCCAAATTTCCCAAAGTGGTATAGATATTTTAAACTAATTTACTATCATAGAATTTTTACTATGTGTTGGAATCCCTATTCTTGATATGATAAATTAGTAAGAATGTGATAATGGGAAGGATGTCTATATGAGATTCAGAGAGGGTGTTTATCATGTCCATTGTATTATAATATCAGTTATGTCTAGAGAGATGATAATTAAACATAAGGTAATAAATGATTACACCATGAAGTCACATCTAATTAATCTAAAAAAATGGAAGGTAGAGACTTTAGATAAATGAGATTGTCACTTCACTTTATCAATGTAAACTATAATAAGTCTAACTATATACTGATCATGTCTTCATAATACTGGATTATATTGATAATTTAGTAATATTGAGCTTTTATTTTGATAAGAAATTATAAATAAATATCATATTTTCATCCTAACTACTAAATATATCCTTATTCATCTAAGATTTGATGAAAAGTATGGATAAATAATTCAGGAATATTTTAACTCTAATTTTACAAACAGATAAGGTTTTAATGGAACATGTTTCTTCATTCCCTATTAACTAAAGGACAAGGCCAAAAACCATAAACATTTTAGATTAAATGGTTCCTTTATGAAATCCTTAAAAGAGAAAAAATATTAAAATGGGAAATAAATGAATAAAAGATTATTTACTTCTCATGTGGAAGGCAAGGACATTGGAAGAATAATAATGATGAATTGAAGAAGAAGAAATCAGAAGAATCTACTTCAAATATATTCATCATTAAACACAATATTTTTGAGATATATTTTAGGTATATGTTTTATTATATATATATGTTTTTAATATACAAGAACCAATAAATATAAAAATATTACAAGAATTAAGGTGCATTCTCAAATGAACTGAATAAGGGTGATTCCTAGATTAATCAATAGGAACACACAACTTATGGATTTCATGGTAGAATGATTCAATTTAATCTATTGTTTTGTATTGAATATTATCAATTTTTTTCTTAGTGTCTATTTTAGACCAAATGAGACATTATTTTATATTTGAAATATATATTTTTATGGTATTTCATACTAAACTAATAGTTTAGTAATTCTAGAATCATAAATACCCACTAGTAACAAATAATGAATATATATAAGTAATAATTACCAGATAGTGTAAAAATAATTCATTTTCTAGAAAAAATGATTATAGTTGAGATGTTAATATCTATAAAAGGTGATTTAGTCTATATTGAGCTAAAATAATAGGTATATTAACAAAATACATATCATGTTTCAGGAAAAGAAACCTTTATAAATAAAGGTATGCCATAAATTAATTAATGTTAATTTTATAAATTTTAGAAATGATCAGATAAGTAAATGAGTAAACTAGGTAAAGATAGAGGGTCCTCTGAGCCAGATTTTTATAGAACATCTTATCCAAGTAATCATGGATCATATACCTGTGAAGTAAAGTTATTTCCAAAAATAGCTATTCCTTATATACATAAAAATAGTGATGGTAGGAAAAAGAAGATCAATGATGAGTCTTATATATTTTAAATATTCAATAATTTCTTCCAAGACATATTTTGAAAATTATGTAATAATTAACTATAAACCAAATATATTGACTAGTGGATAACATATCAATCATGACAAGATAAAAATATATTAGGCCACAACCTCAAGTGTTTGTTGAAAATCATTTGTTAAAATCTAGCTATTAGCTACAAAAAAGTTAAACACTCATTGAATCTTAGTTAATAAACCTATATATATTAAGAATATTAATGTATATTCAAGACTAAATATGTTTCTATAAGGGAAACCTATCAATTTAGAGATAGTGGGAGCAGGATTAACTTCGATGGGTTAAGGATCTGGATGCACAGGATTTGGAATACGAATTATAGACTCCACTAAGCTAAGTGGGAGGAGTAATTTCAAAGACATATACTGCATATGAAGTTATAAACAAAGAGGTGGTTTATACTCACCATGGTGGGTGATATATATATTATTCCATCAGAATAATGATTCCTATAAAGAAGTAGAAAATGGTAGCAGATAAGATTGAAAATTATGTATGAATTCCATAATGGATTCCATGGATCAAGATTTAGAGACCCCATATTCTAGATGATTCTAAGACTTGATACTATTGGTGACTATTCTAGAGAAACTAGACATGGATGGCATAATCCAATACCAATGATGCATGATTGATTATTAAAAGGTTTAGTCTATGAAAAAACCTACACACCAATCACTATGAATATATTTTTTCAATTAAACTTATCAAAGCATAATTATATGATCATCATATTGGGATATTAATTTTCAAGGACACCTCATTTAGAGGGAACCTTATAAAATATGTTTATATGATGAAACCAAAAGGAGATCCTATGCTATATGTCTATATGGAATAAGATGACATCAATAAATTTCAATAAGATTTGAAGATTATATAAATTCATTTATGGATAAATCATGCATATTGATTATAGAATATTCATTTGGAAATTAAGAAGTGTCATGTGTCTCTAATAGCTTAGTGGGAGTGCTATAGTTTTCAAGACAGATATGTTGATGAAATATGGAAAAAATATATTATTTATTACCCATTTGTTAAGACTAAGGACTGAATTTTACCAAGAATGAATTAAAATAGAAACTATGTTCTAGGGAACAAGATCTATAAAATAGATCCAAGAGTTTTATAAATCTAGTCATAGTATATATATTAACAAAGTATTGAAAAATACAAGTTAGAACAATTAAAAACTTAATTGTTGGTGGAATATAATCATTCTAGTGGAACATGAATGGGCATAGAAAATGATTATTGAGATAAAATAATTTCAAAAGCTTAAGTTCTAGGAATTAATATCATATTCCATGATATTTAATACCATTTGATATTACTAATACATGATTCATAGTAGGTGAATATCAAATAGATATAACAAAATTAAATCAAATTACAATTAAAACCACTTGATAGTACTTAACAAAGTAAAACTGGATTAGCTATTGGTGTCTGGAGAAGTGGAATTACTAGTGATTAAAGGAATTGAACAGTTGTATTTATTTAGTTTAATTTGATATATTATTGTAGTAATTCTAAGTTAATATACAATACAAACTTATTATGATTAGTGATATCCATATCTATAATATCTAAGTACATTATAGTTTTGATGTAGCTTAATAAGAAATTTATCAACATACTATTCATATTTTGGGTTATACCAAATGTAATAGTTTTATCATTATTATGATAATATTTGACTATGGAATTAATTAATATTGTATAGTTCTCACAAGTGAACAAGAGGTGGATACTCATTAATATCACTAGTTTAGGGATCTATTTCAAATGAAAAGTTGAAGTAAACATATTAGTCATAAAGTCACATGAAAAAAAATAAAATCCATGAAATGATGTAGTAGGCCTAACAATTATAACTATACTCAAAAGAAATATACTAAAAAGTTGTTAGTAGTTGGGTGTAGTGAAAGTGAGATTCTTTTGGAGCTACTTTGATAGACAAAAATTATGTTATTTTTCTATTCAAATTCTAATGATTTATTCATTATTTTAAATGATAAAACCCATGAATTTCAATGTTTTATTAAAATAATGAGTAATTTTATTTATAGAATGAAAATGGGATAAAATATGAAAATTTCTTAATTATGGATTTTTGAAAAATTTTAATCATTTTGGTGTCTTTATCATAACTTTCAAATTATCGATCCAATTGATGTGATTATTTTTTTAGGATTCTTTGATTTATGTGATACAACATTTTCTTCATGATAAAGATATGATTTGATCATATAGGGGCCATAAAAAATAAATCAATTTGATAAAATTTTTGAGCAAATAGAGTGTACCCCACTACATAAAAGAGGCATAAATCACGATACATGACTCCAATTGAGGTTATTATTGTTGGATTTGAAAGCGGACTCATAGTTTCATTTCCCCATAAAAGTTAAAAGAGTTATTCACTCATTAAGGAATCAATTGAATTTTCAACATTGAAAGATGATTCTGGATGAATTCAGCCATAATAAATACCCGTAGTAATTTTCTTATAACTTATTATACACGTGTCAGATTAAGCTAAAATTTAGAGGAAAACTACTAGAAAATTCAGAACAACTTTTATGAAGACACTATTTCCCAATTCGGCTATTTAATTTTTCAACCACTCAAAAAATTTCATAGGATAGATTATAGAACCAAAAATCCACCACCTCACCTATAAAATAAGGTTAACCCTCCTTTCAAAATCATCTAGGGAACCAAGGATGATATCTTCATTGAGGGAGGTTGGATACTGAAACCTTATCCCCCATTATACTTCTTCATTTTATAATGCCTTATTCTTCCCCATTCATATCTATTACCCTTAATATAGTGGGGTAAACATTTGAGTAATTGGGGAAGAGTTTTTCTCCTATTTTCTAATGATTGAGTTCTTGGAAATAATTGAATAAAACCTCTTTCTCTCTTCCGTGATGTTGTTTTTAATTTCATATAATGGTTTTTATTATCAATTACGATCATATTTGGTTTTCATTTATATTATTTATTTTTTCTTTGGTCAATGATCATTATCTCCCTCAACTAGGTTCTCGTTTATATATGATGGAATATACCAGGTATTAGTGTTTAAGTACTCAACGATCATTTGTACGCGTGAAAGGGGTAGTGTATGTTCTTGATTTTTTAGGATAAAAATGACCCAATCAGGTATTCACTAAGTCATTTGAGGATATTTATTGCAAATCTATTACACAAGGAATGAAAGTAGAATAAACTAAGATCTTGGTAAGGTTTTCTCTCACCATCACCATTTAACCAAGGGAGTGAGATGAAATGATTGTGGAATCTTACTTTAATCAAATTATTAGAAGAGGTTTGAATTAAATATAACAATTATAACATTTAAATTGGAGAACCAAACATGGCCTAATCACCCTTCTCATATCATAGTTATCAATCACTTGAGGTTCCAATTCCATTTCAATCATTTTATTAATTGTTTTCTTTTATTTCATTTCATTTAAAACCAATTTTTTTTTGTAAATAATACATTTTCCCTATAATTAAAAAATGAAAAACTATTTTGTGCGCCCTCATCTTTGGGAGACTACCTAGGGTTAATAACTATACTATAATCAGGTAATATAAAATATTGTTCTTCCACAACCCAAAAAAGGCATGCATTAAAACTAGCGCCATTTATAGGGAGATAATAAATAGTTTACTTATTTATTATATTTTACATTTTAGATATATTTTCATAGTTTTTATTTGGAAAAAAATCATAAAAAAATCACATTTACATGATGTATTAAAATTAATATTATTATGAGTAGGTATATTACTCCTAGGTGAAACAAAAACCATAAAAAAACAATAAGAAGAAGATTATAATAGAGATAAATTGTAATAACTTAGAGAAAGAATAGAAAAACTAACGAGAAAAGCTAAAAGAGAATTTGAATATGTTCATGAATTAATGAAGCAACCTAACCTTAAGTCGGAGCAAGAACCCAAGGATGTAGAGAAAGAAATTTTACCACTCATATTTGAAATTGAATAAATTGAGGAGGTAAAGGTAGAGGTACCTAAAGATTCATTCCACCTCTCTCAACCATTGATAGAGGAGATAGATGAAAGATAATTTTTCTGCTGATTTACAATAGGAGGATTATGTAAATTTGGATAAATTTGGATCAATTGTGTAGAAATTGAAATAAAACATGATGTCATTATCCCTTAAAAAGAATAAGAATCATTACCACTTCACCTTTCTCCAGGCTTGAAAGAAGAAGAAACCACCTAAGTGGTGGAATTCAAAGAATGGATGGAGGAGCTTGACTAACTACCTCCATCCAGTGAAGATTGACTCCAAGAGACACTTTCAATTGAAGAGGAGATTAAATTTAAACCAACTCAGGGAGATGATACATTCTTTAACTAAAACTATTTTAATTTTGTTGAAACTAACTTGAGTATCACTCTTAATAGTTTTGAATTTTTAGATTCAGCCATCTCGTATTATTCCCTAGATGAAGATGATGATAAATAAGATTCACCTATTGAGGAACACCTAGATATCCCTAAATACATTGAACATTTACTAGATTGAGTAAAAAAAGAGACCCCAATGGCTTTTCATAAAGAATAAGAGACACAATATACCTATATTAAAAGGGAATATTTTCAAATTAATACTTCAAATTTAAATTTTGAATCTCCCTTTTATTATTATTTTCATGAAACACATCTGGAGAAACCAATGGATTGTGAAGAAGATATTGCACAGGTAGAAATAAAGGAGGATGTTCCATACTTCATCCTACCCCCTCCATGAAATCTGTACCACATTGTGAAGAAGGCGGATATGGTGTGCTCTATATATGGACCATTCCTCATCTATTAGGATGAAGAAAAAGCTGGGAAAATCCACATGTGGTGGTCCAAATCAAAGAATCTTCAACCACTATCTGATTTTGAATAATATATGGTACTTCCCTATAGAGTTAGTAAACATTCAAGTCCCACTTGGGGGATCATACCAAGAATTATCCCTTTCAATTTCTTTCTAAGAATTTGTATTTAAATTTACTTTCTTAGTAGTAGTGCAGTGTGCAGACCACTCCTCCTTATCTTTTTGAGCTTCAATATCATGGTCCTTTTGCATAATTGATTAATTATATTTTGTAGGTTCATAAATGAAAAAATGAATCCTCAAAAAGTGAAGGAGAAGGAATAAGATTCATGGTAAAGGGAGTTCAATTTTAGTGTTTAAACTTTTAGACTCCTTACATTTTTGTCCAATTTATGTTTTGAGCTTTAAAAGTGAAAATTGCATGCCCACACTTAAATTCAAGTTTTACTTGACTTGTCTATGAGACATGAGTTTTTGAGGAATCCTATGATGACATGTTGTATTTTTTAATGTTAATTAAATTGAATGAGTAAAATAGAGAATTGAATTATTAAATTGAAGCATGTATATTAAAATGTGGACTCATGATTTGAGAGAATTTATTGATTCATGTAAATGAAATTTCACAAACATTTCTCATGATTTGATTTTTTTAAATTCATGTGAATTTATTTATTATTATTAATCATTCCTTGAGTGATTTTCCAATATTATATGTGCATTACTGAGAGGATTTCTATACAAAGTACATACTATTTTATCTTGAGCATATTTCTTGAGTGATCATGGGACATTCCACCTGCTAGAATTTCAATTTGAACTTTTCAAAGCTATGACTATGGAAAACACATGTTTAAAATTATTAAGGCATATTTTTATAACCAATTATCCTAAAAAGACAAACTTTACATCTATCCTTCTTTAGCCCATAGAGTCCATGAATGAACTTTAGAGGAATGAGCCATGTTTCAAGCTATTTTTATCAATTCCTACTATCCTATTAGTATTTGCATGATATTGTAAAGTTGATGCATGGGGGTGAAGGGAATCATGGTAAATGGGATTATTTACATTATAAGGAAGAAGTATGTGGCACCAAGGAGGATATATTCACCAAGGGAGGCTGGAAACTATAACCTTCTTCCCCTTCTCCCTCTTCATTTTATTTTTTGCTTTTATTTATTTTTGTTTTAGTTTACATTTTCATTTTAAATTGTAATTTAAAATTTAGTTTAAATTAAATTAATTCTTTCATGCATGTTTTAAATTTTGTTTCCACCAGTTCTCCATCCTCTCTTATTCTTTCTCTTAATTTTATTACTATTAGTATTATTATTATCAGTATAATTATTATTAATAATAATATTATTACTATTAGTATAATTATTATTAATACTCTTTTGACATTTTTATTTTATTTTATTAATTAATCTATTACTATCTTAATAATAATAATAAATTATAATTTTAATTACAATCTTTATAAATTATATAATTTCATATTTTTTATTTTATTTATTTTTTTATTTTTATTTTTTCTCTTCTCTCTCTCTCATTCCAATTAAATTTTTCTTTAATATTTTATTTTCTCATCACCATTATTTTTAAATTTTCTTTATTTTATTTTATTCTATTTCTTCTTTTTCTCTTCTACCCACTCCACCATGTGATACCTTACTCTTAGAAATGAGAGGCTAACCCTAAGTATTCTCCTGGGGGTATTTCAAGGTGTTCATGAATTTTCATTAAAGTTTAATTTTAAGTGTTTATATAGAATTGAGTAGAATTCATGGGCGAGGTGAATGTCCCCACTGTGGTGACTGCCCCCGATGACATGAAACTCAATCTATCTCTATTATTTTATTTAATAAATTTTCACTCTCTCTATTAGAGAGATCTTCACACATTGTAGTTGAGCTAATAAATGGATGAAACAACATCAATAGATCCAAGTCTTGGAAGATGACATATCATATACCATGTCATTTCATCAACCTTGATTCAAGGAGGAGTTGTAATTGAGAGTTATTAGGCATTCAATGATATTACACAAATTCTAAATAAAGAATATTAAATCAAACATGACATTTCATGTTTGTATTATCAAACCAAAATCAAACAATTAAAGTAAAATAATGATTGAACATTAAACCACACCTCAAATCCATATCCTTTGTTCATTAACTCATCCTATTTAGCGTTGCATGATAGTTTAGAATTTTATATTGCATTACATTTAAATTAAAAGCACAAAAAATATTGTCATTTTTTTCATAAAATAATCAAAACCACAAAAATAATTAGTTTAGGTGATTTAGATAAAGTAAGTGAACAGATTGAGAGGCTCCTCAAGTGTGACAACCCTGGTTAGCCACTGTGTTGCACTAGAAAAAATTATAATTACTTTTGACCATGCCCCATGAGAGGCATGCATCATAGTTCCCTATAACCATATAATTTATACTTTATATTGCATGTATATCTAATTATTTGAATATTAATAAATACCTTATCACATATTGATGGTTATTTTTTGTAATATTATTGTGATAATGTCTTATAATATCTATCGCACAAAAAATGTCATATATTTTCTCCGCTACCATGATAACCTTAAAGTGATATAAAAATATTAAAAAATATTTTTCTATGATTGGATAAAATTATATGAATGGATAAATAGCATGTTGACTATTAGATATGAGTACCTATTAGCATATAAGACTTCATCCAATGAAGTTCACACTTGGTAATTTTCAATATGAGATATTATGAGAAAAAACTACCAAAATGAACTTTACATGTTTTTATTTCATTGTATATCCATATTTATGAGTGTGTGTAATGATCCATAGAATTTAATATTATTATTAATACATATAATGACTCATGTAATTTGATGCATTTTCATAAACTGTGATGACATATGTTCACAGTGAAGTTGGGTGTGTTGGGTGCATCCTGAATGATATATTATTAATAAATAATTCAATAAAGGGTTTGTTCATTACATATTTATTGGAGTTTATATCTCAAAACTTTGATTGAAATGAAACCATCAAACTATATTCCATATCCATGGTGTATAGATGAGTTTATTTAATATAGCCAAAGAAAGATATATCAAGAGCATAGGTTGATGACATGGGTGTGAAACCAGTTTGATGGGTATCAAGATAAAGGGATTATATTACAATATGGATTCTCATATAATTTTTTTATTATTATGACACATCTTCTTTCTCCATGGGTGACTTGACCTATTACTAGACAATAATCTTGGACTTTAGGCAATACTTATCAATTCCATGAAGGAATAGTCATAGAGGGCCACACACAAAGTTTTTCTATTAATATTTATTAAATATTATTTATATTTTACCTTTATAATAAACCTCCATATCGAGAAATAATATTTATTCAGGATTTATTAATCAATCATAAATATCAAATAAATATCATTTTTCAAGGTAATTATTAAATTATGTGAATATATAATGTTTATTTATCACTTTTTATTCATAATATAATAAATAAATATTTATGAATAATTTATTTAATTATGTAAATATTAAAATAAATATTTATTCTCCAGACCATGAATATAATATTTATTAAATGAATAATATTTATTCAGGAAATCAATAAATGTCAAGGTTGATGATTGGACCTGGTTATTGGTTTGATGATAAATATTTATTCACCAAACTATAAAATAATTTTTATCATTTCATGGGTTTGTACACACCACGTGATAAAATAATAATAATATCATTTTACATGGAATGAAGTTCATTATGGGTTTGCACACACCACGTGATAAAATAATAATAATATCATTTTACATGGAATGGAGTTCATTATGGGTTTAACATATTATTAAGAGACTTTTTGTAATTAATTAAATATATTAAACCCTAACCTTGATTATATAAATATAATTCTATGAGAATTTAGAGAGGTTGGTTGTTATTCACAACATTATCTTCCATATAGGATCCCCTCAAAATGAAGAACATTTATAGGGTTTTCTATTAAGATTGAGAGATTCCCTCTTTATCCCTCCCCACATCTCAAGCTATAGATATCAATATAAGATCCTTATAGATCAAAGGGATCACGGTAGTGATCAAGGGAGTGACTCAAGATGATTGGTACCACCATGCCAGCACCCGAAGAACCATCGATAAAGTTTTGAGATCAAAGGATCATGCATGGATCACCACTAGAGGGGATCTACTTTGGGTTCTCATAAAGATAAGGAAAATTCAACCAAATGATGTTTGGATGATCAAAACATGAATTTATGAAAGTAACCAATATTAAATTATTTCTTATTTCTATTAAATTAATTATAAATTAATTTAAAATACCCTCTCTCTTTGTTTTGATTAAAACATTTTTTCAATATTCTTTGGAAAAATTTCATTAGTCATGATGTTCATATCCATATACATTTAGAATTATCTACCTAATATAAAAAATTAAAAGTTTTCCATAGGCACAATATACACTTATTTTATTTTTGGAACCTACAAAATAAAGTGAATAAGATCATATTTTTAGCAAAATACGGTGATCCTAAAAAATATATAAATTTTAGGAGCACCAAACTAAACTCAAAAACTTCTACAACTAAAGAATATAGAGTGTCTAATAAAAACATAATATGAATAATAATATTTTTGGATTTAAAAATACTTTTATTTCACAAAAATGATCCCATATTTATGACTCAAATAAGGAAGGAAGATGAGTTTCAAAAGTAGGACACAAATCTATCTATAGAGGTAGTATGCTTTCTATGGGCACAATTGGTACTTTGGAGGCTTCAAGAATTTGAAAATAGTGAATTGGTTAAATTATCAACAATATTAAAATTATATGAGGTTTATAAATCAAGGTTTGAGGGGGATTTAGTCCTCTAAAATTAGGATAGTTTAGAAATAGATTATAATTTTTTGGAACAAAAATATCAGAAGCAGTTTGAAGTTTTTGAAGAAGTTTGTGGAAGATGTGACTAGCCTCTTCACCAAGAAAATTAATTAATAATATTTATTATAACCCTAAAAAATATTATTTAAAATACTCAAAAACATTATAAGAATAAAATCAAAGGAACATATAAAGCTTTGGTAGTTGAAGTGGCACTTAAAGCATCAAAAGGGATAATCTATACATTATGGATAGAAGATTTTCCTCTCATATGATAGGGTATATGAATCTTTTAAAATATATTTTAAAGTTAAAATAATTCTAAATGACCTTTTTAAATTATGGTTCACTCAAAATTAAAGGTTTTGGATCAACTATGATTATGAAAGATCAAATGAAATAAAAAAACTTTATTTTTTGAAGGGCTAAAAGGCAATTTGCTTAGCGTGCCTCAATTATGTGATAAAGGAAATATTGTGATATTTTAAAACAAATGGATTTTTGGTGAAGATATTTAAATATGGATACATTTTTATAGTATTATAGTGAATAAGGGGTATTTTTTTTCAATTTGGTGATGTTGTAAATTTTTGTTACATAAGCATGGAAGAAGAAAAAAAACTGTGGCATTAAAGGCTTGATCATCTTGTCTAAAATAATATGAGTAAGATCACTTTGGAAGATAATGTTCATGACGTTAATATGATGAAAACAGATAATAATTTGATATTATCAACATAAAAAAGGTAAATATCATTAATTATCTATATAATAAGGTAGATATTCAATTGAAACAAGCATTATATCTCATTCAATTTTTTTGGAAAAAAAAGAAGCAATAAAAAATTAGGAAAAATAAATTTATTTAATTTATTGATTAATTTACTAAAATTAATTTAATTATTATTATTAAAAATAAATTACATGATCTAATAATGATCATGATTTTTAGAATAAGTGTGGAAAAGGAGCATGGTTTATCCTTAAATAAGTTCAAGATAGATAATGGTGCTAAGTATACAAGTTAAAGATTTGATGATTATCTTAAGAAGAAAGGTATTAACTATGAATTAATTGCATTATATACACTATAAAAAAATGGTTTTTCTGAATTTAAGAATACAATATTAGTGTATATGGATGAAACTATATTATTAGAGCATGACACTTCTCAATATTTCTTGATATAAGCTATTAGAGGAATGATTCATATTAAAAATAAATTCTTATACATGTAAAATTTAGATATGTCACCATATGATATTTATTATATAAAATATCCATGTTTTAAGTATCTTATAGTTTTTGGAATCCCTTTAATTATCAAAGTTAAAGGTAAAAATCTAGTAAAGTTTTAAAAAATAGACGTTTATAGTACTTTTCTAGGTTATCCACCAAATATAAGAGGATACCACTATTACAAAAAATATAAATAGAGAATTATTGATTATATTAATGTGAAGGTGTTGTAACACAAAAATAAATAAACCACACAAGAAAAACAAATTTCCAAAAGTGATGAATAAGAATAAGTTTTTTCTTAATAGTAAGCTGAAGTTCCTAAAAATTGTGAAAGTTCAGAATAAATTAAAAATGGAAAAGTTTATTAAGTTATTTCTAATGATGAATAATTATATAATTTATCTTATAAATGCCTCAAAAAAAAGTTCATGTGCATAATATTATAGGATAATAAGAAAAAATGGTTCAAATAAGATGAAATTTGAGGACAATATCACATACCTCACCATTTTCTCACGTTGAACCGATAGATGTGCAAGAAGATTTTGAGCATAAAGGGTGGGTTGATTATATAAATTAAGAGTTGGATCATATATATACGAATGAAAATTGGGATATCTTACCCAAGGTAGAAAAAAAAATTATTAGAAAAAAGGGTATTCTAGAAAAAGTTCAATGAGAAGAGTGAAGTTGGGAGAAAAAAATAAAGAATTGTAGGTAAAGGGTATTGTAAAGTGGAATTAATTTAGTTTTATAATAAATTTTAAAGGATATAAACCATAAGGAAATTTCATACTATTATATTCCAAATTAAATGGAATATTTTCCAATTTTTTTAAGTTTTCCTTCTTTAATTGTGAGTAGGAAGAGGAGGAATATATTGAGAAAACTTATGGATTATTGCTTGGATAAGATATGAATTATGATTATATGTTAAATAAGGATTTATATGGGATGAAAAATCCCCCTGACCTTGGTATTCTTATCTAGAAACCAGCTTGAATAAGGTAAAATTCAGAAAAGGTATAGTAGACATCAACCTCAACATCAAATATAAAAAGTGATCTCTCATTATTATTATTTATGTATATGATATTATATTTTATATAAATTAATAAAGAGTTCATGAAAAATTTATTTCAATGATGAAGAATTTATTTAAAATGTCCATACTTGGAGAGATGAAATATTTTTTGGGTTCATAACTTTCTCTAGAGAAAAATCACATTTTCCTTTTTCAAGAGAAGTATGAAAAGGAGATTCAAAATAAGTTTGGAATGGAGGATTTAAATCTAGTTTCTATACCCATTTCAATGGGAACTAATTTTTCTAAAGACATAGAAGGATGGAAAGTGGATCAAAAATAATTTTAAAAGCCTATTTAGAGTTTTTCAAACTTGATAACTTCAAGGCTATATCTTATCTATACTGTTACACTTTGTGATAGGAATAAAAGTGCACCAAAAGTTTCCCACTTCATGTTTGGAAATAATATTCTTAGGTACATAAAAGGAACAATTTACTTCAGGCTGAAATATAGAAATAAAGGACAACTTAATCTATTTATATTTCTAAATAATAGGAAGGACATATTGATGATAAGAGATCTAAATCTAGTGGATTTTTCTTCCTAAGAAATAGGTGTGTATATTGGAACACTAAAAATTAGTTTTATATGACTCTAAGTATTATTGAATATGAGTATATGGATACCACTCAAGCTAAAACTCAACTTATTTGGATGAGAACTTAGTTAAAAGATATTATAGTGTAGGTGAAATCACTACTAGTCATGGGATGTGATAATCAAATTGATATTAATATTTCAATAAATTCAGTTCAATATTAAAGATCCAATCACATTGATATTAAACATCACTTCATTAAGGATCTTGTTTATAGAAATGAGATGATGTTTTAATATGTTATTTTAAAGGAACAAATAATATATGTACTCACCAATACATTACCTAAAGATGCATTTCAAAACATGATGTTGATATTGGTATTCAAACCTCCTTATACTCAAGGATAATTTATGGTGTTTAAGTCCCCTATATTATCTTTTTATTTTTATTCTTATTGTAAAAGGAGGATAAAAATAAAAGACAACATAAATAAATATATTTCTTTATTTATTTTGGAATTTTATTTATAAAGGTGGAAAATTGTTTTTAAATGAATAAATTGATATGTGTTTGACCTAATGGGGAGAGATCTCTTATTTAGGGGGATAATGTATTTGGAGAGAGTTATTAAAAGGGGAAAAATTTAAGGGAAAACATGCGGGTGTACAAATGTACATGTGAACTATTCTAATAGTTTATTCAAGTGCATTTAGGAATTTTTATATTACAAATTCCATAATTTTTTTAAGTATAGGGATGATTTTATGTGATGATGAAGTATTGATTGAAGGAAAAGTGATCCATTCTTATACCAATTTTAAAGTTCCATAATTTCATCAAATTGAATCAAGAAGATCATATTTGAAGAGGTATGAATATATATCACTATTTTATGGAAAAAATGATATTATATTCAATGCTATTTTTCTTACACTGAGTTTTCTCAAATATGATTATAATTATTGAATGATGATTCATTTATAAGAGTTGTGAATTTGAAAGTGATTTATATTCCTTGATTAATAATAAAATCCAAAGGGTGAGATTTTTTAGCCTAATACTAGTTTATAAGTAGTTGAATAGTTGGGAAGATTGTTGAGACAAGAATTTTCCCCTATAACATGGAAATTATCTAGAGAATAGGTTTTGGAAAAGTTTAAAGTGGATATGATGATTGTGTTTTCTTTTGTTTTCAACACATAAATCATGTTACAAAATCACATTATTTAAAGTATAATATATAATTTGAAATATTTTTTGAAGTTTTTTAGTGATTTTAAGTGTAAAAATATCTTCTTAGTTGATCCAAATTGATTATAATAATATTTCAAGGAAATATGAAAAAATAGATAAGTCCAGATTTCATGTAAGGGGGTTCACATGTAAGAGGATCTATCACCATGTTTACATACCAATGTAAGGGGATCTGTATCATACAAGGAGATCCAATTCATGTATGGGGATCTATGTAAGGATGAATATTATTTAAGGGGATCAAATCCAAAGTATTTTACATAAGGGTGACCGATATACTGAGATCGACAAGAGGCGATCCACATAAAGAGATTAGTTTTCTTCTTACATTTTCATTATAATTTATAGATTATTTATTTTGAATAAAACAACAATTGGGATGGTGAAAAATCTGTTCAATAAAGTTTTAATCATTACAAAATGGTATTTTTGATTCAATAAAAGGATTAAAAATGTTCTCATTATGAAGTTTTTCAGTGAAGTAATAGGAATCAATTACTACAATAACTAGTTAGTCATGCTGTAGCCAAAGCCATGATGCTGTAGTGACCTGCAACTGATTATTAAATTAATATAAAAAAGTGGGAAGAAGGAGAATAAGTTTAAAAATATTTGAATGAAGTTATTTTATTTTAATTTTAATTTCAAATTTAAATTCAAATAAGATTTTCTATTATTGATCCATAAAAATAGTAGTGTCATGAATGTATATAAAGAGTGTGATGTGAGAAATAAAAATTAAAAAAAGAGATTTATATCTATATAAATTATCAAGAATATTTTTGAGATAAATAAGAATAAGAGGCATGTTGTAAATATTTCACATAAATACAAAGAAACCCGCAACAATATAGTTTGAAGAAGAAGTGGAAGCAACAACATTGCAACACCTTGAATAGAATTATAGTTCAGTTTGAAACTTTTTTTGTTGATAAACCAAATTATTTATCATTGTATTAGTGTGTAAAGCACTTAAACATAGTCAGGAGACATGTATCATGATTATAAGGAGTTCCTTTTCTCGTTTGTACCCACCTATTGATACTAGTGGGTTGTATGGTCTTGGTTAAATCTAGACCATGACAAGTATTAAACTTTAATTTTGAAAGGTAAAACATGTAATTATACTATTCCCTTAGTGTTTGTGAGTTTATAAGTGATATTATTTCACTTTAATAGGTGGTGAGGTTTCTTTCAATAAGGAAACTTAAAAATAATTTAAATATCTGATTCACCCCCTTAATGATTTCTATTGATATGTCAGTGCCTTTTCATTATGATTATCTCACTCATGCACCCATTATCTTACTCATTAAACTCTATTATAAATTAAATTTAAAATAAATCATGATGGTAGGTAACACTTTGTATTTTAGATCATTAATAAAATTAAATATAAGTGCGGTATGCACTTTTTAAAAATAAAAATTAAATATATAAGTAATGTAAAAATATAAAAATTTAAATTGCACTCCCATATACATTAATACTCGATATTTCTCTATAATTTTAATTTTTTTTCCTTCCCAATAATCACCATAACCCTATAAAATAAAATTACACATATTAAAGTACGATTTACATTTTATTAAAGCTTAAAAAGATAAGGGTGATTGAATTTATACTTACTAAAAAGTTCCAAAAATAAATTCCTAAAACATAATTACTAATAAAAAATTCCTAATAAAGAAATAAAAAATTCTTGTTACCTCCCATAAGTGATATTTTTAAATACTTTTATCTAGAAATTACCTCAACATATCATGTAATAAAACAATGGAAAGAAGTTACCAGATCTGAATAAAAAAATGTTCTAAGTTGCGATTCCTACACATAGATGGGTCTTCTTAATTTATCTAAAACAAGATTTACTTTTTCTTGAGATATCATCTTATCTAATTACATAGGATCAATCCACTAATATTTTGTTAATCCTAAAAAATAAATGCTTAATTTATGAACTAACCAAACTTATTGGACCTCATATTCTTTTTCTCTATAATTTTTTCAAAACCTTATATCATTTCAATCAACCATATTGTATACTTTTCTTCTCAATTTCTCCCTTACCTTTATTATGTATAGTAGACCCTTATTTCACCACATAAATAGAAATGAAATCAGAAACTCTAAACCATTTTTTAATTTTATAAAAAACCACTTTTAGGGTTATAGTGGGAACCCTCACTTCTTAAAAATCCTTCTGATTAAAACTAAACCATTGGGTACAAAAATTAAAAATTAAAAAAACTAAATTCAATAATAAAAGAAATGAGAAAGGATATATGATAATAATGACCACCGGTTGACTAAGGGGGCCCCACATCAGGGTGAATCACATTGACCATCATCAACTAAATTACCTTTATCGTTGTCTTGTCACCTCGTTTTCATGAAGTATCACCATCATCACTAACCATCATCTTCATCCACAACACCATTATTATCATCCATTTCACCATCAAACCACATAAACATCATTGTAACCTCATCGAAATGAACAAAAACACCATGGATCACTTCATGGACACCCAAAATGAAAAATGATCCAAAAAGGATAAGAACAAAATGAAACAACTATCACCTTTCAAACCAATAAACACCACCATCATAGATGTCACCTTACACTAAATAAGCAACAGAAATAGAAAATGGGGAAACCTCCCCATGAAACTTAACTACTAAACTTGACATCCTCACTCAAATCATCATATTTTTAATAAAAAAAAATTCATCATGTGATGAATGTTGAACTTAATTTATTCACCAATAACTCTCAAAGATAACTCCTCGCTTTGAACATCAATTGAGGTCCTTCCCATTACTAAAAAATTATTCCAATTATAATAATTTCTTTCTCTTCATCCATATCAAGCTCAAAGAAATCCACTATAAATTAAATTTATCCACTACTAAAACATGCTTAATCAAACCTTAGGTATATATCAGCATTTTTTTTTCACCAATTGAAGAGAAACATTTATGGGTTTCAACTCCTTGAATTCTAAGATTTCAAATATTGAGTATGAAATGATGTTTATACTCAACCGTAAACCACATATATATTTTCTAAACTAATAGATCCAATATTAATAGAAATTGAAAAAATAATTTGATCTTGTTACTTATTTGGAAGATTCCTCAACACCATAACTGAACACTCTCTTATAAGTGACATTGTATCAATATATTCAAGAATCCTATTATTTGAAACCAACTAATTCATAAATATTGTATATATGGGAATATTTATTTAATCTTATACAAATGGAATTTTAATATGAAGATTATTAAAAAATTATAGAAACTTACTCCATTATTCCTCAATTTTATCTTGCTTCATTATTTTTGGGAATGTTAGTGGTAGGTTGTAGGATAGTTGATATTCTTCTCTAACTTCCTTTTTAAAATTTTTCCTCCTCTTTCCAATTTTTCCTTATTTTTCCTACCTTTTTATTATTTCTTCTACTGTGGTCTCTTCTTTGTTTCAATATTCTCTTCCATGGGTTTCCCTTCCTTATGGTGAAATAATTCACTTATCCACTTAGGTTGATATTTGTGTCAACCATAAGTACTCTTTTTTCCTCTCCACATCATCCAAAAGTACTCCATGTGGCCTCCATACCAAAAAATTATTTTAACAATTAAAATCAATATAATTTTCATCTTTAGAGAACATACCTTGGGGTTGGTGCATGAAAATTATCATATATATATATATATATATATATATTATTTATCCACCCATTGGTATCTACCAAGTATACTCGATTCATTAAAATTTCTTACATTTCTATTAGAAACTATTTCTATACATTTCAACAAAAACATCATAAATTTATACCAGTAACTTCTTCATTAATGAACCTATAACTGTGACATCCATAGTCGACCTATTACACTGAGAAAAACCCATTTTAATTATAAACCAATTATCTAAGTTAGGATTATAACACTTAATTAACAATTCCTTAAACCCATCTCATGTAGTTTTAAGTTATTCATTGTCTAATTGATCAAAATTTAAAATATGGATGAAGATGTTCATTGATTTTTTGGGAGGAAAGAATATTTGAAGGAATAATCTTGAAATATCATCCCATGTTGTAATATAATGTGGTTTTAAGATTTGAATACATAATTTATCTTTTTTTTATCTTAAATAAAATTTAAATAATAAAATCCTGGATATGTCATCAGAAACACCATTAAATTGAAAAGTATCACATTGTTCAAGAAAAATTCACAAGTGTGCTTTTGAATCTTCAGGGGTGTCCAAGGGGGTGGGGTGGGGGGTGGTGTCCATTGGGGTAGGAGGTTCGACAACCCCCTCACCCCCTGGACACCACTCCCCTACCCCATGGACACCCCCACCCCCATGGACACCCCCAACCCCTGGACATGCCCCCACCCCTGGACACCCCCACCCCCTTGGACACCATGGACAACTCCCTACCCCCGTGGATTTCCCCTACCCCCTTGGACAACCCCCACCGTCCCCTCTGGATAGCTCAAACCCCCCCAGAAACCCCCTTGGTATATATATCCCAACAGTTTCATTGAAACCATTGGAATATTTTAACTTCAGGTAGTCTATACCAAAGGTTCTTGTAGAATCGTTGGTATAGGGATATTGCAATGACCATCATGCCAATAGTGTGTGAAAACATTGGGGTATTATATCCCAATGGTTTAAGGGGATATCCCAATGGTTTCAAATCGTTGGGATGTGTGTAATTTTTAGTAGTGAATGTATACATATTTTAATATTTATACTTTATATTTCTTTTTTACGAAAGGGTGAATTTGGTATCCAGTTGAACCATGATATATTATTTATGTACCTTAAGAATAAAGGATCCAAGATGAATTTAAAACTGTTATATGTAACTAGATTTTATTTTTAAAATCATTTTCATGCATATTTTTTTTTCAAATATGCACCCCCATGGACACCCCCACCCCCATGGACACCCCCACCCCGTGGATAGGCCCCCACCCCCTAGACACCCCCACCCCCTTGGACACCCTGAATAGGTCCCTACCCCCATGGACAACCCCTAACCCCTTGGACAGCCCCCCCACCCCATGGATATCCCCTAACCCCTTGGACACTCCTTCGTATATATATCCCAACGGTTTCATTGAAACCATTGAAATATTTTAACTTCATGTATCTATAACAACAGTTCCTGTAGAATCATTGGTATAGGGATATTACAACGACAATCATGCCAACAGTGTGTGAAAACATTGGGGTATTATATCCCAATGGTTTCAGGGGCTATCCCAATGGTTTCAAATCATTGGGACGTGTGTAATTTTTAGTAGTGAATGTATACATATTTTAATATTTATACTTCATATTTCTTTTTTACTGAAGGGTGAATTTGGTATCCAGTTGCACCAGGATGTATTATTTGTGTACCTTAAGAAGAAAGTACCCAAGATGAATTTAAAACTATTATATTTAACTATATTTTCTTTTTAAAATCATTTTCATACATATTTTTTTTCAAATATGCATATTTTTTTTTATATTTCAAAATTGTTTTACATTAAAATTATGATATTTTTCATATAAATATATATTTGTCTTATCTTAAAAATATGTATAATTTTGATATTTGTTATAGGTAACAATGAGTTGAAATTGGATTATGGAACATCGAATGAGTAATGAATATGAGGAAGGTGTTGATGCCTTTTTGGAATTTTCTAAACAAAATGTTCCAAACAATGACATTTTTTTTGTTCATGCTTGAAATGTTTGAATATGAAGAAGTTGAAAAGTAGAGAGATCAAATATCATCTGATTTTTCATGGTTTTAATCTGAGTTACAACCCTTGGTTTTGTCATGGTGAAACTGGACAGAATGTCAGATCTACTGATGATGATGATTTTCAAGATGGTAACTCTGATGGAATTGAAGAAATGATTTGTGATATTGTAGTAGAATAAATTGAGATAGAACTGATAGTTGTGCGTCTATATGGTGATGCTGAAAAGCCATCATATCCTGGTTGTGTGGATTTTATGGTTTTGTCAGTGGAGTTAATATTAATTAACTTGAAGGTGAAACATGGATGGAGTGACAAAAGTTTTACAGAGTTGGTACAATTGTTGAAAGACATTCTTTCAAAAGACAATGATCTTCCAGATTCACATTATAAGGCCAAGAAAATATTATGCCCATTGGGATTGGGATACAATAAAATACATGCTAATACGAATGAATTTATGATATATAGGAAGAAATATGAATTTCTATCAAAGTGTCCTAAATGTGGTACATCACGATATAAGTTGAAAGAAAAATCATAGGCTACTGTAGAGATTTCAAAGATCCCTTCCAAGAAATTTTGGTATCTTCCTATAATTCATTGTTTGAAACGTTTATTTTCTAATTCACATGATTCAAAAAGGTTAATATGGCATGCTAATGAGTGGATATGTGATGGAAAAATACATTTTCTAGCTAATTTTCCACAATGGAAGAAAATTTATGAGTATTATACTATATTTGGAAATGAAATTAGAAATCTTAGACTAGGGTTGTGCATAGATAGAATGAATCCATACCAAACCCTCAGTAGCACACATAGTTCATGGCATGTTTTATTGGAAATTTACAACATATCTTCTAAAGTTTTTATAAAGCGCAAATATGTCATATTGAGTATAATGATCTCTGGTCTAAAGCAACCTGAAAATGATATTGATGTTTTCTTGTGACCATTGATTGATGATTTGAAACTTTTATGGGAAGATGGTATTAGGGTGTACGATTATTATAAAATTGAATATTTTCAACTGCATGCAGTGCTTACGTTCACTATAAATGACTTCCCAGCACATGGAAATTTTTCTGGATACAATGTTAAGGGGCATAAATCATGTCCAATTTGCGAACAATAGAATTCATATTGTCAATTAAATCATGGGAGGAAAATAGTGTACATGGTTCATCGAAAGTTTTTCCTATGGATCACTCCTATAGAAGACTAAAAAATGAATTAAATGGCTCACAGAATTTGATATTTCTCTAAAAACTTTATCCCTTGATGTGTATTTTGAGAGGGTGGAAAACCTTGATGTGAAATTGGGAAAGACACATAAATCTGGTAATGATAGAAATATTTGGAAGAAAAGGTCAATATTTTTTAAGCTACCATATTGGAGATATCATGAAGTGAAACATAATATTGATTTCATACACGTGGAGAAGAATATCCACTACAGTTTGATTAGAACATTGCTATATATTAAAGGAAAGATAAAATATGGGTTGAATGCAAGATTAGAATTACTATCAATGGGAATACATTTGGATTTATCTCCCACTCCTAATGAAAGATGAACATTTCTTCCCCCAGCTTTTCATACATTATCCAAGAGGGAGAAAATTATCTTTTTTCAGTGTCTTCGTGATATCAAAGTGCCTCAAGGTTATTCTTTAAATGTAAAAATTTTGTCTCTTTGAAGGATTTTAATTTGATAGGTATAAAATCTCATGATTGTCACATCATGATAAAACAACTTCTACCATTTTCATTGCATGGAATATTTTCCATCAGTGTTAGAAAGACTATAATGAAGTTGTGTTATTTTTTCAATTCATTTTGTAATAAGGTGATTGATTTGATTGCTTTGAACATTTTGGAAAATGATACAATTTATATACTTTTTCAATTGGAAATGTATTTTCCTCCATCTTTTTTTTATATAATGGTGCAATTAATGATTTATCTGGTTCAAGAAATAAAGCTTTGTGAAACTGTATATCTTCATTGGATGTATCCTTTTGAAAAGTATATGAAAATATTGAAGGGGTATGTTAAGAATCCATATCCACCTGAATCCTCCATTATTGAAAAGTATATTTTTGAAGAGGTTGCAAAGTTTTGTACAAGATACTTGGCTAGAGTAGAGCACATAGTTTTTCCTCCATCTCTCCATGATGAGTTAATAATGAGGGATAGGTGATTCATGTCTTGAAAGTCAAATCATTTTCAGCTGAACAAATGAAGAAGTTAGAATTATACATCTTGAATAACATAGATGATTATCAACTATATATCACATTTCATATTAATGAGTTGAAACAATTTCATCCAAAGAAGAAAGAAATGTGGATTTTGAATGAGCACAACAAAACATTTTTGTCCTGGTTTAAAAAGTCATTGCTTGGTAGATCAGATGTATTATAGACATTAAGATGTTTAGTGGGTGATCCATATTTAAATGTGATAACATGGTCTGGTTATGAAATTAATGGATATACATTTCATACAAAATCTCAGGACAAAAAAAGTGCAGTTCAGAACAGTGATGTATTGGTGTTTGCAGAAGCAATGCATTTTTTGAGTTCTAATGACAAAAACCCAATTTCTACATCAAGTACATATTATGGAGTAATTGAAGAAATATTGGAGGTTGATTAATTTAAAATTAAAGTTCCTGTTTTTAACTGAAAATGATTTATCGGTAAAAAAAGTGTTAGACATGATGAATTTGGAATGGCAGTTATTAATCTGAATAGACTGGAAGACACAACAGATTATTTTATAATGGAAACACATGAAAAATAGATTTTCTATGTAGTTGATCAATTAGATATACAATGATCTATTGTTTTACAAGGGAAAAAACAATGTGTTGGTGATGATCAACTTGATGAAGATGATGATTTATGTGAGATCACTATTTTCATGGAATGATTAACAGAACATAATGATGAGCATGTTGAAGACATGGTTTGTGCCATAAAGAACGATCATGACAAATGAATTTAGGAAAAAAAATCCATTTTTAAATTCCTAATATTATAGGTAACATATGTTTATTTCTTGTTTACATTTATTATTTTCTTAAAATGTTAGATATTATAATTTTTTTCTTTATTAAAATGAGTATTAAAACAAATAAGTATAAGTTTTTGTTTATTTTAATTTTGTTTAGTTTAGTTTATCATGTTTACCATTACGTAAATTTCATATCTATTATTTTTTTTGAATGAAAATTACTTTACCATGTTTACCATGTTTACCATGTATACCATGTCTACCATGTTTACCATGTTTACCATGTTTACCATGTTTACCATAGTTTACCATAGTTTAACATAGTTTACCTTTATATAACTTATATATTTATCAATTTTATTTAATGACAATTAAACTACCATGTTTACCATGTTTAACATCTTTACCATTGTTTAACATGCTTACCATATTAAACATGTTTAATATTATGTAACTTAGTTCAATTTTCCATTTTCTGTTTACATTAGTATTATAATATTTGAATTTGTATATTTGTGAAATAATGTTTGTTTTTTTTTGATTTGAAGGATAATGAAAGATCAATCAGTTGATCAACCACATGATTCTGGAGATGAGAATAATGATCATACCTATGGGGAGGAACATTCACATTCTCCTATTGATTTTCCCCAAGATTCCTCATGTTCTTCCATAATGACAAAGAAGAGTTCAATAGTTGGTAAATGTGGGTGCACACATTTACCAAAATTATCACTTGACCGTACGCAGGAACAGAGGATACTCGTTGATTTTGATGAGAATGATATTCCTAGAGATACAAATGCAAAATATTTTAAGAGTCTTGTATCAACTTAGGGTAAGAGAAAAGTAAGCATTTTTTATGATTATTGGATAAGTATGGACAAATTGATAATATATCAGTTGTGGGAGACAATTTTGGTAATATATTTTGATATTGTTTGCTTATTCTTTAAATGTTTCTAGTATAATGTGTTTTATCTATTCTTTATTAGATGACATTTGATATTCCTGACACTGGAGGAGTTAGGAAGAAATGTTTATCGATGGATTCTAGGAGATGGATGGATTTTAAATCAACCCTCACATCTGATTTCATTTTTGGTCATAAGAGTCATGAAAATCCATGTCATATATATCCTTTCATAGATGAAGACACATAGAGATAGTTTGTTGAAAGTATAAGAAAAGATTCATTTTTGTTAAGGGCAATGTAAAATTTTATAAGCTTTCTTATATAAATGATCTTATTAATATTTTGTTAATGATTTATTATTCTTAATTTATAACAAGAAAGGAAATCTCATAAGGAGATCCAATCTAAAAATTTATACCATCATAGTTTATCTTAGGGAGGGTATACATTATTAGAAGAACAAATGATGACAGAAAAATTACAAAAACTAAGAGTTGAGTCTTCAAGCTCTGGAGAGGTTTCCCCTCCATACCCTCCATCTAGACCTGAAAAGTGGAAGAGATATCAGATGGACAAAAATGGGAAATATCTTTTAGAAGAATCGAGAATTGTAGATGAGAGGATTGTAAGATACTTATTTTATTTACTTAAGTTAAATATATTTTTTATATAATTTGAATCATTATAGAAATGTTCAATTAATTAATACAAGATTCTCTTGAGGAGTAGAACTCACATGGGGTATTTACAGCTGCTGGGAGGCAAGATATTTTATCTGCAGCATTGGAAAAGCCCAAACATCCTAGTCATGTATGAGGATATCTGACAGGTGTATCAGTAAGAAAAGTGTTTCCACTTTCTTCAACTTCTTCCATTGAGGGTATTTATAAAAAATAGAATCCTTGTAGTCTAAAGTTCATAATATTAATGTGGCGATGGAGGAAAATATTAGAGCAACGGTACAATCTATGTTTGCAAACATGCACAGACAAATTCAGACTGTAGCTCCCACTCCTCCACCTCCCCCCCACAGACCCCATTATTTATCCTCCACCTCTTCCAGTAGCTCCAACTCCCCAACCTCAACTTTCAGACCCTATTTTTTATCCTACTCCTCCACCATAGCTTCCTACTTATTGTGAGTTGTATATTGATGATCCTCAACATCATATAGTTTCATATGGGCTGGTATATTGTATAAGAGATGCATTTCATCATAAAAAGTTGGAGATAAAGCATCATAGGTTCACTGTACAAGATATTATAGATAGATCAGTATGAGTACCATTACCTACAAATGAGGTGACGAAAGTTGGACATAGTATCATCCATTTTTTAATTTTTCCATCCAGACTTCTATGACTCATTACCATAGAGGTATGTATATTATATCTTATATTTTATTTTTTTATTAAAGTTGTTTTAACATTTTAAAACTAATATATTTTTCTATTTATGTTTACAGGAATACATCAAAGGTAAAGAAATACTGTATAGAAAACAAAAAATATAAATGGATATGACATCAAATACAGATTCTAGTAGTATTGACAGACTGTCAAGATATTCAAATTTGTTGGAAGATAATTATGAGTTTCCAATGGAAGCTCATGTGTGTGGACATGAAATAAATGTGGGGATTTTGAAAAATGATATCATGGAGCTTGTTACTGAAGATAAGTTAGGAATCAACGTGGTGAATTTTTTTCCATGTAAGTCTTAACACCTTTTCCCTGTGTTATATTTATTAAAAATGTATACTTATGTATGTTTTATATTAGGTATCTTTATAACATGTGTGAGAAGAATGAGCGGACAAATATATATGGATTCATGGACCCACATTTGATTTCCCCTGAAGCACATGCATTGGATGAGGAACAAAGAATGCTTTATATTGACGAAATATTTGAACAAAATGTAATCACATAGTGTTGGATGATGCCTTTTTGTGATAGGTATGAAACATATCTATGGAAAAGAGGTCATTATATTTTAACATAAAAAACCACTAACCTTAAATTTTCTTTTATCGGTGATCAATGGATGTTAGGTGTTTTTCCCAAGGGAGAAAACACTTTTTTGGATATGATTTATCCATGGTGATGTGTGAGAAAGTTTTAAGAATATTTTAGAAAATTAAGTTTCAATTTCTTAATAGTTGAATATATTATAATGAATTTTAAATTTATCCCATTCATATTATTTTCTAACAGGGGATGGGTCTACTTTCGAAAAAACACAAAGAAAAGTAGTGCCAAGATCAAATATGTAAAACTAAAGGTAAATATCCATTTATAATCTGTACTTTTTGATGTATTATATAAAAATAATATTTTGAATTTAAACTCATTTAAATATAATTTTATTGAACAAAAAGGCTTCATTGAATGCATATATTATATGTTAAGATTTATGTATGAAATAATTACAACTAGAACACTTGTGAACTTTGACCTAGTAAGATTTCCTTTTAAACTTTTCCATAATATTTCATTTGACTTATTAATTATACATGTTAACTACTATACTTTTAATTTTTATCTATTTGATGACCCTCAACCCTGTAGTGCTCAAGAGTTTAAACACTTACAAGTGGAATGGTCAAATTATTTTACAGGTTTGATTGGATTTTAGTTTGTTTGTAGTGTAAAGTGTAATTTTGAATAATGTCATTATAATTGTGTATTTGGTAGTCGTTTAAGTTGGATTTAGGTTTTTTTAGTTGACATTGTAAGTTTTGAATGTTATATATGTGAATGTTTAATTTTTCTCTGCTTCTTGTTTTGGTCTAGTTCTGATGGGTTTTCCGGTATAGATTCAGGTATGGGGGGGAGTCTAGGGGTGTGTGGGGTGTCCAGTGGGGTGGGGGGGGGGGGGGGGTTTCCAGGGGTGTGGGAGGACTGTCCAGTGGGGGGGGGGGCGTCCAGGGTGTCCATGGGGGTGAGAGGGTTTTCAAGAGGGTGGGAGGATTATCCAAGGGGTGGGGGGCTGTCCAGAAGGGTGGGTGGGTGGGGGGGGGGGGACTGTCCAGGGGGTGTCCAGTGGGGGGGGGGGGTTCTAGGGGTGTGGGAGGGCTATCTAGTGGGGGGTGGGGGTGGGGGGGGGGGTTTCCAGAGTGTCCATGGGGGTGGGAGGGTGTCCAGGAGAGTGGGAGGACTGTCCAGGGGGTGGGGGGCTGTATAGGAGGGTGGGGGGCTGTCCATGGGGTGTCCAGGGGTGTGTGTGTGTGTGTGGTGGGGGGGTGGTCTAGTGGAGTGGGGGGGGGGGGGTCTAAGGGTGTGGGAGGGCTGTCCAGTGGGGTGGGGGTGTTCAGGGTGTCCATGGGGGTGGGAGGGTGTACAAGAGGGTGGTAGGGCTGTATAGGGGAGTGGGGGGAAATCCAGGAGTATTGAACCCTATGTGAGATGGTTATTTTAATAATCATAAATATTGTCTAAATGTGTTTATATATGATTAATCATGTCTACATATGTTTATCTATGATTATTTATGGTTTACTATTGACCTGAAAGTGTTCTGGATTGACCAGACACTTTGTGAGGATTTCATGTTTTTGACTCACCATTTGTTATTCTCGTGAGTCACCGTTAGTTAAACCGATGAGAACGGTCGCACTGATGAGAACGGTCACACCGATGAGAACAGTCACACCGATGAGAACGATCACATCGATGAGAATGATCACACTGATGAGAATGGTCCCACCGATGAGAATGGTCACACCGATGAGAACGGTCACACTGATGAGAATGGTCGCACCGATGAGAACGGTCACACCGATGAGAACGGTCACACCGATGAGAACAGTCGCACCGATGAGAACAGTCGCACCAATGAGAATAGTCATACTGATGCTGATCAAATGACCAACCGATACCAATGCTGATCAAATGACCTACCGATACCGATGCTGATCTAATGACCTACCGATACCAATGCTGATCAAATGACCTACCGATACCGATGATGATCAAATGACCTACCGATACCAATGCTGATCAAATGACCTACCGATACCGATACTGATCAAATGACCTACCGATACTAATGCTGATCAAATGACCTACCATTATGGATGCTGATTCAAGTGACTCACTGATCTCATGACTCACCGATAGTCATAAAAACTATTTGAACTTTCTACTAACCCTTTTAATTCCAACAGTCATATTTTCTTAGTTAAATTCACCTGCTATTAATTAATATTGGTTGTTGGATGTCAGGAAACCATACCTCATACCTATAAAAAGGTAATCATTCTTTTTTCCAGATCTCAAGGAATAAAAAGAAAGATCTATAGTATAATGAAGTGAGCGGAACGAAAAGAAAAAAATACATGAAAGAAGGTGCATGTGTGTGAATCCCCTAGAAACCCAAAAATAACTTGAAGAACTCCTGAAAAAAACCCAAGATCTTGAAGCAGATATTTCACCTGGAACAAAAAAAAGGCGAGTAACTGTGCCTTACTGAGAATCATATGCACAAGTCTAAATAGCTGTAGCTGAGAAGAACAACAATACTCTGTTTTGAGTCATCCTCACCAGAAAGGACTTGACTTCCATCTGCAACATCAAACCGAGTCCAGAGCTCATCTACAATTTCACAGAGCATTCTAAACTCTTTTATTTCCTATGTTGTATCCATTTGCTTAACATTATAAGCAGTGTGTGTGTATCTGTCTATTTCTTAGACACACAATGACTCCTGAGCTAAACTGGAGGATACTAAATCCTCACACCAAACCTTCTTCACCTTCTTGTATCCCACTGTGAGTTGTGGAAGAGGTCAAGTGTGACCTGGATAGCTTGAGAGCTTTTTCTATTGTTTTTCCCACATAGAATTGTGGTAGAGGTTTTTGGACTTGAACAGTCTAAGTACTTTTGTAAAACCTCGATCCAGGGTATGGATCATAGTTTATATAAACTGTTTGAGAGGTCTAAGTCTCAGCTTGAGACTGAACCTCTTGTTTTACAAATTGTTGTGCTTTTTATCTTTGCTAAAACCTATTTTGAATATTCCAATGCTAGGTACTTTAGATATAAATCTATTTTAGAGTAACTCTGATAGTTGAACTAGAAAGTGTTTGTACTTATTGTGAACCAGTAAGTTAGTTTCAAAAGCTAATTTGATCTTCTGATTAAATTAAATGAGACCTAATCAATCTTTGAGAAACTAATTGAACATTTACAATCTGTATAAATTCTCCACTGTTTAACTTAGTTTTTAAACTAGGGGATTTTACTAGAAACCTTTTTAACAGAAATTTTAATTGGAACTCAATTCACCCCCTCTTGAGTATCCACTCCGACCAACATTTGGTATCAGAGGTTTTTTATTTATAAGGGATTTCCAAATACTCTATTTTTCAACTGTGATTTTAGATGCATCTTAAAGATCTTAAATTTCTGTTAGTTCAAAATTTTATCTCTTTATATATATTTTCTAAAATATAATTATGGATAATAGATTAGAAGGTGTTGATACCAACATAACACCTTTCTTTAATGGTAAAAATTATTCCCAGTGGAAAATGAAAATGAAAATTCATTTAGAGAGTATGGGATTCGATATCTGGACTGCTATAGAGACTCAGTATAAGATTCCAGAAACTGAAATAACTAATTGGGATGAACCTACTAAAACTCCATAAAATAATAACTATAAAGAAATGAATGATTTGTATTGTTCTTTAGGAGATGAATAATTTAATCGCATATCTTCTTGTAAAACTGCTTATGAAATTTGGGACACTTTGGCTATTTCCCATGAAGGAACAACCAATGTTAAGGAAATGAGATTGAATACCTATACTATTAAGTATGATAATTTTAAAATGAAGCCTGATGAACCTATTTCTGATATGTATCTTAGGTTTAATGATATTGTCAACACTATGAGCTCACTTGGAAAAGTTGTTCCTAAAAAGGAACAGATCATGAGGATATTAAGATGTTTACCAGAAAAATGGAGAGGCACATCTGTTTCAATTAGAGAATCCTGTGATATTGGTGCTTTACCTATTAAGGAATTAATTTGTAAGCTTATGATGTATGAAGAAGAACTTAAAGTAAATAAGGAAGAAGATGACGAACTAATGAAGAATTCAGTAGCATTTAAATATACTTCCTTAAAGAGTAAGGATAAGGAGAAAGTTCACATACCTACTGAAAGCTCAACAAGTGAAATCTAAGATTCTGATAGTGATACTGAAATGGATCAAATAGCTAGGAGATTTAAGAATTCATACAGGAAGAATAAATTCTTCAGAAAACCAAATTTTAAAAGAAAATATAACAACAAAGGTCATTGGAAGAAGGATTGTAAAAAGTCTGATAAGAGTAATGAAATTGTCTGTTATGAATGCAAAAGGAAATGACATGTGAAAGCAGACTGTCCAAAATTGAAGTTCAAGAAGAAACATGACTACAAGGACAATAAGTACAAGAAATCTATGAAAGTAACTTGGAGTTCTTTAGAAGATAGTTCAAGTGATTCTGATTCTACTCAGGATGAGAAATCTCAAAAATCTAACATGTGTTTTATAGAAAACACATCTGAGGTAACATTAGATACTCCTGCTTTAAATTCATATTATTCTGGAGTTGATTCTGATTCTGAATCTGAAAACATGACAAGTGAAGAGTTGTTTGAATATTGTAATATTCTAGAAGAAACCTGTAATGAATTTAAAGAAAAGTATAAGACCTTGAAGAAACAACATGCTTTGACCAGCTCTGTTAAATCTGCACTTGATATAGAAAAGGAAAAGAATGCTCAATTACTTAAGGAAAATAATGATTTGAAATTGTCCAATGAGCAATTAAGGAAGTACTTACAAAAATTAATGAGTGGAAAGAATACTCTAACTCAAATGTTAGGTAAACAAGTGGAACCAAAATATACCACTGGTATAGGCTATCAGCCTAGACAGAGACAAATTACTAAAAATAGATTTATTACTAAATCTAGAAAGAATGCTGCTAGTTTTAGTTTTGGAAATTAATATGATTAAACTAGTTATTTACATGTATATAGATCAAATAAAGTTTATTTTTTAAAATCATTTGAATCTATTGATTGTATGAGACCCATTAGACAAATTTGGGTACCAAAAGTTTTGCTTGCTAACCTATTTGGACCCAAGAAAATTTGGGTACCAAAATCATTTTCTGTTTAAACCTGTTTTGTAGGAAAATTGCTTGAAATGTTCCCATAAGAAGGTATGGTACTTGGACAGTGGATGTTTAAGGAATATGACTGGAGATTACTCATACTTCAAGATTTTAATCAAAGTTTATGGAGGCTATGTCACCTTTGGTGATAATTCAAAAGGAAAAATCATCGGATTAGGCCAGATTGGTAACACTGATTTAGTTTTAATTTCCAAAGTTTTATTTGTTGATAGACTTAAGTATAATCTATAAAGTATTTCTCAATTGTGTGATGATGGTTTCAATGTTAAGTTTGAAAATAATTCATGTAATATTTTTAATTCTAAAAATATTCTATTATTTTATTCTTTGAGAAATGAATATGTTTATGCTATTGATTTGAATTATTTGGCTAAACAAAATATTACTTGTTTAAATTATTTTCATAAAGAGTCTTGGCTATGGCACAAAAGATTAGGACACTGCAACATTCACTCACTTAGAAAACTGACTAGGAAAAACTTTGTTAGATACCTACCAAAACTTGAATTCCCAACTGATAAAGTTTGTAATCTCTATCAAAAGGGAAAGAAAAATAAATTTTCTTTTAAATAAAATAAATAAGTTTCAACTTCTCAACCTCTCGATTTGGTTCACATGTATTTGTTTGGACCCTCTAGAGTTTCTAGTTTAAATGGGAAGCACTATGTCTATTTCTTAGTAGATGACTTTTCTAGATATAATTGGGTATACTTTTTATCTCACAAAAGTGAAGCTTGTTATTACTTTATTAAATACTCTAAGTCTGTAGAAAACCCTAGTAGAATTATGATTAAGACCCTGAGAACTGATCATGGTCGTGAGTTTGAAAATAATGAGTTTGAATCTTACTGATCACATAATGGCTATAGTCACAATTTCTCTACCCTAGAACACCTCATCAGAATGGTGTAGTAGAAAGAAGAAATAGAACCCTTCAAGAAATTGAAAGAAATATGCTTAAGGAGTATGAACTGCCTGTTTACTTTTGGGATGAAGCTATAAACACAACTTGTTATATTATAAATAGAGTCCTGATTAAACCTATTCTCAAGAATACCCCTTATGAATTGTGGAACCATAGGAAACCTAAGGTTAATTTGGTTTCAAAGTCTTTATTCTCAATACTAAGGATAATCTTGATAGGTTTTCTTCTAAAAGTGATGATGTAATTTTTCTTAGTTATTATTTAACTAGAAAATCCTATAGAGTTCATAATAAAAGAACCAAATGTGTGGAAGAATCTGTTCACACCATGTTTGATGAAACTGATCCACATGAACTTAAGTCTTCTCTTGAAAATATTGAAGAAGATATGTCTATCCCTGACCTTAATAATAAAATCAATGAACCTGTTGTAAAGACATCCAGTTCTGGAAACTTTCCAGAACCTATTTCTGTAGAACCTGAATCTAGAGAAGAACATGAAATTTCTTGTCCTACCTTTACTAGATCAACTAGGATTCTAAAGAATCATCCTTTAGATGTTGTTGTTGGTAATATTGATAGAGGGACACATACTAGAGCTTCTATAAGAAACTAGGTTGAACGTCAAGCCTTTATTTCATAGTTGGAATCTAAAAATATCAATGATGCAATCAATGATGAATTTTGGGTAATGGCTATGCAAGAAGAATTAAATCAATTTGAAAGAAACAAAGTGTGGGAATTAGTTGACATACCTAAGGACACTTTGACAATAGGCACTAAATGGGTTTTTAGAAATAAAGTTGATGAATCAGGAAATATAGTTAGAAATAAAGAAAGGCTAGTTGCAAAAGGATATAGTCAAGAAGAAGGAATAGACTATGAGGAAACCATTGCACCTGTAGCTAGATTAGAAGCTATTAGGATCCTACTTTCCTATGCTACTCATCTGAATTTCAAGTTATATCAAATGGATGTTAAAAGTGCTTTTCTAAATGGTTTTATAATTGAAGATGTTTTTGTTGAACAACCACCTAGTTTTACAAACCTCCATTTTCAAAATCATGTTTTTAAACTTTCTAAATCTTTATATGGTCTAAAACAGGCTCCAAGAGCTTGGTATGATAGACTAAAAAATTTTCTTATCTCAAAAGGTTTTACTAAAGGAATTGAAAATCACACTCTCTTTATTAAAATAAATTCTTAAAATATTTTTATTATAAAAATCTATGTTGATGATATTATCAATGGATCTACTAAAAATTATTTATGTACCGACTTTTCAAAAATTATGCAAAATGAATTTGAAATGATTTTAATGGGAGAACTCAAGTATTTTCTTGGTTTTCAAATTTTTCAAAAGAAATATGGTATTATTTCAAATCAAAGTAAATATACAAAGAATCTTTTAAAACTTTTTTGTTCGGATAGTAATAAGGGAAGTGACACAACTATGAGTACCACCTGTAAGTTGGATGATGATGAAACTGGGAAACCAATTGATCAAACCAATTATAGAGGTATGATTGGAAGTTTACTTTATCTTACTGCTAGTCGAACATATATTATGTTTAGTGTATGCATGTGTACAAAATTTCAAGCTAATCCTAAAGAATCTCATTTACTTGCTGTTAAAAGGATTTTCAAATATCTTAAACATACTACCAATTTAGGTTTGTTTTATCCAAAAGAACAATCCTTTGACTTAATAAGTTATTTAGATGTTGACTTTTCTGGTTGCAAGTTAGATAGGAAGAGCACATCTGGAACATGTCATCTTTTGGGAAAGTCTCTGGTATCTTGGTGTAGTAAGAAATATAACTCTGTTGCATTATCTACTACTGAAGTAGAATACATTGCTGCTGGAAGCTATTGTGCACATATTATGTGGATGAAACACACTTTATTGGACTATGGATATCATTTTTGACATGTGTTAATAAATTGTGATAACACTAGTGTAATTAATATCTCCAATAATCCTGTGTGTCACTCTGGGACCAAACACATTGAAGTGATACATCACTTCTTGACAGATCATTATCAAAAAGGTGATATTTCTCTGGAATTTATTGACTCTGAACATCAATTAGCTGATATATTCACCAAACCATTGATCTCAAAAAGGTTAAATCTTATTAAGAAAGAGTTAGGTATGATCGATCAATGAAACTAATTAGTGAAACTGACCAGTGAAACCGATCCGTAAAACTGATCAGTGAAACCGATCTTTGCTACCGTTTAAGTTTTATAGTTTATAGAACTATTAGCATTTACCAAAACGACGTTGTTTTACTTAAACATTCTTATTGTTTATTAATGTAACCCTAAATGATAAAATTTATGATGCGCAACTATTTTTTTTCTCAAAAAAATGTTGACCTTCCATCTTCCGCCGAACTCTTCTTCTTTTTTTCTTCTCTGAATCCCGAACCTTTTTGAACCTTTTCAACCTCTAAAAATTCTCTAATCTCCAAATGAAAAAGAAAAAGCAGAAAATCAAGGAGTATGAAGGTTCCTCTCCTGTGAAACACCAACGAGGAGAATCTAGCAGCACAACTCAAAGGTAAGTGAACCTGGAGTTGGAAGCTCGGGTGGTCACCGCAGAAATTGAAGTGAGTTCCGAATGGGTGTTAACCAGTAAGTCTGCTCTTTTAAAAGTATTGGAGATGCAAGGATGGGAATACTGGTTCGGTGATAATAACCGAGTCTACTACCCAAAGCTTGTGCATGAGTTTTATCTGAACTTAACTATTGTATTGGTTGGAGAAGAAGCTGCAAGACTATCTTCAGTAATCAAAGGGAAAAAGATATCTTTTTCTTCAAAGCAATGGGATGAGTGTTTGGGAGTTCCTCATAAAGGTAGATATGAAGACTATTATAGTAAAATTCCTCCTACCACTAAATATTTTTCTTATGAGCTTGCTCTAGAGATGCTAACTGGCAAGTCTGATTCCATAAGAATAACAGCTGCTGAGTTAGATGGTGAAAGTAGAATTTTGTTTAAGTTTATTCAGCACCAAATATGTCCTAGAAAAGGTGATTTTTCTACTGTAAAGTATCAAGATGTTTTCTTGTTATTTTTATTTCTGAATGGTGAGAAGATCAACTTATGTAGATATATTACTGTTCATATTGCCGAGATGGTGAAGCCTTCCAAGAAAGCTACAACCTTGTTCCACTGTAAGAAAATATCTGCTATGTTAAAGTTTTTGGGTTGTGTTGAAGATGAAGATGAGTGTATCTCATCAAATAGTAGCTTCTGTATTAACAAGGATATCTGTAAAAGAATGAAAATTAATTATAATCCATGGAAGAAGTCATGGGTTGCTGATGAAGACAAGTTGCATGACTCCTTTAATCCTTCTGATCATTCTAAGAGACCAAATGGGATGAGAGATCCCAGTTTAAAACCTGATGAGGAAGTTGTCTACTGTGATAAGGAAGAAGAAACAGGAGTTCCTAAGGAAATTGGGGAGTCCAGTAAGAAGGGAACAGGGGAAGCTGAGGCTGATGATGATGTGAATACTGAAAAGGAATCAGAGTCACCTCTTGATGATAGAAGTGATCCTGATACTGTAAGTCCTAATAAAATAAGAATGGAATTTGGACCAGCTAGTCCAACAATTCTGTTACCTAAGTCAGAACCCCTTCTAGGTGAAGAAGAAGAAGCTGACACTGAGGAATCAGATTATGATCAGTATGAATCTAGTAGCAAAGATAATACCGATGAAACTTCAGTTAATAATGATGGAAATGATGATGATGGTAATGATAATGATGGAAATGATGATGATAGTAATTATGATGATGGAAATGATGATGATGGTGATGATGATGATGGTAATAATGATAATGGTGGTGATGATGATGATGCTGCTCCTCGACTAGTAGATGGTCAAAATGTGATCCAAGATGACCCACAACCACAACGAGTTGAAGAAGAAGCTGTTCCTGAGGTTGAAAGAACAATGCAGGCAGAGATTGATGTAGGTGAGGAAGCCTCACATGAAAATTCTGGAAAAGATGATTTTGTAAAGCCTAAGTATACCTCTTGTAAAGCTGAATGGGAGGAACACCTAGGTTTTGCAGTTCTTGGTTTGGATTATTCAGAGGAAGAGGAAGAAGAAGTGCATATTGCAAAGGCAAGCCATTCAGTTAAGGCTAGACCAGTTGCTGAGAATGTGCAAGTGATAGCAGGAAGACCTGGTTCTTCAGTTTCTCAATATTATTTGGATAGATTTAAAGATGAGTTGCTTCACGCAGTTAGACAGACAGTGAAAGAGGAATTATCTAATGCTCCTTCTCCTGTGACTTTATCTGAGGCTTCAATGGATGCTTTAATGCAAAGAGTGGTAAGTATTATTAAGCCAGACTTGTGCAATACTGGTGAGATTATTGGAAGGCATGTTACCTCTCTAAATCAAGAACTCAAGGATTTAGGCAATGAATTAGTTTATATATCAGATGAATTTAGATCAACCATCTCTGGCATGATGGAAGTTTTTAGAAATTTGATAGAACGCATGAAGAAATATGATTTGAGAAAGTTGAAGGCTGAGATTACTCAGATTGTTGCTCAAGCTAGCTCCTCAAAAGTGACCAAGATTACTGGACATGAGATCAATGCTTTAAAAGATATTATAAAAGAAGAGTTAGTAGCTCTTGGACAGATTCTATATTTAGACTCATTGAAAAAGATGAAAGAAAATAGTGATCACATTCACAAGACGGTAAAGCTTTATTCAGTTGATGCTATGAAGGCTCAGAAAGAGATAAAAGAAAAAAGTGGATCACTATTTTTCTAAAATCTATACCAAACATGAGTTGAACCATAAGTTTAAAGTCCTGGCTGAGAATTTGCGGCTTCCTCTAGTCACTTAAGCTTTTAAAGCTCAGGTCCAGCAGTTTAAATATTTTACTCCCACTCTCGAATGTTTTATGCAGAACAAAGATGATTTTGAGAAGGCCATGAAATATGGTGGTGAATTAATTCAAGATTTTATCAATATACTCAAACTGTATTTTCATGTGCAAGCTAAGGCAATTGTTTTTCCTACTGCCAAGCCTCTCAGTCCATCCAATGTTGCTCCTGGCCAGCTTTTAGTTTCTCAGGTTCTCTCTAATATTAGGTCGTTCATTTAGCAGCCACCTTCTGGATGATCTTCTACTCAACCAAAAGTGACCCTAGCACCCAATCTGCTTCCATCCTGAGCTGTGCTACCTCGTCTCTCCATCCGGTCAGATAAACCTTCCACCAAGACACCCTCTGGCCCATCCATTCCTCCATCTGCTGAAGGAAAAGATCCTCTTCACCCCAAGAAGTAGATGTACCTATCATTTTTGATAGGGTATCTTTTTTTTGTGTACCTTTTTGAGTGGTTGTTTTAATCAAACTTTCTTCCTTTTATTCTCTCTACTCTCTTGTTCTTTTTGCTAATCCCAAAGGGGGAGAAATGATTTTTGCTTAAATGATGCCTACTTATCTACATGAATACATAGATAAAGGGGAGAAAAGAATATATATATAGGGGGATAAATGACTACTATAGATAAAATACCTTATATGTAAACGGGATCTCTCTGTACTCTGATGCTATGTTGATATACTCTCACTTTTTTTATGATCTGGTCCATTCTCCGATGATCTGTTTTTCCTTGGTTATATATTTTGTTTATATAGGGGGAGCATACTGACTATTATATCCTCTTCACCCTCTTCATTTATGCCATAGATTTGTGATTATCAAAAAGGGGGAGATTGTTGAACCCTCTGTGAGATGGTTATTTTAATAATCATAAGTCTTGTCTAAATGTGTTTATATATGCTTAATCATGTATACATATGTTTATCTATGATTATTTATGGTTTACTATTGACCTGAAAGTGTTCTGGATTGACCAGACACTTTGGGAGGATTTCATGTTTTTGACTCACCATTTGTTATTCTCGTGAGTCACCGTTAGTTAAACCGATGAGAACGGTCGCACCGATGACAACGGTCGCACCGATGAGAACGATTGCACTGATGACAATGGTTTCTCTGATGAGAACGGTCGCACTGATGAGAACGGTCGCACCGATGAGAATAGTCACACCGATGAGAACAATCACACCAATGAGAATAGTCGCACCAATGAGAACGGTCATATCGATGCTGATAAAATGACCTAACAATACCCATGCTAATCAAATGACCTACTGATACTGATGCTGATCAAATGACCTACCAATACCAATGATGATCAAATGACCTACTGATACCGATGCTGATCAAATGACCTACCGATACCGATGCTGATCAAATGACCTACCGATACCGATGCGGATCAAATGACCTACTGATACCAATTCTGATCAAATAACCTACCAATATTGATGCAAATTCAACTGACTCACCGATCTCATGACTCACCGATAGTCATAAAAACTTTTTGAACTTTCTAATAACCATTTTAATTCCAATGGCCATATTTTCATAGTTAAATGCACCTGCTATTAATTTATGTTGATTGTTGGATGTCAGGAAACCTTACCTCATACCTATAGAAAGGTAATCATTCTTTTTGCCAGATCTCAAGGAATAAAAAGGAATATCTACGGTAAAAAGAAGTGAGCAGAACGAAAATAAAAAAACACATTAAAGAAGGTGCATGTGTGTGAATCCCCTGGGAACACAAGAAGAACTTGAAGAACTCCTGAAAAAAAACCTGAGAGCTTGAAGCAGATATTTCACCTGGAACAAACAAAAAGATGAGTAGCTATGCCTTACTGAGAATCATATGCACAAGTATAAATAGCTGTAGATGAGAATAACAACGATACTCTGTTTTGAGTCATCCTCACTAGAAAGGACTTGACTTCCATCTGCAACATCAAACTGATTCTAGAGCTCATCTGTAATTACACAGATCATTCTAAACTCTTTTATTTCTTCTATTTTATCCCTTTTCTTAAAATTCTGAGCAGTGTGTGTGTATCTGTCTATTTCTTAGAAACACACTGACTCCTGAGCTGAACTAGAGGATACTAATTCCTCACACCAAACCCTCTTCACCTTCTTGTATCCCATTGTGAGTTATGGAAGAGGTCAAGTGTGACCTGGAGAACATGAGAGCTATTGCTATTTTTTCCCACGTAGAACTGTGGTAGAGGTCTGTGGACCTCAATAGTCTGAGTACTGTTGTAAAACTTTGATCCAGGGTGTGGATCATAGTTTATATAAACTGTTTGAGAGGACTAAGTCTCAGCTTGAGACTGAACCTCTTGTTTTACAAATTTTTTTGCTTCTTATCTTTGATAAAACCTATTTTGAATATTCCGATGCTAAGTACTTTAAATAAAAATCTGTTTTAGAGTAACTCTGATAGTTGAACTAGCAAGTGTTTGTACTTATTGTGAACCAGTAAGTTAGTTTCAAAAGCTAATTTGATCTTCTGATTAAATTAACTGAGACCTAATCAATCTTTGAGAAACTAATTGAACATTTACAATCTGTTTAAATTCACTACAGTTTAACTTAGTTTTTAAACTGGGGGATTTTAATAGAAACCTTTTTAACAGAAATTTTAATTAGATCTCAATTTACCCCCCTCTTGAGTATCCAATCCGACCAATAAAGAGGGTGGGGGGTCTAGGGGTGTGGGAGGGCTGTCCAGTGGGGTGGGGGTGTCTAGGGTGTCCATGGGGGTGGGAGGGTGTCCAAGAGTGTAGGAGGGTTGTCCAGGGGGTGGGGGGATGTTCAAAAGGTTGGCGGGGTGTCCAGTGGGGGGGGGGGTGTCTAGGGTGTCCATCGGGGTGGGAGGGTGTCCAGGAGGGTGGGAGGGCTGTCCAAGAGAGTGGGGGTTGTCCAGAAGGGTGGGGGGATGTCCGGGGGGTGTCTAGGGGTGTGTGTGTGTGTGTGGGGGGGGGGGGGGTGTCCATGGGGGTGGGTGGTGGTGGTGGTGGGGGGGGGGGGGGGGGGTTTCCATGGGTGTGGGGGTGCTATCCAGTGGGGTGGGGGGGGGGGGTGTCGAGGGTGTCCATGGGGGTGGGAGGGTGTCCAGGAGGGTGGGAAGGTTATCCATGGGACAGGGGGCTGTCTAGGTGGTTGGAGGGGGGGGGGGGTGTCTAGGGGTGTTTAGGGGTGTGTGTGTGGGGGGTGTCCAGTAGGATGGGGTTATTCTAGGGGTGTGCGAGGGATATCTAGTAGGGGGGTATCCATTAGGGTGGGAGGGTATCCAGGAGGGTGAGAGGGTTGTCTAGGGGAGTGGGGGACTGTCCAGGAGGGTGTGTGTGGGGGGGGGGGGGTGTCCAGGGGGTGTTCCGGGGTGGGGGGTGTCCGGGGGGGGGGGGGGGGGTAGGGTGGGGGGAGGGGGGGGGGGTTTCCAGGGGTGTGGGAGTGCTTTCTGGTGGGGTTGGGTGTGTGTGTGGGGTAGGGTGTCCATGGGGGTGGGAGGGTGTCCAGGAGGGTGGGAGGGATGTCCAGGGGGTGGGGGCTATCCAGGAGGGTGGGTGGGTGGGTGGGGTGTTTCCAGTGGGGTGGGGGGGATTTTCAGGGGTGTGGGAGGGGTGTCTAGTGGGGGGGGGGGGTGTCCAGGGTGTCTATAGGGGTGGGAGGGTGTCCAAGAGGGTAGGAGGTCTGTCCAGGGGAGTGAGGAGCTATCCAGAAGGGTGGGGGGGGGGTGTCCAGGGGTGTGTGTGGGGGGGGTTCAGGGGTGTGGGAGGGCTGTCTAGTGGGGTGGGGTGGGGGGGCTGTCCAGGGGGTGTCTAGGGGTGTGTGTGGGTGGGTTAGGGGTGTGGTAGGGCTGTCCAGTGAGGGGGTGTCTAGTGTTTCCATGGGGGTGGGGGTGTCCAGGAGGGTGGGAAGGATATCAAGGGGGAGGGGGGCTATCTAGGAGGGAGAGAGACTGTTCATGGGGTGTCCAAGGGTGTGTGTGCATGGGGGGGGGTGTCCAATTGGGTGGGTGGGTGGGGGTGGGGGGTTCAGGGGTGTGGAAGGGCCGTCCAGTGGGGTGGGGGTTGTTCAGGGTGTCCATGGGGGTGGGAGAGTGTCTAGGAGGGTGGGAGGGCTTTTTAGGGGAGTGGGGGCTGTTTAGGAGGGTGTGTGTGTGTGGGGGGGGGAGGGGGTTATCCAGGGGTGTCTAGGGGTGTGGGGGGGGGGGGGGGGTGTCCAGGGATGTGTGTGTGTGTGGGGGGGGGGTCTAGGAGGGTTGTCCAGTGGGGTGGGGGGGGGGGTTTCTGGGGTGTCTATGGGGGTGGGAGGGTGTCTATGGGGGTGGGAGGGTGTCCAAGAGGGTGGGAGGGATGTCTAGGGAGTGGGGGGATATCCAGAAGTGTGTGTGTGTGGGTGGGGAGGTGTCCAGGGTTGTGGGGGGGGGGGGTGGGTGTCCAGTGGGGTGGGGTGGGGTGGGGGGGGGGGGGGTGGGAGGGCTGTCCAGTGGGGTTGGGGGTTTTGGTCTAGTTTTGGTCTGTTTTTGGTCTGTTTGAGGTCTTATTTGGTAGGGAATAGTTGTTGTTGAATTGGTTTATTAAAATAAAATTTGTTTTTTACGTCCGTTATTTTATAACCAACATAAAAAATGCATGGGGATGGGTTTTAACATCAGTTATTTGAAAAAAAACATAACAAATGCATGGGAATGGGTTTTTACGTCAGTTATTTCATAACCGACATAATAATGGAATGAAATAGTTTTTTACATCAGTTATTTTATAACCAACGTAGTATATATGGTTTCACGTCAGTTATTATTTAACCGACGTGAAAAAATTCTTGAAAAACTGGTTTGTCACGTCGGTTATGAAAATAACCAACCTGATAAATGATTCTAAGGTGTAATTAATTATTTCGGTTATTATATAACTAACATGAAAAAGTATATACCATGTCAGTTATTTAAAACTGATGTAATAAATCATGACTCTAAAGCATTTTCTACGTCATTTTTTGAAGAACTGACATGAAAAACACTTCGAATGTTTGGTTTTTACATCGGTTTTAAAATAATCGACATAAAAAACAATGTTTATAACATCTCTTATAATAACATCTTCCAAAAGCTGATGTAAAAAATAAAAAATAACCACCATAAAAAATGTTTTCTGCACTAGTGCCTCCATATTTTCACACAAACCAAGGAATTTATCCATGTTATACATAGAAGAGAACATATATTTTAGAGATATTAATATTTTAAAATAGTAAAAAACATGTAGTAAAATGGTCATATTGACTTTACCATACTATGATCAGTATCCCCATGGTGGAAAGAGAGCTCCAAACTCTTTCAAGATGATTGAGAACACCCATAGAATTTCTCAGACCACATGGTGGTGCCATAGTGAATTTTAAAGTCTCTCAAAAGTCACTAGAATGGACTTAAGTTTCTCTAAAACTTATCTAAGGACCCTCAACATCCTTAGAGACTTAAACTGATCAAAATAATCCCTTTTAAACCTTTTAAAAATCCTCTAAAAACTCTCTAAGTTATTATATTTTCACACATTTTCCTTTTAAAACTTTATCACCATGCTATGATAGGATTGATTACAGTGTGGATTTCTTATCTCCTTATCTCAATATTTAAATATACTCAAAACACACCATTTTACATAAAATAATAATATTATAAAACACCAATGGTATTCTTTCATATAACTATAACCATGATATGAACAACACTATAACCAATCCATGTTTTCCTATTTTCTTAAACACAATATATTCCATGACATAAGGGTCCCCTCTATGTATCAAAAAAATATATTTCTACCATATCTTATGATTATATGCTCATTTTACTATCAGTTTAAGCCTCTACCAAGGACTACATCATGGTTAACTAATCACCATGGAAAAATATTAATCTTTACTCACTTTCTTCCTATGTAAGACAAAACTATCATTTTAGTTTGGTCTTATAATGAATATTCATTGAGACAGGGGGGGGGTGAATTAGTGAATAAAAATATTTTATTCTACCAATAAATTTTTTTTTATCAGTTAGAATAAAATAAAAAATATATCACCAATCCTATTACTTCACCACAAAACTTTTTTTTGTTAATCATGCTAGTTTAGTGATTTAATTTTCACAATAGTACAACCAAAGAATATTAAAACAATGTACAAGGTTCACCATTCAAAATGAATAACTATATCCTTGTCATGATGTGGTATTATTCATTTCCATGATTCACTAATATCACCAAATAGATTATAATGAGTAGATTCTGTCCTAGAACTTGTGTATATACCAATGCAACCTCACAAGTTTGATGTTCCTAGATACACTTTATAATATCACTTCAATGAAATAGTAGCAAGAGTATTTGAAAAATATTAATAGTATATGGATATTCTATCAATAGAGTATCTATTTACCACCTCTTATTCGATTATTAAAACTCAGAAATCCAGAAATCTAGAACTTTATCTAGACAAAAAAAAATATTCTTACTTATTATATTGAGAAATATTAAATTTTATATGAACCTATGATCATAGAATGATAAGAAAAAACTCCAAAACTCACTAAAAAATCACTGCAATACATATTCTTTGAAATAAATCCTTTAATATTCATTATCTAAAGATTACACTTCAAAGAATTATGATAATCATCAGATAAGATCCTTACCTATTTTTATCTACCTATTCTATTTCATAACAACAGATATTAATTCTATATTGAAATTTGAATTTCAAATCCTAAAATACCAACTTCCTCTTCAACTTTTCCCACTATAATTAGATTTTTTAAATTAAAATAGAGCTCTTTTTCACCATTATAATGTTTTAGGGATATGAATGACTGAGTATCCCGTAAGTATCCTATGAAGACACTTCAACATAGCACTTTAATCTAGAAATATTCATGAATCATGATGTGATGATGTCTATTGTGCTGTGATTGTGTAAATCATGGTGTGACTAAGCACTCTGCTACATGAATAGTGAATTTTCCAAAATGATTTTCTCTGATTGTTCAATATCTTCCCAACAATTTATGAATTCACCTTCTGTATTTCAAAATAAACTCTGAGATAATTCAAAAATAGAGGACCTCTAATTCTTTATGGCCTCTAATGTTGCATCATAGTATTGGGATTCATGATGAAACAATATCCCTTATGGTGTATTCCACTTTCCTATAAAAAATAAAAAAATATATTGGTGAACCCATTGAAACCTAATCCTTGTTTCATAAAAGACCATATAAAGAATTATCATAATTTGGAACCAAATCATGGTGTGGCATAAACATATATAGTGTGATTTGATCTGTCTTCTTTACAACACTTCAATATTTAACTCTCTAATTACAAACCTTTTCTAATCACTTACAAACATCCAACTAACCTTCACCTCATTTGAAACATATGAATTTTGTTGATTTTGAATCTGATTTATTTGTTGAAAAAATATTGACAAAGATGTTTTCAACAAAAGAAAACACTAATGTTATATATCACATCCACTTTACTTCTCCATAAACTATATCCCCCTTTCAACTAAACAAAATATTAGGGTACTTCTAATATCAAACAACTTCATGGTTAAAAAATTAAAAACTTCTATAAACTCCACTCAAAGATTAATCCCACCATAAAACATTGAAATCACTATAAATTTGGTACGTTTTTCATTTATCATTAAAATTATTAATAAAAATTCATGAATATTATTGATCTATTAGTGATATTGGGTTTTATTGTGTGAAAACAAAATCACATATCAATAAAATATAGATTTCAATACTCACATATAATCTTGGTGGATTAGTCTTATCACTAATTGATTTTATATTAGAACCCCATTTAGTCTTATGTTTTGTATTTGATCAGGTGTGAATTTGAAGAATGGTATATTATACTAGAAACCTAAATTCAAAAACTCCCTACAAAACCTCACTTGTAAAACAATATTTGGATAGTCTAAAATTAGAATCACTTAGTGTAAATCTTAGGAAAGAAGGAACTAAGATCCAACGTCTTTCTCCAAATTTCTTTGATCACTTGTAGAACCTCTAAAGAACACAAAATTAAAAGAATAAAAGAACTCACACCCAACATGAAACAATATAAGGGATTTATGTGGTTCATAACTTAATCACATTCTATGGGAGAAACATTACTTCTATTTATTAATAACATAATAGAATGATAACAAGATTAGTATCTAAAATAAGTTACCCTATTAGTCCTATTTATAGACTAGTATAGTTAGTTAACCTTAGTGACACCACCTTTATATATTTTCTATAGAATCTACTAATTTCCAATCATTATAGATGAACCACCATTTGGTTAAAGACACTGAAAGATACACCGCCTTAAATTATAATTATTGGTGAACAATGTAAGACACCTGGGTTATTATTCTATATAAATATGAAGAATCCTAAAAACCCCTATGAATAAATGAAGGGTTATTCTTATATAAATTTTAAGTTAATGCCATATGAGTTTAGATATTTTTTCTAACTTTTCAACCTCTATTTCTAGTAATTATCTTCTACTACCATCTACTCCAGCTTCCACTTTTGATTCATGTTCTTCCTTCCAGGATATCCAAGTTCCATTTCCCATGCCTTCACCGGGTTATAGTCTTGGAAATTACAGATTCACTCCTTTCATTATTTTCAATTTTTATCTATAAAAATTTATCACATCCTTAACCTAACAATATCTCACTTGATAATTGTTTCCTTAATTCACATTTAATTCCCTATATCTATTAGTAATTTCTATAACATAAATAATGAAAAGGGTTAAATGACTAAATGATATGAATCATGTTAATAAGGCAAAAGTTCCTTTTTGAGAGCCTACCTGATTAAAACCCCAAAGTTAATCATGCTTGTCTAGAAATAGTGCTCAGGATGGGCGACCTTCTAGGAAGTTTCCTAAGGTGTGTGTGAGTGAATAAAAAGCACAATAAAATGACATGTGTTGGCCTATGGGGACTATCATTAGTTAGATGACTCGTTAGTGTATGTGGGTGGTACCCAGGGTGGGGATCACATGTATTTAGGGAAATTGGTGGCACCTAGTGGGACATGACCTAAAGACTATGTTAAGATGGGGTGTCTGTGCTGTCATCACAACCCAATTGTTACATTAGGTATCATAGGAGGATCCCAACCTTAAGTGTGGTAGCACTTCCTGGGTTAAGTTGTAGGGTCTACAACAAGGAAATTGTGCTCTAAAGGGGGATGAATGTAACACCCCAGAATAATATAGGGTTAAATTACTAAATGATATGACTCATATAAATAAGGTGAACATTCCTTTTTAGAAGCCTACGTGATTAGAACTCCATATTTAAGCATTCTTATCTTGAAGTAGTGATTAGGATGGGTGACATTTTGGGAAATTCATTAGTTAGATGAACCATTAGGGTATGTGGGTGGGCTCTAGGGTGGGTATCACATGTCTATGGGAAAATTGGTGGGACCTAGAGGGCCAGGACCCAACGACCATGTTAAGGAAGGGTGTCTGTTCTATTAGCATGGCCTAATTGTTACATTTGGGATCATAGGATGAGGCCAACCTTAAGTGTGGTAGCACTACCTGGGTTCAGTTATAGGGTCCACAACGAGGCCAATTTGATATAAAGGGGGGATGAATGTAACACCCCAGAATTATACAAGTTTAAATTAATAAATGATATGAATCATATCAATAAGGTGAACCTTCCTTTTCAAGAGCCTACTTGATTAGAACTCCATAGTTAAGCATGCTTGTCTTGGAGTAGTGATCAGGATGGGTGATATTCTAGGAAATTTAATTAGTTAGATGACCCGTTTGGGTATGTGGGTGGGCCCCAAGGTGGGGATCACATTTCCGCAGGAAAATTGGTGGCACCTGGTGTGCCAAGAACCAACAACCATGTTAAGGAAGGGTGTCTGTACTATCAGCAGAGACCGGTTTTTATGTTTGGTATCATAGGATGAGCCCAACCTTAAGTGTGGTAACACTATCTAGGTTGAGTTATAGGGTTCACTATGAGGATGTTATGCTATTAATGGGGGATGAATGAAACACCCCATAATTATATAGGGTTAAATTAATAAATGATACAACTCATATCAATAAGGTGAACCTTCCTTTTTAGGATCCTACTTGATTAGAATTCCAAAGTTTAGCAAGATTGTCTTAGATTAGTGATCATGATGGGCGACCTTCTGAGAAATTTCTCAGGGTGTGTGTGAGTGAGAACAGAGCACACTAAAAGGACATGTGCTGGCTTATGGTGACTTTCATTAGTCAGATGACCCATTAGGGCATGTAGGTGGGTCCCAGGTTAGGCGACCTTGTGATAAATTTCTCAGGGTGTGTGTGAGTGAGAGCAAAGCACACTAAAAGGACATGTGTTGGATTTTGGTGACTTTAATTAGTCAGATGACCCGTTAGGGAATGTAGTGGGTCCCAGGTTAGGGACCATGTGTCTACGAGGTTACTAGTGGTACCTGGTGGGCCAAGACCTGATGACCATGTTAAGGCGGGTGTCTGTGCTTTCAACAGGGCCCAGTTGTTACAATTTGGTATCATAGGAGGAGCCCCGCCTTAAGTGCAGTAACATTACCTGGGTTGAGTTATAGGGTCCACAATGAGGATGTTTTCCTCCAAAGAGGGGATGAATGTAACACCCCAGAAGGATATGGGGTTAAATTACTAAATGATATGACTCATATCAATAAGGAGAACCTTCCTTTTCAGGATCCTACTTCATTAGAAATATGTAGTTAAGCATACTTTTCCTAGAGTAGTGATTAGGATGAGTGAAATTTTGAAAAATTTCATTAGTTAGATGACCCATTAGGGTATTTGGGTAGGCACTAGGGTGGGGATCACATGACTGCGGGGAAAATAGTGGTACGTGGTGGGCCAGGATCCAACGACCATGTTAAGGTGGGGTGTGTGAGCTTTCATTGGGGCCCAATTGTTACATTTGGTATCATAGGAGGACTCCATCCTTAATTGTAGTAACACTACTTGGGTTGAGTTATAGGGTCCATAATGAGGACGTTGTGCTCTAAAGGGGGGGGGGGGGGTGAATGTAACACCCTATAATGATACAAGGTTAAATTAATAAATAATATGACTCATATCAATAAGGTTCACCTTTCTTTTCAGGATCCTACTTGATTAAAACTCCACAATTAAGCATGATTATCTTGGAGTAGTGATCAGGATGGGTGACCTTTTAGGAAATTTCCCAAGGTGTGTGTGAGTGAGAAAAAAGCACACTAAAAGGACATGTGTTGTCCTGTAGTGACTTTAATTAGTCAGATGACCCATTAGGGCATGTGGGTGGTCCTTAGGTTGGGGACCTCATGTCTACGGGGAAACTAGTGGTACCTGGTGGTCCATGACCCAACGAACATGTAAAGGCGGGGTATCTGTGCTGTCATTTGTGACCAATTGTTATAATTTCATCCTCCATTCTTACTTCCATAATAATAGTTAGTGAGTCTATATCCTTTTATTCTTGGTCACCCAAGTCCCATTTAGTCACAACACTACCCAAAACTCTCCAAGACTATGAACTTCATTATCATATCATCCATATTTTGACTTCCAACCATCTTCCATAGTTTCAAAATTTCTTCCTCCATGATCTTCTAAATGAAGTGATATTTTAATTGAATGTTTTTTTTTCTTGAGTGAGAACTAAATTCTTAGCACAGGAATTTCACTTTGATTATAAAATAATAAAACTCTACTCACCCACTCTCTTTCAAGATCCTATAACAAACCCTTCAACTATATCATCTTTTCCCCTGCTTACATTTCCATAATGCAATCTGATTCTATGGTAAAAAGTTAAACTACTAGATGTATTCTTGAGATACAAATTATGAAAGTTCTTCTATAGGTGATAATAAATCCCAAAGTACTTCTCTAGATTTCTACATTTCCTATAAATTCTACATCAACATACCCTTATAATGGATCATCTATTCCAAAATATAAATCTAGTGATTTCGAAACTTTGAGTGTAATTCCCCAAACCTAGAAGTACGGAGTAAGTGAATTATTTTATTACATTGGCATGATTACAAGGAATCAAATCCTAAAGGGCATATCAGTTTAGCAGTTGTGGAAAACCATATTATATTCATGATACCTAATATACAATGTGAAAAGAAAATAAAACATGATACCATATAAAATGAAATAAACTGCATCCTTGAAAGATTATACAAAGTTTTCTTCTTCATAACTTGGTGAAAATAAACATAATAAAGGGGTGAGATTATATTCTCAGTAAGGGTAAATTATACAATGGATGTAATCATAAACATAAACACTAGTCATGGTGAGAAACTAAAAAAACATGCCTTTAAAATATACCTGAGCATGATATGGTAGGAATAAAAGATAAATAAATAATTCCATAATAAAACCTAGCCATGGATATTCTAATAGTCAAATAATCACATTGGATATAAATTAATAGTCTCATAATGATGTAATTCATAATGTTGTATATCATAACCATACTATCAAGTCCTCATTCCAAGACCATTCATAAACAGGTAAAAACCCAAACTAGTTTGTCTCATGAGACCTATCGATGCATCGAGGGGATATAGAGGGCCCCACCCTTCAATTAATAATTATAATAAATTCTTCATATGAAAAGGGATATACATAGACTAAATAAATATTCGTATTGAAAAACTAGCATACAAAATGTGAATACTTTAACTATAACCCATGAATGGTGTCAAATTAGAACATCCATAGTCAAACTGATCATCAACCCTTCAACAAAATATGGTAGATAATATCATAAGATATAAACCTCAATGAATTAAAAGATTCACAAAATGATATTGACATATATGATGATACCTTTAAATGTGTCTATTGAAAATTTCACGAGGAAACATTATTTAAACATTCCAAAGTGTCCCATACCACTTGAAACATTCAAATCACAATTACTTAGAATATCATGAGAATAATGAGACTCTTGATATGATATATAAAAGGGAATTTCATACACCAAATACAAGTAATAGGTGGTGATCAAGTCATATATCTCACAGAAGTAAAGGTAGGATGAGAAAAATCCTTTTTTTTACTTTGGAAAGATGAGTTCTTTTAGAAAATCATTTATTTTTTCATAAAATCAGATTTTAAACATGTATATCCCAGAAAATAAAATGGAAGGAAATTGAAATTATATTTGCGGAATAAATAATGTCCCATTTAAGTGAAAACATGTAAAAAATAGTTTTTAAGAAGCTTTAGAATTAAAACATTTTTGTGTGGTTTAAGGAAAATATTAAAGAGATTTTAAATCTGAAAGGAATGTTTATTTTCATAAATATAAAAATTAACCAAGATAGTTTCACATGATAAAATTTTTGATTTTAGAAAAATAATTATAGCTAAAAACATATTATATAGTGCACTTTAAAATGGATAAGAATTTGATAAGTTCCCTTGAATCAGGCTTGTTTATTAGGAAGAATTTAGAAAGGAACCATTTTAAAAACTTATAATCCACATAAACTATAGATGAAATGATCTGAATATATGATTTTGGAACATAAAAATAGAATATATAATATGTACAAAAAAATAAATAATAATTACATTTGGGTAAGGATAGTGAAGGAATAACCTGAAGGAAAAATGAAGATTCAGGTGGAATCCCTTACAACTTTATAATCAATCAAATCATATGCCCCAAAATTAATAATCATAAAATGATAAATTTAATACCATGAAAATAAAGAGACTAATGATATGATAAATCAATGGGTATTATACATACACCATACAAAATAAATATTGGTGAATAAGGAATATCTCACAAAAATAGAAGTGAGATGAGAAAACCCCTACATATATTGTATCATTAGAGTGAGGATAAATCAATGGAATAATTACGTGTGAAAAATATAAATCCACACAATATAGGTGTACATATAGTATGAAACAAATAGAGGTAATTCAAACATATTCTTTGAAAATCATAACAAATTACATAGATGCTTAACTCAATGAATGGAAACTAAGTTAAGATAACCCTTACCTTATGTATGAACGTGTTCTGCACTTGACCTAAAAATAATGGATAATAAAATTAAATACATTAATTAATTAATTAAGAAACTTATATAGATGTATTTTATTTATTTTAAATTTATTAAGTTAATTTATATCCTTTTAGATGAGTTATAGAGTTTAATTTCATCGTTCCTGAGCATTAATTTTCTTGGTTTTCATGATCGATTCACTTGTTTATAAGTAATAGAGTTAATGTGGAATGGATATAATTATATAGAATTGAATTTATATATTATTAATGAATATATAGAATTGTAAATGTTTATATATATCATTTTTTTACATGGTATGAGTATTAATCATTATATAAGTCATTTAGTGATAATCGTTTAGATTTTTACGGCTGTTTTTCGATCACAACGAACTAGTTTTGCTCTATTATTTAGTATCAAGTACAAATGATGGTTAATGAACCATTACATAAGATAAAATAATTTTTTATGAATCTGGTTCAACCAAAAAAATGATTTCATGACCAGCATTGAAGAAGGAATTGAAGAACAAAAGTTCATCATCCACGAAGGTTGTAAATCAGCACCTCCCGGACAATGATTTCATTTTTAAAATAAAAGAGAGAGAGAAAGTAATGATATTGATGATTGTTCTTAAATTAACAAGACATAATTACATTATATAGATGATACCATAGTTATCACAATCAATTGGATAGAGGATGTTATGAAATAATAAGAAAATATAATAAATTGAAATGAAATTAAATGAGAAAGGAAGATGATTTACCTCTTGAAATAACCTCATTGAGAACCTCTTTAAGGGAAAGGGTTTTGGAATTTTGGAAAGAACAAGGGATCCTGGACATGGTTATGGACTAGGGAAGAGTATTTGGGCCAAACATTGATAATATTAAAGTCATATAGGAGTGATGATAAGAGGGAGTGAGGGGTGTTTTTTATAGTGGAGGAGAGGATGGTTTTTCCATTATTTTAATCATTATTTTTATTATTTTGGATCAAGACTATGAATAGTCTTGATTATTGTGACTAAAAACTATAATAATTTCATGTGAATTTGAACCAATGTCTATTTACATCAACCATGACTCAAGCATGATGCATAAATTCATTTATTTAGCATATTTCACAAATTATCAAATTTCACTATTCACAAAATTAAAGTATTTATGAAAAATCCCAAAAATACACACTGACCATTTTTTGATGTGTAGAATTAAAAAATGGAATACATTTTATCAAAAAAATTTATAAATATGTGAAATTTAATTTTTAAATAAAATAATTATTTATTTGAAAAATACATATTTTAAATTTAAAACTGATTTTATAATGCTTTAAGAAATTAACTAAGGTATCATAAAATTATCCTAAAATCATAGGAAAAAAATATTTGTTTTGGAATAAATTTTATAAAAATCAATTTTATTTTAAATAAATTTATTAATTTAGAATTATAATTAAATAATTATTACTAATAAAAATACTGATACTTAATTATTAATTTTTAAAACATTCACCATCATTTATAAAGTGCATAAATTTTATTTATACTTTCATGGGTGAGGTTACTATTCATAAGGGTCAAGTTAATATTCATAAGGGTAACATTACTATTTATAAGGGTACATTAATATTTATAAGGATCAAGTTACTATTCACCAAAAAATTAAGTTGATCCTATTAGACTCTAAAAAACATACTAATCACAATGGTGTATGTCCATTTTTAAAATTTAAATCACAATAGTGAAAAAATTATATTTAATGGCTAGTTTATAACTATATTGTGTAAATAATTATAATAAAAAAGTGTTTTTTATAGAGACTCGGTGTTGTGTGCATTATAGGCTTTATTTAGTTTTAAATTATTGGGGTGTTACATTCTACCCTCTAATAAATTGCGCCCTCACAATTTAAAATTACACTCTGAAAGTTGAAGGTTGATACTTGAAAATTCTCTTTTTTTGAAACCCACATAAAAAATAGGGTTAATAAAATATCCTCTTAATAAGAGGGGGAGGAAAATTCATAGGTTGCTACAAAACTACACATTCGAATAGGGTAACATTAGTGTGTAAAGAAAATATATACATGGAAGAATAATCCAACCATCATGTTCTGATGGAGAGTGATAGAGTACATGGTCATTAGAATGTTAACCATCACAAAGTCATAAATATTGTGATTGGTTAAAAGAACATTTATTTCTCAGAAAGAAATCTACATGGATAATGTTTTTGTTACAAAATATTTTTCCTTGAATTGAGGGATTCCTTTACTATCTAGATAAGTACTTAAGAAATTAAACTTACTTGATTAATTTACATGTTATAAGAATAATATCACACTCTGGTTGTGATTTGATATATTTTCACTTCATTCTTTATACCTGGTAATGAACAATAAAGATGAATTTTTCTTGCCCGAAGAATTCGAATTAAGTTATACAGATCACAGATCCCACTAAAGTATAATTATCTATTCCTCTTTTCTTTATACAACTACTGAATCCAAAATGGTTAGGATAAGATAAGACAATTACCCCAAAATAATAAACTTTTATATGATGAAAATAAACATTATTCTCTAAAATTCAAATGTAAAGATCAAGGTTCAACATAAATTATTTTAAAAATTACTATCATTCTTAGAAAAACATTCTAGACTATGAACTTAAAATCAGAAGGATTTGTTCATATAGTCTTCCAAATGACATCGATAACTCTTAATATCTTATACCAAAGATTTAATTTCCACTATCACATAATCTCCAAGATTTTCTATCCATTTCCATAATAACCTAGATCACCATATGTACACAATAAAATCATATTTGAATAAAAAATAAAATTCAACATTTATTCCTCAAAATATTCTACTTAATAAAGTCTTATTGGATTCCCAAAATTGTGAACGTATTTCAAAATAAAACTAATCACTTAACCACCAAATCATTTTCAAATACCAAAGTTATCTATTTGATAAAACGAAAGTCCCTAAAATAAAAATAACACTTATCCATTAGATGTTTTAACTAAAATAATAGTCATGATAACTAGAACATCACATAGGCTAGTGGTAAGCACTACACCCTTATCACCCTTCAGTTATGGGTGTAAACACTGTGGCCTAACCGAACGCCTTAGGTTATCACCCTAAATGTGGGATTTTATATCTCTAAAACCATATATCTTCCAAAATAAATAAGATAGACATCTTTGAAATAAGGTCAATTACTAAACATTCTTTTAACTAGAATTTTCCTCACAACCTCAATAAATAAAAACATAATACACTTATTTCCACATAGGGAATTCCTTGGTCTAGTGGTCATCCTATAGAATAGGGAATTTAATAAAGTAATGCCCATAACCCTTACATATAAGGAAAATAACTACAAATGGATTCTTATGATTAGTTTTATTTCCTTCCATTGTACTATTCATTTTTCTGCGGCAATTCTTTGCTTTATGTCCTTTATTCCTACACATAAATAATTTATCCATTCCTTTGAGACACTTCCATGGGTGCCTCCTTCCACATTTCTTGCATGCTGGTAGTCGAGCCTTCTTTTTTCCATGTTCTCCACTACTACATCTCTTAGAAAAATCCATTCTTATCTTCTTTGGTGGGTTCGAGTGTTGGTTACGGTATTTTTTTTAATAGTATTTTGGGAAAACTTATTAGGAATGAACACAATATATTTCACTCCTCTAAGCATCCCATTTGGTTTCTCACCACCACCAGCTTGTCCATCATGTTCAATGTTAACATTAATCCTTTAGTTTCTAGCCATTGACTAAAACCAGAAATCATAGTGTGAGTAAAAAAAGTAATAGTTAGAAAAATGTATAATCATTTATAAAATATCATGGTAATTTATTTTCAATCTAAAACACCTTAGGTTTAACCTAGGTTATTTATTTTCATTATATATTCAAATACATAGTAATGGTTTGTAAAGAAAATGTGAATTATCCTAAGAATATCCCCCAGGAGTGTCAAACTAGGTGCACAGTAAGGCTTATTGTCGTGTACTATGTTCCCTGAGTCAATCATAGAATACCTTTTCGGAGTTGTTACTCCAAGGTACATCTGTGGTAGAACCATGTCCACTTTTAGTATCCAGATAGGGATGTGTTTTATAGAAATATCCACATAATCTATACCTTTACAAAATTCTAGCATGTTCTTCTATGCTTATCCTGAAAGTCCATCTTAGGGTTTTGTTCACTAGTCTATGTTTTCTAAACCTAGTTTTCCAAGGATTCTAATAAACTTCCTCGGATACAAATTGTAATGCCCTGACCCCATAAACCTGGATTTGGTACATTGTTTTATTACATTATCATGATTACAAGTAATCAAATCCCAAAGGACCGATCATTTTAGTAGTTTTAGAAAACCAGATTATATTAATTATATCTAATATACAATGGGAAAAGAAAATAAAACATGATACAATATAAAATTAAATAAACTACATATTTGAATGATTATAAAAAGTTTTCTTCTTCATAACCTGGGTAAAATAAACATAAGAAATGGGTGAGCTTAGATGATTAGTAAAGGTAAATAATACAGTGGATGTAATCATAAACATAAACACTAGGCATGATGAGCAACTAAAAACACATTACTTTAAAATATACTTGATCTTGATATGAAAGGAATAAACGATGAATGAATAATTACATAATAAAACATAACCATAGATATTATAATAGTCAAATAATCACATGGAATATCAATTACTAGTTTCATAATGAGGTAATTCATAATTCCGGACATCATAACTATATTATCAAGGCCTCATGCCAAGACTATACATAAATGGGTAAAAACCAAAACTAGTTTTCATTATGAGACCTACCAATGAATCAAGGGGCTATAATAGGCCCCGACTGTCACTTACTAAGTCCAATATATTCCTCATATGAAAAGGGAGATACATATACTATATAAACATTCATATTCAAAAACTAACATACAAAATGCGAATACTTTAACTTTTACCCATGAATGATATAAAATTAGCACATCCATAGTCAAAATGATCATAAAAACTTCAAAAACATATGGTAGGTGATATAATAAGAGATAAAACTCAATAAAGTTCAAGATTCAACAAATTATGTTGACATAGATGATGGTAATTTTAAATGAGATCATTGAAAATTTCACAATGAAACATTCTTTAAACATTACAAAGTGTCCCATACCACTTGAAACATTCAAATAATAATTAATTAGAATATCATGAGAATAAATAGACTCTTGATAAGATATATAAAATGGAATTACATACAAAACATACAAAGAATAAGTGGTGATCAAGTCATATATCTCACAGAAGTAAAGGTAAGATGATAAAAATCCTTTTTTTTACTTTGGAAAGAAGAGTTATTTTGTTAAATCATTTATATTTGTCATAAAATAAGATTTTAAACATGTATTTCCTATAAAATAAAATGGAAGGACATTGAAATTATATTTTATGCATAAATATTGTCCCATTGAAGTGAAATCATGCAAAAAATAATTTTTAAGAAGCTTTAGAAATATTGTTTTTGTGCGGTTTAAGGAACATATTAAAGAAATTTTAAAGTGGAATGGAATGTTTGTTTTCATAAATCTAGAAATGAACCAAGATATTTTTAAATGATAAAACTTTTTATTTTATAAAAATAATGATGGATTAAAACAGATTTTATAGTACACTTGAAAATGGATAATAATTCGATAAGTTCCCTTGAATCGGGCTTGTTTATCGGGAAGAATTTAGAAGGGAACCACTTTAAAAACATATAATCCCCAAAAATAAAAGTTGAAATGACATGAATATATGTTTTTGGAACATAAAAAAATATATAGAATATGTACACAAAAATAAATAAGCAGTACATTTGGGTAAAGATATAAAAGGAATAACCTAAAGGAAAAATAAAGATTCAAGTGGAATCCCATACCACTTTGTAATCTATCAAATCATATGCCCCAAAATTAATAATCATAAAATGATACATTGAATACCAAGAAAATAAATAGAATCATTATATGATACATAAATGGGAAGTATACTGATAAAACACAATTTTATTGAATATTTTATTGATAATAAATGAAATAATTTCCCTAAATTGTGCTAAATATGTTAATTTATTGAAAATTTGGGATTAGATCATTCATTTGAAAATTTGATGGAAATTCCAATTTTACCCTTTTAAAATTCACTGTAGTATTTAGACATAAATATTTTTATGTAAATTATTTTGACATAAAATTTTGTAACTGTGTTTCTTAATTAATTATCTACAAATTATATTTAGTACATGGGAGCTAGATCATGCATTTGAGTGGAGTAAATGTGCCATGAAGACAAAGTTGGACCGAACTATCCATATTGGAAATCACTTCACCATTTGGGCCGTATAATCTTCATACAAACTTGGATTGAGCCCCAATTTATAGGGAAGTTCTAGGACATTATTATGAACAAATATTACTTCTAAAAGTCCAGCCAATTCACGCATTTAGGAGGTCAACTATGCGGTGAAAGTGGGATTAAAAAATTTGGCCAAATTTCCCTTTCACATTTAATAAAGTTTTGTAACCCTAACCCTCCAAAACTCTATTTGAAGGATGTTTTAACTATTTAGTAGGGATGTTTGAGGATTTGGAAAGTTGTGGCAGAATTGGTGGCTCTTAGGAACCCCTCAAAAATCTTAGAAGAATTAATGCCTTGTGCAAACATCTCTTCCAAAAAAGCTCTCATCTCCCACCTCTACTTTGTTTTTATGATTTTAACATGAATATTATTCAATAAATATTCTTTGTTATTATCTTTTAATATTCTTAATTTTCTTCTTGGGCTAGAATCTAAGAGTAGATATGAGGTTGGGTGTTCCCCAATCAACCCATTGCTTATGCAAAACGTCTCCACGATGACAACTCTGCCCATGGAAGAGTGATTTATTTCATAGTTGATCTAATAAAAACTCCCTTAATTCATTTATTTTGAATAAAAAAATTACTATAATTCTTAAATTGTGACCAATTAATTGAGTTCTAATTTCTAAGTTAGTCGATTGACTTGCACTTGACCACGTGGTCGGGTTTGTGTAAATCGTGTGAGTGAAACCTCAATCACAAAATATAATCAACTTGGGATAGAATTGTAGGGTTCAAGTCTCATCCCCATCTCAATTAATTATAAAATGTATAGGGATGATATAATTACCTAATTTATCATTGACCATAAGTTGTATTTTGGATCACAATCATGGTAGGGTGCTGCGATTGGAAGTTCTGAAGTTGACTGAAGGCTCATTTTTCCAATATTTTTGCTCATGTTAATTTTCGTAAGGTTTGGGGGTTAACAAGGTTAGGGGATTACAATTGAATCAATTATAATCATATGGGATAAGGATAAATTAATGATGAAGGGGTCAGATTAGATCAACTATGTCTTCTCATATAAGTAATTTTAAAGTAATTGTGTCTTTGATTGTTCCATCTCATTCGCTTGTTTAGTGTATTGTCCGAAAGTACCAAAACCAACCCCCCCATATTGTGTTTCATTTTTATTCACTTATTTCATTTTTTTGTTTTCTTAAAGCCTATTAAGGGTTGTTTAATTCACTTCCTCCTTGAGAGAACGACCTAGGTCAGCCACTATGCTGCACTTAGTTAATCACAAATAAATATTTTTGAGAGCATGTGCGACACTGATAATCAAATTAGTGCAGTTGTCAGGGAGGAAAGTAATTTTTTCAACCAATCAAAGGTATTTATTTTATTTTACATTTCATTCTATTCTTCTATTATTTCTTCTTTCTTTACCTAATCTAAAATTTTTCTTCTTCTTTTATTTTCTTATTTTTCTTTTTGAACCATCAACTCAAAATTCTCCTTTTTATTTTACTATGGTCCAATTACCTTCTTTTCATTTTTACTTGATTTATGAAATGAACAAATCCCAAAGATCTCTTATAACTTGACCCTAAGATTGAACGTAGCCTTAGGTCTCGAATCAAACATTCTAAATCTACAGAAAGTTTCAACATTCAACTAGTTGGAGAATTCCTCCACTCCAAGAGCATTGAAATTGGAAACACTTCTATATAAAAACTAAAACTAGAACAAATGGATGAAAATAATGGAAATGAACTAAATATAACCTTTCAAGTATTGGTTGCACCAGATATTAATTATCAACCAAATTGTATTGCATACCCAAATCTCGAATCGGACTTTGAACAAAAATCTGTGTTAATTCACCTTCTTTCAAAGTTTCATGGATTATCTAGTGAGGACCCAAAAAAAAACATTAAAGAATTTAATTTGGTTTTCTCAACCCTTAAACCAAGAAATGTATCTGAAGATCAAATCAAACTAAGAGAATTCCAATTTTCACTTGATGGAGCTGCCAAAGATTGGATGCATTATTTACAACCTGAAGAGGTAACATGTTGGAATGATTTGAAATGTCTTTTCTTGTAGATATTTTTTCCAGAATCAAGGACCACTTCCATTCTTAAGGAGATATCTGAAATCAAGCAAGTACAAGGGGATTCAATGTATGAGTATTGGTAGTGATTCAAGAAGTTGTGCGCAAGCTGTCCACATCACCTAATTAGTGAGGAAATCCTCATCTAGTACTTCTATAAAGGACTCACACCTATGGAGAGGATCATGGTGGATTCCATAGCTGGAGGGGAATTGGTCGACAAAACACCAACAACTGAACATGTTTTGATCGAAAATATGACACAAAACTCTCAACAATTTGGTGATCGAGGTGCACCACATGTTAGGGGAGTACATCAGGTAAGTCCATATTCTCTCGAAAGTCAGTTATTTGATACCAAGTTGGAAGAATTAACCACTATGGTGAGGTGGATTGATTTGGCACAAAATACATCCCTACCCCCTTCTTAAAGGCCTTATGACATTTGCACTGGGACAAGAAACCCAACTGTTTGTTTCCCCCCAACTACAAGAAAAAGAAGATTGTGAAGTAGTGTTTCCTGGGAGACCATATCAGTAGTAGAAACAACAATATACCCAAAAGAAGTTTTATTCCTTTATTACAACATACAAACAAGGGTGGAAGGATCAATCAGACATGATTTATGACTCTGGAAAACAACAAAGGCCCCCCTTTAAACAAAACATCCAGCAGCCTCTGCGTTACCAGCAGGGTTTCCAACAACCCCAAAGGAGATTTGAAGCCCAATCATCAAAAATAAAACAAGGGAATCCCACAACCAAGTTATATTATAATAATAATTACCTTTTTAACTAAAATGTTCTTAATCATAATAATGAGCTGAAGAGTCATAGTTCGGAGCTGAGGGAGTTAAAGACACAAATGAGCCAGATTGCCACTTCCCTCCATGAAATGGTAAGTAAGAACTCTGGAAATATTCCTTCCCAACCTACTAAAAATCCTAAGGGGAATGTTAGTGTCATCACATTGAGAAGTGTGAAGCAAATTAATGATACATATATACCTACCATTCCACCAAGATTCACCTCAACTCCAGAGAAGCCCCATTCAAAACCAGCTGATGAGAAACCCAAGGTGAATGATAAAGGTAAGAAAAAGATTAATGATGTTCCTCCTAAACCCATTAATTTTACAAATAGATTTTTTAAAACCAAGAATATGGATGAAGAGGTAATTCAAAAGGAAGTTTTGACACATTCAAGCATGTGGAGATAAACATCCCCCTTATTGAGGCCATTAAGAAAATCCAAAGGTATGACAAATTCTTAAAGAAACTTTGTACCAATTGAAGAGGACTCAAGGGGAATGAGAGGATAAATCATGGAAGGAATGTTTCAACACTCATTACACCAACTCTAGTGATGCCAAAAAAGTGTAAGGATCCTAGGACATTCAACATCGTGTGCACCATAGGGGAGTTACACTTTTCAGATGCTTTATGTAATTTAGGAGCTTTTATAAATGTGATGTCTCACTCTGTATTCTCTTCTTTATAGGTTAGTGAGTTGAAGCCGACAAGAGTAGCGGTGCAGCTAGAAAATAGAGCTACATCATATCCAGTGGGAGTCTTTGAGGATGTACTTGTCAGGGTAAGAGACATGATATTTCCAGTAGACTTCTACATTCTTAACATGGAGGATGATCAAGTAAGTTCTCATGCTCCAATTATCTTAGGTAGGCCCTTCCTCAAAAACTGAAAAAACTATCATAAATGTACATGTGGGTAAACTTTTCATGGAGTTTCGAGATGAAGTTGTGATATTTAATGTTATGGACTCCATGAAGTACCCCTCAGAGGACCATTCTGCTTTTTTTATCTCCCATTTTGAACCACCAAGTAAAAACCCCATGGAAATTGATTGTCCTATGCTTAGGGAGATTATGATAATTGGTTCTAGTTTAATGTCTAAGAGAACTTCCACACCCATTTATAATGAACAATACTCTCTTATATTTTATTTTGAAATGGATCCATATTCTGATTTTGATCACGTGAACTCTGATTATGACATGGCTGTTGAGTATGCTGATGGATTTGATGAACTATTCTCTACTTTTGATGTTTTTTATTCTCATACTAATGCTCTTTGTGCACATATTTCAGTTCATTCACTATCCCCATCCATATAGAACCCCCTATATTGGAACTTAATCCATTTCCACATAATCTCAAATACTCATACTTGTTAAGTGGTAAAAGATTACCTGTTATCATTGATAAAAATATCTCTTTTGAACATGAAGAAATTTTTTTAAATCTTTTGAGGGAGAACATCAGGGAAATTGGGTAGACCTTAGGTGACATATCAGGTATTAAACCCTCCATTTTCATGCACATGATTCTTTTGGAGGATGGGGCTAAACCAATGAGGCAGTCACAAAGGATACTCAATACAACCCTTATGGAAGTTGTTAAAAAAAGTTGAGAAATTTCTTGAGGTAGGTATAATCTTTCCCATTTCAGATTATTAAGTGGTAAGTCCTATTTAGGTTGTGCCTAATAAAAGTGGTGTTATTGTTGTTAAAAATGAGAAAGATGAGTTAGTTCCAATGATGGTACAAAAAATTGTCATGTATGTATTGATTATAGGAAACTAAATCATTCCACTCGTAAAGACCATTTCACCTCCCATTTATTGATCAAATGCTCGAGAGACTAGCTGAGAAGATACATTATTGTTTCTTGGATGGATTTTCTAGATATTTTCAGGTTTCTATAGCTCTGGAGGTTTAGAAGAAAATTACATTCACCTGTCCCTTTAGCACATTTACTTACTGGAGGATGCCATTTGAACTTTATAATGCCCTAGGTACCTTCCAAAGATACATGGTGAGTATTTTTTCTGATTTTCTTAAGACCTACATGGAGGCATTTATGTATGATTTTATAGTGTATGGATCCTCATTTTATGAATGTATAATTAGTTTGGGAAAGGTTTTTAATTGTTGTATTGAGAAGAATCTGGTCTTGAACTTTGAAAAGTGTCATTTCATGGTAGATCATGGAATTTTCTTAAGGCATGTAGTGTCAAAAAATGGGATATAGGTTGATAGATCTAAGGTAGATATCATTTCACCCTTAACCTATCCTTTATGTGTGTGTGATGTAAGATATTTCCTAGGGAATGCAAGATTTTATCAGTGCTTCATCAAAGATTTTAGTAAGATTGCTCTTCTTATGTCATGATTACTTCTAAAGGATTCTGATATTGTTTTTGATGATTCATGTAGGGTAGCATTTGATGAGCTGAAGAAGTGTCTGACCACTCCACCGATCATAAAACCCCCACAATGGGACATTCATTTGGAGCTTATGTGTGACACATCCAAATTTGCGGTTGGAGCTGTCTTATAATAGAGGGTGGAGGGACGTTCACATGTGATTGGCTATGCTTCGAGGACATTGGATTCAACCCAATCAAACTAAAAAACCACAAAAAGGAGTTTCTTGCCATCATATTTTCTTTAGATAAATTCCATTCATATTTATTAGGCTCTAAATTAGTTTTTTTTATGACCATGCAGCTCTAAGGTACCTTTTGAAGAAGCTAGATGCAAATCCAAGACTTATCCGATGGATGCTCCTTCTTAAAGAATTCAATATTGAAATAAAGGGCAAGAAGGGGTTCGAAAACCTAGTGGCAGAACACGTGATTTGGATTACTCACACACTAGATTCTGAAACCTTGTCCTTGGTACCACTTCAGGACCCTTTACCCAATAAGCATATTTATTCTATCTCAGGTACGTATCCTTGGTATGATGATTTAGTGAACTACCTTGTTGCATCCAAAATCCCTACAAATTTAAAGAAACATCAAGTCCAAAAATTAAAAAGTGAGACTCGGTATAATGTTTGGGATGATCCCTACCTTTAGAAAATGTGTAGTGATCAAGTTATTAGGAGGTTTGTTCTTGTTCACGAGTTTGAGTCTGTTCTGCAATTCTATCATACACTTGCTTGCGGTGGACACTTTGGCCCCCAATGGATAGCTAGGAAAATTTTAGACTCTGTATTATATTGTCCTATCTTATTCCATGATGCTTATGTTTATTGTAAGTCGTTATCACGTTGCCAACACACTGGGAACATTTCTAGGAGACAAGAGATTCCCCAACAACCCATACTATTCTGTGAGATATTTGATGTATCTGGAATCAACTTTATGGGCCCGTTTCCTGGTTCATTTGGTTTTTTGTATATTTTGGTTACTGTTGATTATGTGAGTAAATTGGTTGAGGCTAAGGCCACCAGGACTGATGATTCTCATGTTTTAGTAGGCTTTGTCAAGACACAGATTTTTTACAGGTTTGGATTACCAAAAGACATCATCAGTGACTAGGGGACACACTTCTGCAATCAGAATTTGGCTTCCCTCCTTCGAAAGTTTGAGGTGACACACAAAACATCAATATCATACCACCCCCAAAAAAATGGCCAGGCTGAGGCTTCAAATCGTGAATTGAAATAAAATTTGGAGAAAACTATGCAGCCGAATAGGAAGGATTGGAGCAAGTGCTTATATGATGCATTGTGGGATTATAAGACAACATACAAGACCCCCATTGGTATATCCCCATTTCAGATTGTCTTTGGGAAGGCCTGTCATCTCCCCATGGAAGTTGAGCATCAGGATTATTGAGCTATAAAGAAATGAAACATGGATTTGGCCCAAGCTAGAATTCAAAGGAAGCTACAAATTCTAGAGCTTGAGGAGATTCAATTGTCCTCATATGTGAACTCAAGGCTCTAAAAGGAAATATCAAAGAAAAATGATGATAGAATGATCCAAAAAAGGGAGTTTTATATTGGAGAGAAAGTTATTCTCTACAGTTCACGACTAAATTCGATGCCTATGGAGATCACACAAGAGGAAACTGGAAGGAGCTTTATAGTCAATGGGAAACATTTGAAAAAATACATTGAGGGACTTCTTACTGATGTAGTAGATTTCATCACACTGCATGACCCCATCATCACTTGAGCATATCAGTCTATTCTTAATCCTTTTACTTTTATATTCTTTGTCCTATTTAAAATTATACATTTCACGTGAATACATCATCTCATAGGTTCACATTGAGGACAATGTAATATTTTAAGTGTGTGGGAGGGGAAAACATTTTGGGGTAGATAATTAGGATTTTCATTTATGTTTTTGTGTGTATTTTATATTAATTTTTTTTATAATTTCAAAAAAATAAATAATTAATAATAAACTCAAAAAAATAAAAATAAAAATAAAAATAAAAAAAATAAGAAAATAAATATTATGTAACATTATCATGTGAAACATATGGAAAATGCATGTTTTTAAAATTAATTGGTAGAATTACAAGAATGAGTAAGATTTCATCATCAAGGGTTGATTTTTATAAAAATGGAAGTCATCAATGATATGATTAGTTATATCATAATAAAACCTTTTAGATTTTGACACCATTCATTGTGATTTTTTTCATGGTAAATTATGTCATTAATTTCTCCACACATCTTTTCAAACAATCATTACTTGTGAGTTTCTCTTAACCAATTGAATGTGAATTTAGGGTAATTAATTCTTGTCATCTTATAAAATGGTCTTTCCATACGTTCGTTTCTCTTTCGATCATTTCCATTACTGTACCAGATTGACCTATGTGTGTGAACCTAATATCTGAATATTGTATACCCTAATATATATATATATATATATATAATCAAAAATAAAAAAAATCAATAATAGGGGAGTGGAGAAATGTACAACATGTGGGGGTATTAAGTCAGGTGCTCATGGTTTGACTTTTGGGAATGCTTAAATGAGTGGGTTTTGGAATTTGATTACAAAGAATGCTGAACAAGTTCGGTGGAATAGAATTAGGTATGAATAAAAGTTTTTATTGAACTAAATATATTGGATAAAGGGTGTAAATACAAGCTTGAAATGATTCACACACACACACATGAGGAATTAGTGGCATGGTAGACCCATGATTTTTTTCTCTGATTAGTGTTATTAATCTCACTGGATTTTGTTTTGACACAACCTATGAGACAATAACTTTAAAATTTATTGATATTGAGTCTTGATTTGATTCTTACTTTTCCTATTTTTCTACTATGGATTGTGGAATATGAACATGTATATCTTATTAAAAAAATTGTTTGGAATACATGATATGAGGTTTTTCCCAGGAGTATAAAAGGGTAAGTGTGGGTGAGTTGATAAAACACAGTTTTATTGAATATTTTATTTATAATAAATGAAATAATTTCTTCTCATTGTGCTAAATATGTTAATTTATAGAAAATTTGGGATTAGATCATTCATTTGAAAATTTGATCAAAATTCTATTTTTACCCTTTTAAAATTAATTGTAGTATTTTAGAAATAAATATTTTTATGTAAATTATTTTGACTTAAAATTTTGTAATTGTGTTCATAAAATAATGATATATAAATTATATTTAGGATATGGGAGCTGGATAGTGCATTTGAGTGGAGTAAATGGGCCATGAAGACAAAGTTGGATTGAACTATCCACATTGGGCATCACTTCACCATTTGGGAAGTATCTTCTTCCTCTAGACTTGGATTGGGCCCAAATTTATAGGGAATATCTAGGACATGATTAGGAATAAATAATAATTCTATAAGTCCATAAAATTCACATGTTTAGGAGGTCAACTATGCAGTGAAAGTGGGATTAAAATATTTGGACGAATTTAACTTTCACATTTAATAAATTTTTGTAACCTTAACCCTCCCCAAATATATTTAAAGGATTTTTTCACTATTTGGGAGGTCTGGTAAAGGATTTGGGAAGGTGTGAACGAAAGGGTGTCTCTTGGGAACCCGTCACAAATCTTGTAAGAAGTAATGACTTGTACAACAATCTCTTCCAAAAAGTATCTCCTCTCCCACCTCCACTTTGTTTTTCTTTGTTTTTATGCTTGTAATACGAATTTTATTCAATAAATATTCTTTGTTCTTCTCTTTTAATCTTCTAATTTTACTTCTTGGGTTGGAATATAAGAGTGTAGATGAGATTGGGTGTTCCCTAATCAACCCGTTGCTTATGTAAAACGTCTCCACGATGACAACTCCGCCTATGGAAGAGTGATTTCTTTCGTAGTTGATCTAATCCCAACTACCTGAATTTATTTATTTTGAATCCATAAACATACTTTAATTCTTAAATTTTGATCAATTAATTGAGTTATAATTTCTAAGTTACTTGATTGACTTTCACTTGACCACGTAGTCAGGCTTGTGTAAATTGTGTGAGTGAAACCACAATCACAAAATCTAATCAACTTGGGATATAATTGTAGGGTTCTAGTCTCATCCCTAGCTCAATTAATTCTCAAATATAGGGAGGATATAATTCCCAAATTGACCATTGACCATAAGTTGGCTTTTGGATCACAATCAGGTAGGGTGCTGCCATTGGATGTTCCGAAGTTGACCGAAGGATCATTTTTCCAATATTTTTGGTCATGTTAATTTCCATAGGGTTATGGGGTTGACAAGGTTAGGGGATTAAAATTGAATGAATTATAATCAAATGGGATAAGGATAAATGAATGATGAAGTGGGAAGATTAGATCGACTACGTCTTCTCATATAAGTATTTTTAAAGAAATTGTGACTTTGATTGTTCCATCTCATTCGCTTGTTTAGTGTATTGTCTGAATGTCACAAAACCAAATCCCACATATTTTGTTTCATTTATCTTCACTTATTTCCTTTTTTTTGTTTTCTTCAAGCCTATTAAGGGTTGTTTAATTCACTTCCTCTTTGAGAGAACAACCTAGGTCAGCCACTATTCTGCACTTATTTAATCACAAATAAATATTTTTGGGAGTGTGTGCAACAACTCTCATCATATACATACACCACACACAAAAAATAGCGGTGAATAAGGAATATCTCATAAAAATGGAGTGAGATGAGAAAACCCCTACAAAGATCGTATCATTAGAGTGAGGATAAATCAATGACATAATTATGTGTTACAAATATAAATCAATATAATATAAGTGGATATATAGTATGAAACAAATACATTTAATTCACACATATTTTTTTAAAATCATATAAATGACATAGATTTTTAACTCAATGAATGGAAACTGAGTTAAGATAACCCTTACCTTATGTGAAAACGTGTTCTGCATTTGACCTTAATATCCTGGATAATAAAATTAAATCAATCAATTAATTAATTCATAAACTTATATGCATGTATTTTATTTATTGTAAATTTATTACGTTCATTTATGGCCTTTTAGATGAGTTATATAGTTTTATTTCATTGTTCATGAGCATTAATTGTCTTGGTTTTCATGATCGGTTCGCTTGTTTATAAGTAGTAGAGTTAATGTGGAATGGATATAATTCTCCAGAATTGAATTTATATATTATTAATTAACATACATAAGTGTAGATGGTTATATATATAATTTTTTACATGGTATTAGGATGAATCATCAAATAAATCATTTAGTGATAATCATTTATATTTTTACTGCAGTTTTTTGATCACAATGAACTAGTTTTGTTCTATTATTTAGTATCATTTACAAATGATGGTTCCAAAATAATTAAATAAGATAAAATACACATTTTAGAATCTGGTTCAACCATAAAAATTATTTCATGACCATCCTTGAATAAGGAATTGAATAATGAATGTTCATCGTCCACGAAGGTTGTAAATCAGCACCTCTCAGATAATGATTTCGTTTTTAAAATAAGAGAGAGAGAGAGTAAGGATATTGATGATAGTTCTTCTATTAACATGATTTTATCCAAGTATATAGATGATAATGAAGTTATCATGATCAATTGGATAGAGGAGGTTAGTATATAATAATAAAATAAAGTAAATTGAAATGAAATTAAATGAGAAGGGAATAAGTTTTACCTCTTGAAATACTCCTTAAGAACATCCTTAAGGGAAAGGGTTTTGGAATTTTGGAAAGAACAAGGGCTCATGAACTTGAGTAGGGACTAGGGAAGATTATTCTTTTAGAAATTTGAGAATATTCAAGTCTTATAGGAGTGAAGAGAAGAGGGAGTGGGGTGGTTTTTATAGTGGAGGAAAGGAGGGGTTGCTTCATTATTTTAATCATTATTTTATTATTTTGGATCAAGACTACGAATAGTCTTGATTATTTTGACTAAAAATAGTAATAAATTTATGTGAGTTAGAAACAATGTCTATTAACATCATCCATGACTCAAGCATGATGCATAAATTCATTTATTCAGCATATTTCGTAAATTTTTTATTATTCATAAAAATTCAAGTATTTCAAAAAAATCCCAAAATTTCACGCTGACCATTTTTAGATCCATAAAATTAAAAAATGGACTCCATTTTATCAAAATAATTTTCTAAATATGTGAAATTTATTTTTTAAATAAAATATTTATTTACTTGAAAAATACATATTTTAAATTTAAAATTGATTTTATAATACCTTCAAAAATTAACCAAGGTATCGTAAAATTATCCTAAAATCATAGAACAAAAAATATTTATTTAAGAATACATTTTATGAAAATGAATTTTATTTTAAATAAATTTATTAATTTAGAATTGTAATTAAATATTTATTACTCGCAAAAATACCAACACTTAATTATTAATTTTTAAAACATTCACTCTCATTTATAAGGTGCCTAAATTTTTATTTAAACTTTCATGGGTGAGGTTACTGTTAATAAGGGTCAATTTAATATTCATAAGGGTAAAATTACTATTTAAAAGGGTAAGTCACTATTCATAAGGGTCAAGCTACTATTCACTAAAAAATTATGTTGATCCCATTAGACTCTAAAAAACTTACTGATTGTAATGGTGTATGTCCATTTTTTGAAATTAAAATCACAAAAGTGGAAACATTATGTTTCATGGATAGGTTATAACTATCTTGTGTAAATAATTATAATAAAAATGTTTTTATAGAGACTCAGTGTTGTGTTTATTACAGGCTATATTTATTTTTAAATTCTTGGGGTGTTACATTGAGATACCATAGTATCCTCTTTATCACTTCCCAATGCTCATTTCCTAGATTTTTCATGAATATAATCCCACTACTTGAGCAATGTAAATCCTTATAAAAATAACGATATACATCAAAATTATGATTTTTTATGCTTGAAGAACCTTTTCCATGTACTTAGCATCATATTATGTTAATAATGCCTTATCTTTAAATAGTTTGAAATTTTCAACTAATGGAGTGGAGATAGGCTTGGATCTTGAAATTCCAAATTTCTATAGTATACTTAAAATGTACTATTATTGTGAAAATATCAAAGTTATTTTCTTTCAATACCTCTAAATATTCATACCCAATATCCTCATGGATTCCCTAAGACCCTTCATCTTGAACCCTATGGATAATCCCATCTTTATATCTTCAATTAATTTTTTATCCATAACTACCAATAGAATATCATCCATATAAAAGAAAATTATGATGAATATTACATCATAAAACAATTTTATAGAAGTAGTAATGATTTATATCACACCAGATGAACTTCCATTCCACCATAAAGAAATCAAACCTTTGGTTCCTCTATTTGGGTTCGTGATTCATACTATACCATGTTTGTTTGAGATTACACACTGGGATGCTTCTAGATTCTTCAAATCCTTCCATTTTCACCATATAAATATAATCCTCTAGATCTCCATGAAGGAAATATATCTTCACATATAATTATTGAATATGTAGACCTTATTTTCAACTATTCCAAGCACCTTAAAAATTATAACATTCTTAACAATTTGAGAGAAAATTTCATTTAATTACACACCCTTTCATTGAAATCTATTCACAATTAACATTTACTTTCACTCCCACCATCCCCTCATTCCTTCATCTGATATACCCATTCACTCTACAATGCCTTCTTTCTCAGTAGAAACCCCAAAAGCTCCCATGTTCTATAATAATAAAAGGAGTCTATCTTCTCCTTCATCGCTAACTCCTCCTAATTTACAACACTAATACTTCCCGACTATTTTAATATATTTGGATATCCTCTACCCATTAGAAGTTTATAATGTAAGTCATATACATACCTTTTCACTAGACTTATTAATATGGTAGACTACCTCAAATCCTAAGGATATGCTCATTTTGGTACTTCTTCTCATTTAAATCTTCCCTAAGCTTGCATGATTCCTAAGATTTTTGATACATTAGGCCTTAGATAAACCTCTATAATCTAACCTCCATACAAAATAACTCCTTTTAGAATAGTAGGTTCTCTTAGAACATGGGTTCTTCCTGAAAATTTTGGATTTCCATTCAGATCAACCTTGGCATACTCTGATTCTTTTTTCTTAGTTACATATTTCTCTAGGATCCAATCCTTATATACAATCCCTTTATTTTAGTAAACATATTTTCCTCTAGTGAAATTCCAAAGGTTACTATCCCATAGAGAATATCCAAAGTCTTAATTTCTATAACTCACAAATAAACATTCCCATGAATTTTCTTATAATTTATCCCTATTTCTCACATCAATACTGATATAGTAAATGCAACCCATCAACCTTTATTTTTGAATATCTTGCCTCAGTGGTGCAGAAGGAAATATGTTAATGAGGTATGATATAGAATCCATTTTTTTAGAATAAAAATAATTTAGAAAACCAGAATGAATTCTCATTCTTCTAGATCTCTCACAGAGTGTTCAATTTATAAGATCTGTGAAACCATTATGTTTTGGTGTTTTGGGAACCATATTCCTCAAAAAAATATTTTATTTCAAAAAAAAAAACATCAGAACTCCATGCTTTTATACTCCCCTCTATTACCACATTTCATTAACTTAAGTTTAAAATTGATATCTATTTATACCATGACTCTCCATCAAAAAAATGTTCTAAATATTTCAAAGTTTTTCATGAGAAATAATATCCACACCTTCTTTGTTACATCATCTGTATTGACCCAAACAGTTATAAATGAAGTTTCCCTTTGTGATTCAATTAAATGTATTATTATGTAATATGGTTATATAAAACACATGCACTTGCATGGTTATATATTTGGATTTAAAAATACCATTAAGAATGTTACTGTTGTTAATATATTCATTAAACAGTGATCACATGATTAATATAAATATAGGGCTTTAACAAATCCAATTAACACAGACAAAGGAATTGGTGGCCTCATCCAATAGGATTGTACCCTATGAAGACCATTTATCAGAGCTTCCAAGGGAGATAGAATAACTAGGATTTTCCCTTGACTAATCCCAAGTTTATATCCAATAACATAAGTTTGAGTAAAACTGTTTATAGGATAAGTTCAAGCTCATCGAGATCACGACCCAAACCATGTTCGCTGAATACCCCCATGAAAGTCACACCGTCATGCACCTTACTTTTAGGTTGTACTCTAGTTTAATAAAGGGATATGTATCAAGACCTTTATAATATGAGTATTTATATTTTATATAATAATTAATTTATTTATATTTTTATTATTACTTTTTAAATTATTTTGATTTTGATTCAATTAAACACAAATTGTATTTTCAGGTAATATTAAAATTAAATAAAGGGATTTATTTTGATGAATAAATGGATTTTTGAAATAAATAGTATTTTAATAACATGTTATTATTAAATAAATTTTATTAATTATAAATGGTCATATAATTTTTATGAAGTGAAATGTACTTTTTAAAAGGGTTCAAAAACTATTATTGTCAAAAACCCAACATTTTTCAATACATGTAAAATATTTTTTTAAAAGTAAAAATGAAAATATTTAAAAAATTATTTATATAAATGAATATTATTTTTGGAATCAAAATGTTTAAATTATACAATAATGAATTTTTCATAATTTTCTGAGACTGTGGAATTCTCAGGTAAAAATTAAATACCGTATAAATATATGATGCGTTTTATGACATCATAGTAACCCAAAAATGTTGTAAAAAATAATATAATGGGTTTCCTCAGTGAAATATATGTTTTCAACTTAAAATAATTTTATTTCAAGTTTACTTGATTAATTTTATTATGCCTTTATGAATCCTCCAAAACATTTAATATATTTGAGAGTTTTAAATTCATTTATTTAAAAGTTTGAATAAACTCCACATAAGAAAGGGAATTATTTTAATATGTTAATAACTTTTCCTAAAAAAATAATTAAAACCTTCCCAATTTGGAAAAAACTATTGTAAAAAAATGGGAAGGTTTTTGGTTTTGAATAATTTATTATATAGAGTCCAAAACCTATGTTTTTGAAATATTAAAGAATTACCCTATCATTTACTATATAAATCCACCCAATATCCCACTTATCTTAACTAAAAATACTTGGTATATCATCATTACTCTTCTATAACCTCTCTATAATCCTCCCATGGTGCCCTAATATCTCAAGAAGCCCCTTTTTAAGCTTTTGGAGCCATACATTCAAGTAAGTGTTCTTTCCTTTCTTATCTTTATCCAAGTTTCTTTATCTTATTATGCACTTTTATTTTCAATTAATAATGATGGGGTATGTTTAAAAATCCCCCATACTACCCTTATTATTTATAAATGATAAGATACCCCTTTCTCTCTCATTAATCCCTCATATATACACACATTACCATGCTGAAATTTCATAAGCATCCTTTCTTCTCTCTTTTTATTCATGATTATTTATTATCATATGAATTATTTTTTTTCTAATTATAAATGTGTGGAAATGTTATACCATGTCCCTATTACTTTTCACTTCATGTAAAAATTATTAGAGATCCATTTAACTCTCATCAACCCATTTTATGAATTCTTAAGTGATGCCGTTATGCTACTGAAATTTCACCTTGATTTTCCATTACAAACCATTTATATAGTGAATTCCCTACCCATTTCCTAAAAAGGGTGTTCAATTTTATGCATATATACCTTTTTATTGTGGAATTAAATGTATTTATTCTACACTCCTTGATCATGGAATAAATTATAATGATGAATGAATCCATGTTTTATGATCTATGTGGCACACTTAAGTATGAGAATGAAATGAAAGTGATGGATGCGATTAGAATTATATAACACTCTAATGAATTGGGTAATGTTTAGTATAATGATACAAAATGGTTGGATAAGGGTTTATTTGATTCATTTATTGTAATTTTTCCACCATGAAGTCTTAGCGGTTCATCCTTAACCTATGATGCAGTGTTTTAAGTTGTTGCCACATTTTCCATGTTATGATTATCATGCTATATAATGCCTTATTATTCATGTTCCTTTATGAATCATTGATATTACTTGTATAAAATGTATTATTATCTTCATATTATACCATTTTTATTACCTTACTATGATTTATGGCTCAACCACTTCTTATTTATTCCCCAGGTTATCCAATGTAGTTTTAAGCTCAATCATGTTAAATAAGTTTTCAATAAAGATGTTGTAATTCATGTTTAAAGTTTCATTGTCTTGTAACTAATTTCCTAAGACACTAGAATTATTTATCTTTTAAGTTGTATTAAGTGTAATTTTATATAATTAAATCATGTATTGATGTGTAATAAAGATAAGGGTTGTTACAGTTGGTACTAAAGGAAACTTTTAGTTATTTTTGGGATTTAGATTAGAAAACTCTAGAAAAATACTTAAAGATAAGAATATGTATAAGAATACACCCCTAAAATTTTGGTGACTATATATTATGTATTTTATAAATAAAATACGTCCCTGTCTGGATACTACAAGTGGACGTGGTTCTGGCACAAATGTACCTAGGAGTAACAACTCTGACAAGGTGTTCCAGACCTGAATCGAGGTAACTTGGTACCTGAAAATAAGCCTTACTACACACCTAGTTTGACACTCCTAGGGGATATGATTTGGTAATTCATAATCTCATTACGAACTATTATTATGGGAGTAAAACAATTTCACATAAGATTATATGTTAATAAATAGATCATGGATAACAAAGACTGAAACCTAGAAATCCATAAGTTAAGAAAATACATGTAATTTATAAGTTATACCTTTAATGTCATTAAATTCCTATTTATGTGTTTAAAAGTTAAATATAATCATACTTAATTTTATTTTTATTCTATCCAATGGCCAGAAATAAGAGGAATCAAGTAAACAATCAATGTGAAGAGAAATGTGATGACTACCCCAATGAGATGCCCAACACAATGGGAGTAGGAATCACACACATCATAATGATAATCTCTCAACTAACTCCATTTTTGAATAGAATACTAGATCGATAGGAGCATCCAAATCCCCCCAAAAGAGAAAAAGCCACAACCAAGAGCTTCATGTGACAAAGGCCTCCTAATTTCAATAGATCATCTAATCTCTTAATCATCAAACAATGGATCAAATCCATTGAGAATATCTTCTCCATACTTCAATAATCTTAATAAGAGAAGGTTATTTTGAATGTTTGTCATATGTATGGTGAAGCTGATCAATGTTTAACATTGATAAAAAATATTAAGCCTGAGGAAGAGATCGAAGAAATAGTGTGGAAGGATTTCCAAATTTTTTTTTCAATAAATATTTTCCTCGCACTCTTCATATTAAAATGGAAAGGGATTTTCTTTCCCTCAAGAAAAAAGACAAAAAATCTATCAGGGCATACAAGGAAAACTTCAAAAGACTTGCATGATACACCTTCAGCTTTATTGTTACCCCCAAATGTAAGGTTGAACGCTTCTTTGGTGGGATAAAACCTAGCCTATATAAATCCCTAGGGATCCATGAATTTTATAGCTATAAGAAAATTTTACAATATTTTTTCAAAGTAAAAATAAAGATTGAAAAATCTTAGGGGGTATCACAGGGATAAGAAACGGAAAGTAGAGATCAATTATGGAAGTATGATAGAGAGATCTAACAGTGCCACGAATTTTCAATATCCCACTTGCCAAAGGTGTAGAAAGAATAACCATAGAAATTTCCTAATGGGGATGAGGAAATAATTTAGGTGTGGGAAGGAAGATAACCTAGCCAGTGATTACTGAAAGGAGAAACTCGCTACTATGACAGAGGACATGAATGCTCTAGTCAACCCTCAGCATATTGTTCATTACTACAACTATAAGGAACTAGGTAATTTTTCAAACCATTTCACTAAGCCAAGGGTTTTTTGAGACAACCAATAACCTCCAAGATAGAAAGGGTGAGCTTTTTCCATCACAACCACCGAAGTGAATCCCAAAAATGAAGTGGTGACATGTATTCTAGTTATTCATTAAATAATAGTGAATTCACTTTTTGATTCTAGTTTTATGCATTCATTAATATCATGAAAGTTTAGTAGAACTATTCATACACCACCAAAAATCATGGAACTAAATATTTTAGTGAAAATTAAAAATGAGGAAATTATTTTATCTTAAGTATATAAATCCTCCCCTATCAAAGTTTGTGGGATTAATTTCCTAGAAAAACTTTTCATACTCCCTTTGGTGTAATTTGATGCAATTATAGGAATGCATTGGTTTCCCCTATATAGAACCGACATCAATTTCCATGAGTAGGAAATCACTCTCCATATTTCAAATCATCCTATGAATCTGTAAAAATATAAGGGGAATGATGAATATTCTTTAGCACTATCATACAAAGAATGAATATTATTACCCTATAAGAAATTGTATATAGCTAGAATGATTGATTCTAAGGAAATAATCATCATTGAATACATTCCCATTGCGATGGAATACACTGATGTGTTTCTCGAGAAATTTCCTAGCCTTCCTCCCAGTTGAGATGCTGAATTTTCGATCATTCTTATACCTGGGGTGTTACCATTATCCCAGACTCCATATAGAATGAATGTTGTGGAACTTGAGTATCTTAAGAAAAAACTATAGGAGAATCTGGATAAAGGTTTCATGCACCCAAGTGCTTCACCATGGGGTGCACCAGTCCGCTTCATCAAGAAGGATGAATCAATGCGACTTTTCATCGATTATTGTGATCTCAACAAGATCACGATAAAGAATAAGTATTATCTGTCTCGTATTGATGAATTGTTTGATCAAATATGTAGATCAAAATACTTTTCTAATGTGTATCTGTGGTCAGGATATTACCAAGTTAGAGTGAAGAAGGAGGATATCCCATATACAACTTTTCATACAAGGTATAAGCACTATGAATTCATAATAATTCTTTTCAGACTCACTAATGATCCAAAAATCATCATGGAATTGATGAATAAAGTATTTAAATATTACCTCGACAAATTTATGGTAGTATTTATTAATGATAATCTAATATACTCCAAAAGTAAATAGGAGCATGAGGAACATTTGAATACTATGATAAAGACCTTATTAAAGGAAAATATTTATGCCAAGTACAAAAAATGTGAGTTTTGGTTGAAGGAAGTATCTTTATTGGGGAATATCATCAAAAGAAGTGGGATATCTATAGAACCTTTGAAAATAGAAGTAAAGGATGGAAGAGTCCAACATCTGTGATAGATATCTGTATTTTCCTTGGGTTATCTGGGTATTATCATCGTTTCATGAGAAATTTCTCACAATTTTCAAACCCTCTCACCAATCTAACTCAGAAGGGAGTCAAGTTTTCTTGGAATGATGAATACAAAGAAAGTTTCAAGGATTTGAAAAGAAGACTTATCACTATTCCTATGCTCAAACTACCCACAAGTAGAGAGCCTTTTCTAGTATTTAGTGATGCTTTGAAGAAGGTCTTGGGTTATGTGTTGGTGAAAAATGATAAAGTCATTTCCTATGCTTCAAGGCAGTTGAAATTTCATGAATAGAACTACCCATAACATGATATGAAGTTGGATACAGTGATTTTCAATTTAAAAATTTAGTAGAATTATCTATTTGGGGAGAAGTGTGAAATATATATGGATCACAAAAGTCTCAAGTATATATTCACACCAAAAGAGATGAATATACGCCAACAAAGATGGTTATAGCTGATCAAAGACTATGAATTCTCAATCCACTACCATCCCAGGAAAGATAATAAAGTGGAATATTCTCTAAATAAAAAGTATCTAGAAATTTTTTCATTGATGATAATTTATAAGGATCCAATCTTCTTATATTTGGAACGGTTGGACATGGGAATCATAAAAGAAGGAACATCATCAATCATTTCACAAATGATTGCTCAACCGTATCTATTGGAGAGGTTAAAGGATGCTTAAAGAGTTGATGTGGGAATTAAAAATAAAGTGAAATCTACAAGGAAAGGGAAATCCTTAGAGTTCAATGTTAATGATGAAGGTATTGTGAGATTTGGGTCAAGAATTTGTGTATCAAATCCCGAGTTAAAGAAGGAGTTGTTAGATGATGCACATAGCTTAACCTTCTCCATCCACCTAGGAAGAAAAAATATGTATTGAGTTATCCAAGGATAATATTGTTGGGACAATATGAAGAAGGATATTATAGAATATACATCAAGATTTCTTGTATGTTAGCAAGTGAAAGAGAAAAGAAAAAAATACAAGGGTATTATACAGCCATTACCCATACCTACATGAAAACTGGAAAAAATAACCATGTACTTTATCATTAATATTACAAATACATCAAGAGGGAATAATTCTATATGGTTTGTGGTGGATAATCTTAAAAATAATTCACACTTCATTGAAATATGATAGGAATTCTCACTAGATATACTTCCATTAATATACATCAGGGAAGTGGTGAGGTTGCATGGAGTACCACTATCCATTGTATCTGATCGAGATACAAGATTCACCTCTATGTTATGGAAGAGTCTCCAGTATGATTTAAATATTGAGTTGAAATTCAGTATGGTCTATCACCCTCAAAATGATGTCCAATCTGTGCAGACTATCTAGAAACTTGGGGATATGTTGAGAGAATTCTTAATGGAGTTCAAAGGAGGATGGGATCACCATATTCCTTTGGTTGAGTTCTCTTACAAAAACAATTTCCACATGAGTATCCAAATGGATCCCTATGAATACCTATATGGAAAGAGGTGTAGGACACCTATATACTAGGATGAATTTGGAAAAAAAATACTAGGTCTTGAAATGGTTGAGGAAATTGTGGAAAAGTTAAAGACCATTCAACAGTACATCAAGGCTGCTCAGGGTCGATAAAATAGTTATGCTAACAATTATTGAAGAGACATAGGGTTTGATGTTGGAGACTATATCCATGGAATAAAGTGATGAGATTTGGGAATAAGGGGAATTTTATTCCAAGATACATTGACCACTTTGAGATCCTTGATCGCATCAGAGTGGTGTCCTATTTTATTTCCCTATCTTTCTATCTTTTCCCTTCCATCATTCCTGAAGTCCCATAGTGATTTCCTTGACCCATTTTCTTATCATTGAGCAAAGGGTAGAAATAAATCAGATTGATTTTTCGATCAAAATACTATATCTTTTATGTGAAATCCTTGGTTTTTCTCTCTTCATCTTCTCTATCCCTATCCCTATCCCATAGGTACAACGTTTGAAAATCAATAGAGCACCTTCTTCTGTATGAATCGATATGTTTACATTCCAATTCCTTCCTTGAGTACCTCCCAAGGAAAAAACCGAATAGGATCCCATGGACGGGTTAGTGTGAGCTTATCCATGAGGTTATGCATCATTCTTCAAATAGGAATCCATTTTCTGAAAGATCCTGCCTTTCGTGCTTTGGTGGGTCTCTGAGATCCTTTCGAGGACCTATGTTGTGTTGAAGCGAACTCTATAGAATCCGATCAATTGCTAAAGCTCGCGGTAGCAACTGAGGATCATTATACAGAAAAGAAAATTTTTTCTATGTTTTTTTCTATGTTATAGTATTTTATAGTATTTTATATTAGTATTAGTGAGTGATTCCGGCTCAGTGAGTCCTTTCTTCCGTGATAATGTTGGGGTCCTACATTTTTTTTCTCTGTGGTCTAGACCGAGGAGAATAGGGGTTCCAAGGTACCATGATAAAAGCAAATAGGTTTACCTCTTTCATCAAAAAAACAATGTAGCTGGACTCTCATGTCGATCCGAATAATGAATCATACTTTGTTCTACATCTACGGAGGTCCATCTTTTCCTGATAGGCAAGAGGATAGTTAATTACAAATTCTGTCTCAGTAGGACATGTATTTCTATTACTATAAAATTCAGAAAACAAGTATTGAAGGGGGGGGGGGGTTCTTATCCTTTTTGTAGTCACTCATATTTTATGTGTTC